>RXPK01000280.1:0-362705 GCA_004143645.1 Protaetia brevitarsis
TATCAGGGTGTTTGAAACATGTTTAAGATTTTAAGGGCAGGTAGTACGATTCGAAAATAGGTTAGTCATAATAACATATGTCCACAAATTATGTTTATGAGATACAGCGATTTTATCGCAATTGCAGAATGTTTGCTTGAGAGTTTTTTTAAGAGTTATTCCTTTTAATATACTAAAGAAGATGTTCAAATGAAGTCCTCCATTTCGACACAGGATCTACATCTGCTTTCAAAGGAGCGCCACTCTTCAAAAAACAAGGGTTTTTCTCGGTATATTGACACACAGGTGGTCTATTCGTTGGGCAACTCTGGAAGACTTTGCCGGTGGTGCGTACACAAACTTTTTCAAATACCCCAGATACTAAAGCAACGGGTTTAGATCGGGAGATCTTGGAGGCCAAGCCAATGGGACTTGCGCGCCTAATCATCTCCCAGGAAATTCATTGTTAAGATTGTCCCAAACAGCACGCGTAAAGTGCGGTGGAGCTCCATCTGGCAAAACAGAGTTCAGTCTTAGGTTTTAGGTAAAATCTTCAAAAGTTCAGGTAAGTATTTTCCAACAACTGAGGTATGCAGGACCTGTTAAGCGTTGTGGCAAAACAATCGGTCCTAACAACCGTTTTCGCTATCATGCCTAACCAGATGTTTAGAGAGAACTTGCTGGTGCTGGCTTTACGGTAGCATGAGGATTCTCGTCACACCAAACGTGATTGTTGTGGAATGTAAATATTCCCATTTTTTAATCAGCTGCAATCTTGGCTAATCAGCAGCTGTTCGCAAAAACCACTCACAGAAAGCCTTCGCGCTTGATAATCCGGAGCAGTAAGGGCTTGTACGTGTGGATATGGTAGGGTATAGGAGTTGCCATGAGAGCTCTCCAAACAAGATTGCTGCTTACACACATTGAGTGAAATTCTTCTAACACTAGTTTCGGGATTTTCATCATAATATTCAAAATTCGATATTCTATCTGTGGAGTACATGCTATTCTCTGCCGTCCAGTATCACAAGACCGCTCTCTCAAACGAACCAGTTTCTCTTAGTTGTTTGAAACACCGTCTGAAACATCACATGCGAAGGCAGTCGTCAGGAAACGTTTTCAGTATAGAAGCGACGTGCTTGTAAGGAATTCCCATAGCACGGCCGTAAATGAACAATATCGCTCATTTCAGCATTAGATATACGCAACCATTGTAATTGCTCACAATTACAACAAAACGTCAAATTAAACTGTCATAACAATAGCTGATAAGCAACCCTGTTTTACTGGGATAATGTTATATCCCATGTACTACTTTACTAAGGAACACTCGCTGTTATGTCGTATACGGTTGATTTGTAAACATATGTCTATTATGACTTTTAACCTTATTTTCGATCGTACTACATGCCCTTAAAATCTTTAAACGATGTTTCGAAACACCCTGTATAAAACACTGGAACTAGGGCTGTGTACTTAAAAAACTATCTGCTAAATAGCCGGCCGCCATCTTTTATTGTGGCAGAATTCAAACGGCGAGCTGCATCTATTCGCCTTTGTTTACAATTTTTAAAAACAAATAACTCATAATACGGTTTTATATTTATTGCCTATACTTAATATTGTTCTGTAAATAGTACTTCCAATTCTTAATTTATCTTATCTTATTCCTTATTGCTAATAACACGATCATAATTGGAAGATAAAGCCTGCTAGAACCATCAAGATTTGCGTAATTGTTAATCTGCACAAAAGTTGATTCAAGCTTAATTATTTTATATACCTTGATTTTACACAAATATTTGCTGTCAATAGAATAGAAATGTCAAACGGAGTATTTGCCGAAATTACCTTTTAGAGATTCCTAATAATGCTCACTTAAAATGATATACAACATATTACACTAAGAGAAATGAAATAGTTATTTCAACATTTTTGTAGTGTCACGAATTTGAGTACTGATTTAACAATATTGCATTTAAGTGAATCATATGCTCCTATTTGAAACAAACATACTTGTATTGTTGCACACTTTACAGTTAATTTAACAAGATTATAGTGTTCAGGCGTAACCAATATTTTATCTTGGTTTAATCCCACAAATTGTTGATTTGACATTTCAAAAAGGTGTTTTTTCAACATTTACTGTCGGTGTTAACTCAATGAAATGTAATATTTAATACTGTTACATATAGGTGATCGCACATGCGCACAGTCAGTCAGTATCCAACCTCCGTAACAATAAGGCCTATGTTGGTAAGCTTGTGTAACCTTAATATTGAATAATAAAGATAATCAAAACTCATCGCGGAGTATATATATAACATGGCGCAGTTAGAATAAAAAAACAAACAAATACAAAAAAAAATACGTGAAAGGAAGAAAAAGTGCAACAAATTATAAAAAAAAGTGTCAGAAAGGAACAAAACAAAATGGAGAATATATCTCAACCCGAGAAGATGAAAATGGAGGGTGACCTAGCAAAAAAATTTGAGGCAATTCAAAGAACATTGGGAATTATATTCTACCGCGAGTGGTTGCAGTGGGAGAACGGCCGAAATACAAGCAACGACGCTGTTACACTGTATAGGAAAGGAAGTTCGAGAAATTTTAAATAATATTGAAATTACGCTGGAAAGCACATCGATCGACAGCCGGATGCAGGAGAAAGACAGAAGACACGTTTCACCCAAGGGCCGCACAAGGATGGAAGATCATTGGAAAGAGGTGTCCGGCAAATTCAAACAAGATCGTTTGGAACGGATTCGAACAATTCTAGAACAGGTCGGTGTGCACGTTGTAATTTTACGCATGCGCAAAACAGTTGTCCAGCTTATGGTAAAATATGTCATAAATGTAATCGTAAAAATAATTTTGCCTCTAATTGTTTAAGTAAATCGATTAATATGATAAAAACCAATTCCGTTGAAAATAATGATTATTTGGTGGGTATTTCAGCATTTACCGAAATCGGTAAATTTGGTTAAATGTTGTTATTAATGATTTATTATGAAACGTTAAATTGTACTTTCCTTTCAAATATATGAATAAAACCTTTATACTTTTTTAGTTATGTTATTAAGCTAATATAAGTTTAGTATAATACCGTAAATGTTTGATATATGTATTTTGAATATATTGTCATTGTAAAACGTTTTTTGTTGTTGAATTTACCTGCAGTTAATTAGTTCAGTACGAAAAGTATTACGTAATTTACATTGTATGTGTCTTTAACAGTGATAATTTCCAATGAGATCACACTATCCCCAAACTACTAATACTTACCTTTCGCTCGAGGCAGTCTCCAAATGCTTAATCTCATAAAATTACATACATATTTTCCAATTGATGATCTACAACACAGGTGATAACCACGCTGTTCTTGCTACCGACATGACGTATTAATGGAAGTCCCGAAGATATCCCATACACAGTAGAAAGTAGCCTTGGAACTTTATGGGCAATGATGACATTCAGCGCACAAAAGCTTAATCTGTTGATATCAATGTGTTCCTTCTATTACCTACTATAGTCTTCGTAATTAGGCAATCTATAACTATGCGTTCCTATCAATGGACTAATTGCTGAATGTGCGGGTGGATTTTTAATTTCATCGATAGATTCATCGATTACAGTGTATCTCTGTTTATTACATTAATGATACAGTCATCCATGGATCCATCGATGAAATTAAAAACTCGCCCGATCAATAACGTGATTTTAAGCAAAATCGAAAATGGTTCCACTAACAAGAAAATCTTTTTTCGTATAACTACCTAAAAGTGTTGAATTACATACAAATAGTCATTCGATGAATACTACAGGTAGGTTAAATCAAACAATATAAGTTTTGAATCAATTTTACAGAAATGTATAACAAAATTTATTAATCATTGAAATAACACTGTACCAGTGCTAAACCAATATTATAAAATTATAGAGACAATTATTACTTCGTGTGTCTACAACAAGTAACTGTGTTGGGATAATGTTGTTGTATTATTCAATTAGCAGGTAGAAATTGTTGATGGAAAATTAAATACATGTTCAAAGAATCACGCGTAGTCTGTTTCTTATAACACTTATTATTATTCAGTTAACGCAATTTAACATTTTTTTACGTATTGCATTAACACTACAATATCATTGCTCATATTGAAAAAGAAAAAAGTGTTCAATACACCATTTTATTAGTTAATACAACACTTTTTTTCTCTCGGTGTAAAACTGGTTCTTCCTTTTAGTGCAAAGCTTTAAATTTCCATTAGCACATTACATGTGCTAACCAAAATGATGCGATCGAGACTCGAATATGCGGCTGTAGTGTGGAACCCTTACTATGACAATTACAAAGCATCCTAACCCTGTGCTCCACCTAAGGCTACTACACGAGGCTACCTATCCTAAGTACCATATAGATGCCATAACAATTGAAGGGACAGGAACCGATATCTTGCTCGTCGCATTTCGAATCGTTCGCTTACTTATTTCCTCGAGTGTACGTTATGTCATGTTACGATTGCTTACGAATACGGCCCTAAGAGTTATGAACTTGTCAAATATAACATACTTGCACTACCGCTACGTTGCTCCGTAGATTCTGTAAGATTACTTTTTAATTTGCCAAAATACTGCTGATCTACATCATTCGATAACGGAATAAACTACTTATATGCAAAAAAAAAAAAATTAAATGCAGACCATTTTATTATTTACGATCACCTAAATCTAGGATTCCTTTAATACCGACACTTTACGTAAAAGAGACCATTCACAATTTAAACGACAAACTTATCGCTTCGAACTGCAAAACCCTTTGGAAATTGTCATGCGGTCGGCTCATTTCCGGATCACTAAACGCATGTTAAAAGGGAGATAGGAGTGGGAGACTCGTTTACGACAGGTTACAGTGTCCAACCACGGCGATAAAGAAAGACATAAAATCGACATTACAATCGGTCACTGAGATGTGCTGAAAAGCGGAGTGCCGTTCATGATAGGACTTTAAAATATTGCTTCAATATTGTTGTTCGGTTGATTTAGTATATAACAAGAGACGTTATGGATTAGTATTAATCATGATTTATAAGAATGAAATGTATTTTCAGCAGATATAATTTCGATAAGCACTAAGAAAAATATTGAAAAAATAAAAGCACCTTCCTAAATGTGATTTTACGGCACACGGTGGTGCCAGACGCTTCTTTTACGAAAAAAATATCATATAAGATAAATATTGCGTTTTATATAAATGGAAGTTGTTGCATTGTACCAAGTGTTATAATTTTTTGATAGTTTTTTGGTCAATAGCTTTATAGTATCAACTCTACTAAACAATCGCGTATCAAATAAAGGTACCAAAGTTGGATTCGGGAAGTACTATTCTGCGATGTTCCATTGCTTAATGGATGCTGAAAAATATTTATACAATTCCTGGACAACGCCGAAAGCACCAGCTGTTTCGTCATTAACTCTTGTTGTTACATTCAGTGCGCAGTGCTCTGTAAGGAAACCTTTTACGTTGCCAATATGATTTCTTCTAAACCGCAGTAGTTCTTCAGTCTTCTTCTTTGGTGGTCCCTTAATAAAGGTCTTTCCATGAATTTACCTGGTTATTTTATCCCAATATTTTTTGTGTTTTCCTTTTACCCAACTTCTTACCTGCTCTCGTGCTGTGTTTTTGGACACTCCTACAACCGGTGCTGGGCCTATATATGAAGCCGATGATGTCTTCCTTGCTAACTCATTGGCTTTTTCGTTTTCTTCGACTGACGAATGTCCGGGCACCCACAGCAAAGTGACTTTATTGCGGTATGTCAGGCTCTTCAATTCTCGAATACATTCTCAAATCAGTCTTGGTTGTATTTTGGGGTTTACTAATGCCCTCTGTATCGCCTGACTGTTTGTTGCAATGTACATCAGCTTGATTTATAGCCCCTGTGATTGATTTCATTCGCACAATTCAATATTGCATATTCGTCTCAAGTAGACCGTGTCAAATTTTCATCAGCAGAATTTAAAGTTAAATTCTGCTGATTTTTATACATATTCTGGACTATCAGGATTGCTTCTGTAATTTTTGTTTATTTACTTATTTGATTTCACTCTCTTAGAAAAAAAAATTAAAAGTTACGTCGTAGTTTGGTATGCTTGCAGTGGTTTATACGAAGCTCTGCCTATTTACTGTATCACTCTATATTCCGATTTTGTCTGTGGGATATGTATGAGGATGATATACTTTTTCGATTTTATATATACGTTTATATGTATATTCAATACAGAATAGTTTATGAACACTTTTTCATGAATGTCATATTTATAGGATGCTGGGATTATTAGATATATTAGTGTTGTTACGCATGCGCCAACGGATAATTTTTTTACTTTGCCAGTGCTAATCTAGATTTGAGTATAAAGGAGTGTTTTCCGGAAAGTGTACAAAGTTTCGTTATAAGTCGGAAGTATGTGAAATGTTTGACGTTATTAGAAATGCAAGACATAGTAAGTGACCCACATAGTAAGTGATCCACAGCTGCAAACTTCTGCACTGTGCAGTTTGTGGTGAGGGATGTAGAAGTTTGCAGCATTACCAGTACCACAGTTTGGAGTATTTTTGTCAAGTGATCCACAATTTATGACTGCCGAAGATCCTGATCTTATTGTTCCACCATCTGAATTAGACATTCTAACAGATGAAGATGAGGCAGATGATGACATTTTAGGTGTGACAGAAGTAAATGATGTTCCCGGAGAGATAATTTTAGAATACACAGTTCCTGTCGAATCCAATGAAAACCAAAATCAAGTTAGCACTGAAGAGTTACAAATACCTTCTATAAGTAAGCAAAATCATGATATTGGGAAAAAGCCTTCTAAAATGAGGGTTGATGAGGATTGTGATTGGAAAAAGGTTCCACCTGTTTATACGAAGCTTATTCCTGAAAATTTTGAATATGAAAATAAATCTAGTTTGAAAGGTAAAACACCTGTTGAAATATTTGAGAAATTAATGTCTCATAACGTATTTGATCATATTGCAAAAGAGACTGTTCGTTATTCATCTTCTGTAAAAAATAATCCTGACGTAATAATTTCAGTGGATGATGTAAGATCTTTTATTGGTATTTTGATATTTACTGGTTACCATAGTCTCCCATCGGAAAGAATGCATTGGAGTGAAGAAGAGGATCTTGGACTTGATATAGTAAAACCACAGTATAAACCTTATCCAGTAGTTTCACTAAGCGCCTCTGATGTTTTGTCTATGAATTTAAGGAAACTCGCGATGGCGTTTGGCGGTTATATTTGCAATTAATAATTACAAAGTGGGTACGAAAATAACCTATATACTCAAACAGACTGACAATTGACAGAAAATCGCACAACATCAATGTCACTCCTATAACAAAATGATGGACTGGAACAAACGGCTTTGTAGGTTAGATTTTTGCTTGTAAACAAATTCAAATAGTTTTAGTTACAATTTCACCCACCTACGCGACACCGCAAATTTCCTTGGGCGCCATGTTTGAAACCCATGTTACCGGCGATGTGAAACTACTGGATATACATGTTGCTGTGGTCTGGCACCCCGGTTTTCGTAAATTCAGTTTTTTTTTCTTGTTCATTCCAATTAGTCTTTATCAATGTTGCGCAAGAGTTTCCATAATTTCAATTGTGTATTTTATTTTATATAAGATTTTGTTAATTGAATTGATTTGTTTAATTTATATTAATTTCATTCAGTTGTACATATTGCGTTCACTTGTATTGTTTATGTTGTTATGTTTTCGTCGTTGGCGGACAGATCTTTGAGCGTTGCAGCGCACGCAGCTGTAGGATTTTATATGTATGCGATTGTTTTACCCTGTGAGGCTAGTTGTATGCCGGTGTAAGTACATGTAAATTTATTTTGTTAGCTACCATTTTGGTTTAGCATTTTATTTAAAGATTTGTTTCGCTTCTTTGAAATTATTTCATCCATCAAAGAACTCATTATATAATAATTGGCATTATATTATTGTGTGCACAATTTAGATGTAAGATCTTTTATTATTTCGTGCAGAAAGATAAAATTAATTTAAAGAGTTAATTTTTCGTTTTTTTTTTTTGTATTTTGCTGTTTTGTAATTATTGTTAATCACCTCGGGTTGGGTGAACAGAAGCATTGTGGTTGTATGTAAGTTTTCATTTATGTAATTTACTTGTATTGTCCACGTTTAATTTAGTTTGTATTATTTTTTGAAACCACGTGGATTTTCGTGAAAAAAGGATTATCTTCCTGAACTGTTTTGTCTTTTGTTTGTTAAAGGATTTGCATTGTCCTTTTGTAAATTAGAGTCTAATGCAGTTTTTTATTTCGGCCAGAGCCCTAAGCTCATGTTTTTTTTTTTCTGCAATTTGTAACCAAATGTGTTTTTTTTTCAAATAAAATTTATTGATTGTGAATTAACGTCATTCCAAATTCTGTTCGTTTATTTTTGAGTAAACCTTTTCAATTTTTGAAGTAATTAAAGAAAGTCAGTTTTCTTTCACCCACTTTTTACTTTTCATGATTAAATTCAAGTTTTAATTGCGAGGGTAACCCTGAGTTTAATTGTTCTTTTGCGCCCTCTAAGTTTTTTTTATCCGCTGAGCTAGTTAATTGAATTTTCATTTTTAATTTTCATTTTGCATTTTCTTTGGTACCTTCAGTACACAGCAATATATACTGTGGTAAAACATTGTATACAAGAAATCAATATCAGAAAATAAAAAGATATATTCACTTTGCAAATAACGATGAAATAGATAAAAATGATCGAGGATTTAAAATTAGGCCGTTGATAAAATTGATCAATAAAAATTTTTAACGGTGGGGAATTTTTGCCAAACATTTGTCAGTAGACGAAGTGATCCTAAAATACTTGGATCGCCATTCTTTGAAACAATTTATCCGTGGAAAGCCGATTAGGTTTGGCTACAAATTTTGGGCTCTATGTAGTAATGACGGTTATTGTTTCAAATTTGATTTATATTGTGGAAAAGAAATTGCAACAAATGATCGTGAAGATTTAACTTTAGAATCAAGAGTAGTACTAAATAGATTAGACTGCGTCTATTTTGACAATCATTTTACAAGCTGAGATCTTCTTGTTCATTTACGTAATATGGGATACAGAGCTACAGGTACGTTGCGAGAGAATAGATTAGCGAAGTATCCACTTCAAGAATCTAAAAGCCTAGCAAACGCAGTACGTGGTGCATATGACAGTAGATTTGATACAACTGCTGAAATTATGTTTGTAAAATGGAATGAAAACAAATGTGTGACCATTGGTACTAATCATGACTGTATAGAACCCCTATATCAAGCAACACGTTGGGACAGAAGATTCAAAACTAAACGACCTGGTTCCTCAACTACGTGTGTTGAAAAACTATAACGCATACAGGGGAGGAGTAGATAGTCACGATTGGTTTGTTGGAAAATATGCAATAAAAGTTAGAGTCAAAAAATGGTGCTGGCTTTACTCGAATAGTAGATATGTGTGTAGTGAACGTCTGGCTCGTTTTCAGAAAAGTGAATAAATCACCTACAACTTTACTCGAATTTCGACGTAGAGGGGCAGGAGGCAGAACATTTGCTGGAAGGCCTACCACCTCGTCGGCCCCAAAAGTGTTCTGTGACATAAGATATGATAACAGAGGACATTTTATGAAAAAAAGAGACAAACAGCGGCGTTGTCAAGGTAATGAATGCAGCAAGAAACCACTAACTTACTGTATAAAATGCATTCATTCAATCATTCATTCAAGTTAGGGTGGGCACTTGATGTCCGGGCACTTGAGCAAGGTGCTCATTGTACCACCCCTATGGATTCTCTTGTTTCCACTCGAGCAGCTTGGTGTTCTCTATAAAACCCAGTATCTTGCCCAGTGAAAATTTGAGGACCTTCGAGGGCTCCAATAGATCTCTCCCGAAGTACTTCTGCCTAAGTACCTTAAGTTCCTCACAAGTGCAGATTACATGTAAACTCGTTTCTCCTGTAGTTCGCATTTTCTACACCACGGTTCGCATACTCGGCCTGTGTTGTACAGATGCTTTTTCAGGGGACAGTGTCCAGCTACCAACCCAGTAATGGTCTTAACTTCTTTCATACTGCGCCTGAGTAGGTTATCAGAGAAACTAACATCTCCATCCCCTATCAGCGTTTTGGTATGGAGTTGACCTTCAGTCGGCCTCCATTTCTTTGTAGTTTCTTTATCTAACCAGGTCCAGATCTCCCTTCTTGCGGAATCCTTAGTGATCCCACATACGGGCTCTGGACCCATGAAGTGTCTCTTAGAGCCCTCCTTGGCTAGTTCGTCGGCTATTGCGTTGCCCTTTATATCCTCATGTCCCGGCACCCAAATTAGAGACACCGTGTAGTCTCGTGCCAGTACATTGAGGGATTGTTTGCAGTCCCTAACTAGTTTTGACCTAGTTACTGGGTTCGAGACTGCCTTAATGACAGCCTGGCTGTCAGTCATTATATTAATTTTCCTTCTCATGCAGCCCCCTTTCATCATTTCTGCGCAGGCTGCAAGGGCGGATACCTCTGCCTGGAAGACCGTTGTATGTTCCCCCTAGCTTGTAGATATCCTTTGATTAGGACTGGGCCCACAAATACCGGCTCCTGTGCCTTGGCTGGATTTGGATCCGTCCGTGAACCAGTTATCATTAGCAGCGATCCCACTGCGTGCCTTGTCTCTGTTCGGTATGGAGATTTTCACCTTTTCAGTAAAGATAATTTCGGGTGCCATGCTGTCCGTGGGCATTTGCAACAATGGCCCGTCCAGCATCGTGCCCGTAGTATAAATGTACCCTCCCACCCTGAAGTTGGGATGCCACAGGTTGTTGGCTTTCAGTCTAAGGATCGCATTCATGTATGCATGAATGTATAAAATGCAATGTTACATTATGTCAGTCTTGTTTTATCAAATATGATAAAAAATAACAGTATTTTATATATGACAATAAGGAATTTATTACCTTATATCCGATTAGAATTTATTCTATGACGTTCCAGCGTCATATTTATAGGACAGCTCAGTGGCCAACCAAACGATAAATATTTAAAATATTACTTTTGGCAAAAAAAATTATACATATTCTAGCCGCTTCTGGCATAAAAAAATGATTTCTTATGAAAAAACATAATTTGAGACTTAATGGGTTAAAACATTCCCAAAACAATCTGAATTGTGTTTTGGGGTTCACTAATGTCTTCAGTATCGCTTGGCCGTCTGTTGCAATATAGATCCGCTTGTTTTTATAAGTCCTCTGATTGATTTCAGTTGCACAATGCAATATTACATATGACTCTGCCTGAAAGACCGTGGCATATCCTCGTGTGTTGAAAGATTTTTTTGCAAATCGGTGCTTTTACCCCACATATTGGGGCAGTTATATCTTTAGGGTGTCAAATTACATAATACAAAATACAAGAAACGAAACACTTTAAAATATATAAAAACGTAGATGTATGTATGTAGATAGAAGGGTGATGTTACACTGCGACCTAAAAGATCTGTTGTGTGTATAAAAACGTAACTTTTAGGTCACATGGTAAAGCGGAACAGACAGCACATCTTCACAACAACAGAAGTTGTGCTATCTGTAGGTGTAACACGTAATGTATTTCATGTTTTGGACCCAAACTTAAATTCCTTTAATAGCTGAAGAGGCATTATTTTAGATAAATTAATATAGATTTTAAACTAGTTTTACAGAATATACTGTCTCGGAAGCTGCAATGCATCACTTTTTTGTCGGCACTACGCAAAAATTACCCACGGTAATAATTTGCCGAAGGAATGAAGGCCGTCCCTGAATTATCACTCACTTTGTTTTCTGCGCCATAAAGTCGGCACTCTATTAATTTAAGAAGTGCTCTAGATTTATGATGTCTCCTGTTTTCCGCGATAAATAATATTTTGCTCTTGCAGAGGTTCTGCATGGGTAAGTAGTTAAATTAATTACATCCGAAGTAACTATGAAGAATTACCTTATTTACTAGTTTCATCCCATAATAATTGCATTAAATAATTCACGATAATTAGTATCAATTCCATGCCAGCTCATTTGAAGAAAGGATATCAGAAGAAAAATCGTTACACAGTAAAAGCCTTTATCTAGGTACTAATAAAAGCAAAGGATTTTTCACGAGCAGTCCTACTCAAAAACCCAGACGTAATTAGAAATTTTTATACAAATACTTCTTGTACAACGCTCTCATCCATGTATGATGTAAAAAAAATCATTGCTTTCCGTATATTAACAAATACTTAATATTTAATATTTTATATTTAAAAATATTCATTTTTTTAAGTATATGTAAAAAATTGCTAAATATCAGTCTAACAATAACTTTTTTCGATCGATAGATAGTTTTATCCGATATAATGAAATAAATAAAAAGGTGGTGCAGTTTCTGAAAGAAAAGGCTTTGGAAATACATTGATTAAAACGAAATTAGTGTAAAATATCTATGAAGAATCGTATAGTAGCTATTATAAGTGCACCAGAAGTAGATAAGCTAAAAAAAATTTTGCTAAGTTTTATTTGTAAAAGAAATCGAATTTTAAAGACGCACATTGCCCGACTATTTGTGAAAGAAAGTTGATATTCTAAAATATTTTTAAATATAGTAATGTATTGTAACGAGCGCCAATTTTAGATTGGTACTTTCGTTAGGCACTCCTGGATATCGCTAGCGCAGCAGTACAGGGAATTGCGTATACATGCGCATACATATCATTAGTAATAACATACGGATATGGGACTTATATAAGATTCTGTTGCAGCATTTGTGAAAACGATAAATCATCATTCCTAGATCTGCAAAATAGTGCTAAGAGACCCAGCCGGTCAAGATGAATACTCAATAGACTTTATAATGTGATGCGGAATTCATCTTATTAGCCTTAAATACTAACATTTGGTATACCAATAGCAAAATTTAACTAAATACTAAAACAAAAAAGTATATTCTGGACTCACAATTGGATACAACAAAAACTTATCTCAAACACTGAACCAAAAATGGGTCTTGGAGCATTGAAGGAGATCATTGTTCACATGAAATAATGCATTAAAATGAGTCAAAAGAACCAAATGAATGAAAAAGATTTTACTAAATGACGACGGAGTTTATTGAATAATAAATCATTCATTGTATTAATGAAACCAAAATCATAGAAAATGAAATAGAAGCTTAATTGACTCAATGAAATATGTTATTGTTATAAGGAATACCAGTTTTGTTTTAACAACTTTATTTGGTTTCCTGAATGACCGCGAGTTATCAGTTTCATGTATGAACTCCTGTAGAAGAATGGAGAAATCAATACAATGAATATTACTTATTGTAATACTACTCGCAAGCGGTTGACTGTATGTTATTCATAATCCCAATAAATTTTAGTCATTGTTATAAACTTCTAATTAAAATAATTAACATTCATTCATGCAATAATCGCATTTCATTCATTCCATTCACTGCTGAGTAAGCGCTGCAACTTTATTTAATTAGATTCCAGTAGAAGTAATATTAAAAATAACAAGATTGATATCAAGCATTGGTATTTACTAAAAAACATCAAAAGAAAATGCCTAAACGATTTGCCATAAGGATGCCACCATGGCAGGGGTCCATTGTGGAGGAATCACTAAACAAGTACAAAGGGAATAGAAATGTAAGTTTGTGCCAAGCGTCTTTAGCATTCCTCCAAGTGCAAACGCACTTTCATAAGTATCGTGTCTCAAGTATCATTCTCGAGTTCCCCTCAGAGATCGCGATTAGATGCACGCCCTCTAGGAGCTACAAGATAAACTCTCACCCAGTTAGTGACCGCGGCACATAATTTAATTATTGCTATTTCATTAAAGTATGCTATCTCTTAAGCAATAAATTGCAAATCATTGAACTAATGAAGAAGATATCGTTTAATATTTTATTGCGTTCATTTCGCGTCATATGATAATGGGTTTCCATTTTTCATTTTATTTCATTCTAGTTACTTATTTTCACTATTTCTTTTTTTTTTTAACAGGCTGTTTGTATATATTTATGTTTAATTTATGTGATGAGAAATAAAGTTTATATACATATTGATCATTTTGTCAGTTATCATTAAACCTACAACTTCTACCTCCTGAAGATGTTTTAAATTAAAAGAAAATATCGAGGTATTTATTTAGTTTTATTTTGACAGACCGAATACCCGTATAATTCTCTGATTGTTTACGAAGTCCGGTCGATATTCCCTTTTATTCTATATACATACATATATCGTGAGTAAGTTTATGAACATTGAACGTAAAAACAACACTATATTGTAATGTACTGTAATATTAGATTGGTATTTATTATGTATGTACTTATTATAGATTTTAATATTTGCATAAACTCAAAATATATAATTTATATTATTTTATAATGGAAATTACTGTTTAAGTTAATTACAAATATATAACACTTTATAGATGTTGATTTCAAAATTTCAAAGTCATTTTAAAAATTGTCAAAATATAAATATGATGTTCGGGAGGTTGTGTACAATTCATGGTATATGGGTCATGGTCCACATAGTGATATGAAAAAAAAGGATTATTATTGATTAGTTACAAAAAATGATAGATTGACATAGAAAAGTTTAAAAGTAAAGTTCTGGAAATTAAGAAGATATAAAATAAAAAGTAATAAAAACAAGTTAATAGAAGTATTATCGGTAGAAATATTGTTTGAAGAGATATAATTCAAAGATTGGATTTATGCTAAGGTGAAAATATTGTGGCTGAGCTACTAAAGAAAGGTAAAAATATTGTGGATGAGTTACTAAAGAAAAAGCAAACAAGAGTTAAGTTTGAAATTGAAGAGGAGCTTGGATTAAAGGTCGGACTTTAATGTTTTATTTTTAATTTAATTGCAAAATTTATTTAGTTATACACACACACATTATTGATATATTTTGAGCTGTAGGGATTAATATAGGTTTTTTGTTACATAATTGTAAATAAAATAACATGAATTATATATATAAATTATAAATTTTCAACATCAATTAATTTTTTTTTGGTATCATTATTTCGAAATTTATAACATTGATCTTTGTGGAATTGAATGCATGTTTAGACAACCAGATCCATAAAAATTAAGAGAGAGAGAGTCACATTACAATATATTCGTTCATGTTCATTATATTAACAAAATTATTTATTGAACGTATGAAAATACAGTTGCTATAACAAATATTAACCATGGACAAATGTGCAACAATTTGTTATAGTAATGAAAAAGAATATATTTCACTAATGCATCTTCTTATTACTTAACCAAAAGTTGTAAATAATATTTTATCATAACAATGACACATTTCGTTCTTTCGACGAAAATTCACTCAATGAAGGTAAATTATTGATATCACGTCCAGCATTTCTCTCAGAGAATGAAATAATTATCGTAAATTTAAAGTAGTAAAATTCGAAATAATATTTAGTGATAAGTAATATTAAATTAAAATACTTTTAACATAAAACTAAAATTGAAAATGCTTAACCCACAACAAGCAAGGCTGGGTCACCCGTGACCGGTCTGTAGAGGATTAATTCAGAATTAACTTAAATTAAATTCATAATTTTGGATAAATTAATAAACAAATGAAAACCTTAAATGAAATAAACTCAGTATTTTCATACGTCTGGTAAATGAGAACCTGAGAAAATCTAAACGAAATTTCCATATCAAATGTCTCACTATCACTCCGATATTCATAATTTTTACCTAAAAACCACTTCACTTTCAAATATAAAGCTAACACTTTCTGACTTTCAAGTTGCTAACATATTTTAACACCTGAAACGGATGAACGCCAGGGAACGACAGAAAATAGTTGAAAAAGTATTAGAATTAGCTCCAGATTTTTATACGTGTACCCTAGTAGTTTAGAAACTATGTGTGCAACTTTATATTAAGTACATACATATACAATGTGACAAGACCAGTTTGTAACATCCGTTGCATCAGTGTAATAAATACACCAATATTTGTACGTCATAGAACGAAAAAAGAGATACATAAAAGCAAAACTGTCAAACAGCACGTAAATACTATTTGGATAGGATGCTATAAATTCAATTCCAGAGAAAATGTTGTGTCTGATGGGTGTACGTTTTCCGTGCTAAAGTCGTTTCAGTGGCGCAACATCTTTAGCGGATATTCTACAGTAGATTGCATGCAATATGAAGGCAGAATGTAGTAGAAAATTACCTAGGAAGTACATGTACGCTTTAGTTTTACAGTTACGTTTTATTACCTAGTCCAATATAAAGTTTTCACTGTATCCAGTAAGTAGATATTGAAATTTTAGCTGAATTTATTTGTTCTATTTAGTTGTTGTTTGTAGTTTTACACTTAGAATTTATTCTTTCATAGATTTATTTGCTTCCAGATGGACTTGATATTGAACTAACAAAAAATTATTTATGGTAGAAGCTTCTAAAGCAAGTAGGTTCAAAACTATTTAAATTACAATATTTCACACGATTTAAAATATTTATTCATTCAGTGTGTTTGCGGCTATTATTCGCACATTCCTCAATTTTGTTCTGAAATGCATTGGATCTTGCTCTTATCACGTCAAGGGAAATTGAATGTAGAGCATCTCTAATACGATTCGCCAACATCTTTACGTCATTTGGATTATTTGGATATACTATTTGTTTTACCCGGCTCCAAAAGAAAAATCCGTGATTGTTAAATCAAAAGATCTGGACGGCAACAAATGCATGACGCAATGCCTATACATTTTTCTTGAAAATGTTCACTAAACATGCACAAACTCTCGAAGTCGAGTGGGCAGGACAAAGAAAATCTTGCTTTAAGTGGTAGTTCGTCCGTAAACCAATTCAAGATATTTGAATATGTGTGCTGATTAAATCTTCCTCCGATAAAATATGGGGCAATAACATCAACAAATATTAAATTGTTCACCAGATGTTAACTTTTTTAAAACATTAACGTTAAGAATTTACTACATGAGATAATTGAGATTATTGCGTCCAGACCAACATCGACAATTCTTGAGGAAGGCACACCATTAGTAGTAAAAGTCTGTATGCTGTAGGTTGGGCCAATACTTTGTTTGGAAACTTTTTACACATTAAATAATCTAATAACCGCTGAAATAGATAATCGTCCTATGTTCTTCGTATACCACAGCCACTGAATTAGGTAGGCCTGTTCTGGTAAAGTATGCGCAGTAGTAAATATTTTTGAGAAGTGTCAAAACGTTATTCCATCTTTATATATAGCACTATTGCCAAGGAACCTTGCGTTTTAAAAATGATACACAACATGTTACCGGAGGGTTCGTTTGCTCTTCAAGCGCTTACGGTTTGTTGGATCGAAATTAATTTGATTCGACACACCAAATTTTTGGATGACACTGTATATTTGACAAAACAAATTAAATTCAAGATAAATAAAAAGTACAATGAATTACAATAAAACAACTCTTAACATAGGTTACGATTATCATCGTAATATATATTGATGTTCGGTTTTAACCTGTATACTTAAATAATAAATTAAACTATTAATTATGATATAATTCCGAAAATATAGGGTTATGCTTAATTCTAGGTTAATAATGTTGCCGGAAGGTTATGTCATGTGATCGGATTTAGAAAAATGATAAAATAAAATAATGAAATAATTAATTGTGTGCAAAGAAAAGAATAATAAAACTAAAATATACGACTTAGCTTGGTAAATTTCTAGAAGTGTCGGTGTAATTGCGCCCGTGAGGGTGTTTGAGCGCGTTACGCTGATGTCAAGGGTGGTACCCTTTTCGATTCAACGATCTGGATTGGTCTCCAAACTAAGTACTTCGCTCCCTCGAGTTCAACTCAAGCCAAAATAACACTAGTAGTTGTGGTAGATAGTAGATAGTAGATAATAGATCCTAAGATAGGATCGGATTACTAAACTGATAAAATTAACAAGAGAAGAAGTCCGCTTGCCAGTGACCTAAGATGACGCCATTAACAAAATGGAATGCCGACTTGACGGTGCTGTTATAAAAACCCTTTCAGGATATCGATGCAATGGACACAAATCTCCTGCAAGTCCTAGTAACACGAACAAAAATGCACTCCGATATCTAGAAGTTTCTCGCCGCGACAAAATCCCACAACGCTGGTAATATAAATTTTGCACGGAGCAACTTGAACAGCGCGTCTAAGATGGTGTGTGTCTCGGCTGTGCGTCTCTCTGCCTTAGCAAGAGGGCGGAAGTCGTAAAAAAACCACGTGAATCAAATAAGTCACTGACAAACTTAACAATGCGGAATAATTTACACAAAAGAAAAGGTTTTAATGAACGAAACTTGAACTAATAATTGAAGAATGAAAAGCAAATTTAACTGACAATGAATTACTAATTAATTTGGAAATAAATAACGAAAATGAGACATTCAATTTTGCTATCGCGGTAAGATGCGTTGTGACGAGCAAGGAGTTCGCAACTTCATTGCTAGATGGCGTTGCAGGGTCTAATTCTTAAATTAATGAGATAAAATCTCTTTAAATAAAATCTAAAAATGAAGCGATCGCAATCCAACGGCAACAACATCTGCAAGACATCTCCGATTCTCTTTAAGTTTTGCACACTTACATAATTTGTCAATCTGAACAACTTTCCTTAATAACATTTATCGCATCTCTAGAGCAAAAGCACTTTATTAGTGAGAATAATAACTTTTTCCTAAATGTCCATTTAGGTGTTCAATATGATATCAGGTTATTAGAATTTACAAAAACCAAACAGATTCGATTCTCATTTAAATGTTTTTTTTTTACTATTTACTAAGTTCTTCTATTTTGTTTTATTTGGGATACTTCTTTAAATTCTTTTATGTATATTTTCCTTACCAACAGATATGCTATTAAACGCACGACCTTCAGAAAAACAATGTAATTGAAAAAATAAGAAACCAGTTAAACCTATCTAAATATTTTCGTATTTCAGTCACAAAAGCTTTATCTTGCAGATTATTATTGCGTCTACACAGTCACGAACGTGTTTAAATGTGGAAAACAAATTACATACAAAATATTTATTTCAAAATACAATACGGTAATTAAATCGACTAGATATCCAGGTATATAAAAAAACCTACCTGCGTATTCATACGCTGATACGGATACGAAGTAGAAGATGAAGCACTTTGCCGTATTACTTTTTTCTAGCATTATTGCCACCGGCTCTCTTGTCTATGGATTTTGTCCACCAGATAAGCCTGGCATCTGCCCTGCACCAAAGGGACCGGGAACTTGTGTAATAAGTTGTAAGGATGATAGCAGTTGCAAAGGAATTCAAAAATGCTGTTCTAATGGATGCGGCCGAACGTGTCAAACGCCCATTCGTAAGTTTTAACCATATACACTTTTTAGCACCATCTCAATATAACGTAATTGCAGTTCCTCCAAAGCCGGGCAGCTGTCCAAAAGCAACGTTGGTGGATGATGTAAAAAAAATAGTTTGTGTCAGCGATTACGACTGCAAAGGCAGAGCTAAATTGCTGTTGCTCTAATGATGGCTGTTTCTGCAAGATCCTGTCTACGTAAAGCCGGAGCCTGCCAAAAATTACCTCCAGGAACAATTGGTACTTGCATAAGCAGCATGTGGCAGCGATTTCGACTGCCCTGATATTCAAAAGTGTTGCTCGAATGGTTGTGGAATTGTCTGTAAACAACCCATTCTTCCCAAACCGGGATCTTGCCCTACGATACCACCAGGCACTTTGACGCGTTGCTATAAAGCCTGTGAAGATAATTGCGATTGCCCTGGGGAACAGTTGTGTTGCTCAAATGGTTGTGGCTACGAATGTAGAAACCCTGTCTATGGTCCGTATGGTTCATAAACAAAATGATTGTGGAGTTTGAGGTTGTCAATGCTACCAGAAAAATCATTTTAATAGTTATAATTTATGGTTTGTCCTTTAGAGTTTACATTAAGTGTACCATGTGAATACCTATAGGTTGGTTATCACCCATTAGTCCGTCATAGCATAGCACGGCACAGCGCGTCCCGTTAAAAAACGAATAGTACTGAAGCAAATGTATCACGTTGGGCACTGCTGTGCTGAAATAGTGGGTAGTTGTTCATTCATTTGCATTATTTTAATTCTAACCGTTTTTTGATAGAACGCATCGTGCTGTGTTGTGACGGGCTAATGTGCGATAACCTTAATTCTTACCCTAATAGTAACAATGTAGTTCAATGGCACAGTATCCAGGCCATACCAAAATCATGAAATATCTATCATGAGACTTGCAACTGTTTATAAAAGTTTGTTGTTACACTTTCTAGTAAAATATTTTACTTAATTTACAATATAGTCGCTTAATTAGAATAATGTGTTGTTATTAAAGAAGTGGTTTAACTCCTTCGCTATGCATGCGATTTGTTTGTTATACACAGAATATACATAGTATATGCCTCATTAGTAACGAAAACGCTGTTAACATCTACCTTACGTACGTCGTATTAGAATATATAAGAGTTGGGGTTTGGGTTGTTTCCATCGTCTCTTAGATTATTTAGATTCGACGTTTCGGCAGTGTTTATACTGCCACCATCAGGCTAACCCTGAGAAGGACTGTAGTTTGCAAATTCCATAGCGACGGAAATATATTCATCTCTAAATTGCCTGCACATGCTTTAATTTCCTTTATTTGCGTCAGTTATATATAGATTTTTGCTTTATTGTATAGGTGTCTTAATTCAAAACACACTAAAGTTGGAGTTACAGAATGCCCATATGATCAATCATACGCTCTATTTCAACTGACACTCTCAGAATGAACGGATAGGTATTCGGAATATTGTTGTTTAAAGCAGCGACCACGCAAGAAACCAAAGTGCAGATCCAGAGCCATAGTTTCATGCATAGAATATATCAGAAACGATCTTTCGGAGAAGGATAGGATAACAACTTACAAACACAACAAGGTCATACTTAAGCAGAAACCGGACAACATAAACCAGCGAACTAAACACTGTGCGTACAGTGTTCCAAATAAATGTCGACGCTGATACAATAGTGAAACAAGGAGATCGCTCAAAATAAGAGTAGAAGAACACAAAGAGAAAAAAAGGAGAGGAGAAACCAAAAAATCAAAGTTGACACAGCATGCTTGGGAAACAGATCATAGAATAGATTGGGAAAATGCATCCATCCTATCTAAAGAAGATCGACAAACAAACAAAAATGAAAGAAACTGCATACCAAAATGATAACACCAAAGTATTTATCAGTACTCCAAGTCTGGAATTGTATAGGATATTGATGCCGTTAATGTGTGACTGCATAGAACAAGGATCACATCGCCAGTCAGATGAGTTAAGATGGTATAATCAGAATTCTAGAAGGATAATAACACAGGAGCAATAAAGAGTAAAATTCTTAAAATGATGGGATTTTCTGTAGTAACACATTTAAAAAAATCTCAATAATCAACTTTTAAAGAAAAAAAAACCTACAAATAATATATAAATGTAGTGTAGTAGCTAATATTTAGCTATTCATGATATAAATTATTGGATTTAACAACTGTAATGTCACCGGATTCTTTGACAGTCACATATTCAGTCACTGTGACTTATCACCCATATGATTTTATAGTAAATATTATGTTTTATATAAATAAAATGCTATGGAATCTAATTTAGTCATTTAAAACAGGTTTCAAAGCCAAATGAAAATAATTGAAAGGTGAGCCGCGTATTCGGGTTGCCTACTTTTGCAGGCAAATTTTGAATTTGTTAAGAATGATTAGTAAAATGGACCAGCTTAGCAATAGGTGCTAAGTATAGCCCTAACTATAATGTAAACTTTGTTTTCTATCTTAATTCAAGCTTACCTGGTACATTTTTATGTTATTTTTCTATTTTGCTCGGAGATGTTTTTCATTCTTCGAGATGTCTATTTGGTAACTTTTGCTGTATTCCCTTCAAGCTAGCGTAAATAACGATATCTTGATGTCCGTAAATGACATACCTTTTCAAAATTAATGTTGGCTTGCCTGATAGCGATAACAATCGAAGGCTGATTACTGGTAATTTTAGTTTAAATCCTCATTCTGCCTGTGGCCAGAAAGACGATGGTTTGATATTGACTCCAATAACAATTTTTAATGCCACATATCAAAAATTCAAGTTCCAGCGAACGTTTATCCAAAAAAGTATCGATATTACTCCTCAATTATTAAATCCTTACTTTTACCTATAAAATTGTCAAGAATTTCCTATAAAATTTCTTACTAAGAATCCCGACCAGATTTACCATTCCATGCTATTAACCGATACAGGTGGCCCGAACCGAAAGTCCGACCTGTACCCAGAGAATTGCCGGTTCGTCGTTTAGAGTGTGTGCCTAGTCAAGTTAGTATTCCATTAAGTATATCCCATCTAAAAAAGAAAACAATTAATTAGTTTCATTTCAATATTAAACTAAAATACAGAATTTTGATAATTATGTTCTCTATAAGTTAATTGGGGATTAGATTTATATGAACCGCCATTAGTTTTAGTTATTTTAGGAATCTTTAATATTTAAGGGTTGTATTCAAAAATCACTGAGTTGGTCTGTGATAAAATAGTTATCCTTAACAAATAGTGATAATCCGGATCATAGTTTTCTATTAAATTTAGTTTCTGCTATTTACCGGTGATAGCCTCTGAATTTTAAATTTATTCTTTTACTTGACTTTCTTTAACTCATCATTTAAAGTACCAGGAAGTCTTGAATACGTATTTTGTATTAAATAAACTGTTTTAGATAGAATTTACGATTCCAATATACCTACCTGTGATATAAAAGCCACAAAAGTGGTTTAACCTAGCATTTTGGGAAAGAAATAAAGAGTTAAGCTTGTTTCGTGTTAAAAGCATTCTTTTATTTGTACGTTTGGTGTCGTTTGTACAAACGAAATTTATTAAATTACTATTTTTCATCCAAATTTAATAATCCGAGAAGGGGTTTTGGGGGCGCGCCGTTAGGTACGAAATGATGATCTGCAATAGTCACCCAATCGTCTTCTTTGGTTGTGCTTTAATACAGCTTTTCCATGAATTTTCCTGGTTATATTTATTGTTCCAGTTTTCTTTGATATAATTTGCTCTTCTTCTGTGTTTGTTTGATACTCTTAGAACAGGTGCAGGCCCTATCTATTAGGTTGATTCTTCCTTTCTCGCTAACTCATCAGCTTTCTCGTATAGTTCGATTGGCGAGTGTCCAGGCATCCACGGCAAAGCGACTTTATTGCAGCTTTGTGAGGCTACACAGTTTGACAGGAACTGAATGCGTGTTTCATCCTGTTCCTCCTTTGCTATAATAAGCCTAGTAGAACGTTCTTTCGGTTTGCAATGGCCTGACGGTTTCCCTGTATACCTAAACCGCGTTCTTGTTCTGCGATATCGCCAGGTATTGTGATGATAAAGTATTAAGAATTTCATTACTAATTTAAATATTTAACTTTTTTTTTATCTTATATTTTACACAATTTACTCCATAATGCTACTGGTAAACAGAATCCCATTTTTATATAAACATATTTAACATCAATATAGATAAGCTCTTAGATAACGCTCTGCGCTGAAAGCGTAGAACTGAGTCTTTTAACGGATTTATTTATTTACAGTTTATGCATAGAATTATTGTTGTATCTTGTTGTACTGTAGAAATATTCGTTGAATTTTTATTATTTTGATTTTTTTAATATTGCTAAATTTGTATCTTACAAGGCAATAAAACCTTTATAGCCAATCGAAATGTTTGTCTCTCGCAAAACTAATAAACTGTTGGTTTCTCGCCTACATTAATATTTAGCACTCGAACGATTGACTCGACGCTTTGATAGTGCTAGTTAATGTCGGCGGCAGTACATAGTTATAAATAATCGCGGGGCAAGAATTCCGCCTTATGATACGCTCACATTTCGTAATTATAGTATATTTATCAATTAAAAATTTATTTAAGTGACGGGTCAAGGGTATTTATGTGACTTTCTACTTTTTTGCCTTTAGTTCTGATTGCATACTGTGTAACGATTTTTTTTTTGTTTTGGGAAGATACTTTATGCACAACCACTCAGGGTCGTACCTGGCAGTATGGGGCTTTAGACGTGGTTATCCACTAAAAAATAATCTCCTTTTTCCCCCGAGCTGCGCTCTTTATAGGTGCGCGCATAATATTAGTGCCATACAGGCCAGTCAAATATGGTGTGCTGTGTTGTGTCATATATTTCACACAATATACTATATAATCTAAACTCAAAAATTCTTAAGATATCATAGTAAATGAAGAATAATAAAAAATTAGGAAGTACTACAAATTTATTTCTCTTATTTGAAAGTATTTCTCCGATTTTAAGTCTTTTTTCTCGCTGCACATACCTATAATGATTATACCATATTTTAAATAGTTATATTAAAACACAAGTTTATAAAACGTGCTATTCCCGCACGAGACCAAGTTTGGAAAACGAGAACAGCATTCTTAATTTCCGTATTGGTGATTTGTTTCTTTTAACATTATTAAGAAGTGTAGTATAATGTTTAATTAACCCTAGAAGTACTAGTGTGACCATATGGTAAAAATGATGACCAGGTCTCTATTTTACAACTGACGGCATAATTGTCATTAGTTTTGCTAGATAGTAGCACATGCTTTTTCTCCAACCGTTAAACTATCAGTTAAGTTTGAGATGCATTGCTACAACGTGTTGTCTAAAAATTTGTAACTTTTACTGTTTTTAACACGGATATGCATTTTCACACTTGTGTGAAAATGTATATCCGCTTTACGTATGTGACAATAATTTTTTTATAATTTTTATCTATACATAAAAATGTTACAATATATGTAGAAATTATTTCATATAAGTCATTAACTACTGAGCTTGGTGGGTCAGACAGGATACTTGTTGAAACACGTGCGTTACCATTTGGTAAAGTCAGTATTTAGTCGTAAGTTTTACCAGAACCTTTCATTTTTAATAGAAGTGGCCTAAACCTTCAAGAGCTTTAGAAATCACACACATTTTATTTATGAAAACTAAACTATTACAAATCATCTCAACCCCGTGCTACACGAGACTACCTATTCTAAGTACTATATGGGTTCCATAACAATTGAAATGATCCTACTCTAACTAAATAATTTCCCTATGATTTTTAATAACAAAAATATAATACAGTAGCCTCGCGACCATATGAATACTACTTTTGAGAAATGATAAAATATATGAAATGTGATTAGTTCACATAATCGCGAGTCTACTGTGAATCAGTCAGCTATCAGTTATTATTAAATGCGCCCATGGAACGACTTTCGTTATCTCCCAGCATTCGCCAAGGGCACTGATTGTATATGATATACTTATATAAAATCAAAGGCCACGGAGTAAGGGAAAACCTTGGCAAAAACCTTACTCTGGGAGGATCTGGAAGAAGTCCCAGACCTTATTACTGAAAGCCACAAATTATTATTATCCTTCTGAGTGCCGAAGAAGCAGCCTCCACATCTCCTCAAATTCCGACAGCCTTGCCGTTCTCGCGTAGCTGCTCCATTTTCCACGCATTCAGAAGTTGAACAGGAAAGATGATGACCTAAAAAACAAACAAAACAACAGCAGTACCTATTCTAATACTTAATAATAACTTAATCCTAATTATTCTAACCAAGAGTAATTAAATAAAGATTTATATTTTAAAAAATTATAGTTTAACACCAATTCCGATCACTAAAGAGCATAAAATATTCATTTATAAGCGTGCTACCCTACTAACTATCTAAATATCATGCCGTAGCCTATCTAGTTCTTTAGCAACATTACTAAAAAATTCCCACCATTCGATCGACTCATTATCTCTAATATCTGTTTCGCGTCGCGGCCAATTAACCCCCTAGCTAATGCCCTAACCTCCGTACGCCACCGCCACTCATCAGTGAGTGGACATTCAAATAAGACATGCCCCGCTGTATCTACCCCACCACACTCACAAAGCGAATCATTAACCCTCCCCATTCTACATATAAATGATTTAAAATTATCGTGACCTGTTATTAATTCTACCGCCTGATACGATAAATTAACCCTCATTTCCCTAAAACGTGTACCGCTACCGATAAATTTCCTAGTCCACCTCCCATTTAAGGTATTATCCCACCTACTCTGCCAATCATTATCAAAAGAAATCACATACAGCAAAGAAGATAATCCTGTTATGAACATATTTATAATACCGTCTGAACCTCACCAGCTAACAGGCGAAGATCCGGGTGATGATTATTTACTTACAACAGACAACCATGCTGCTTTTTCAATTCCATTTAGTGCCTCAACAAATTTTTCATTTCCAAATAGCTGTCTGATCTGGAATCCCATAAAAATACCTTCCTTTATCGTAGCATCACTGATTTTAGGGAAACTCTTTCTTTTTATAATGATTTTTCCTCTGTCCCATTCACAGAGGAAACAATACTCTGTATAACCGAGTTGCATGCCGAGTAAACGTGACATAACTTTCAAATCGCCACAAATATTCCACTTAAAGACGTTATCCTTAATTTTTCCAAAAGAAAGTTCATGTTGTCATAAGATTCTTTCAAATCGCTTGCATGAGCCAAAGAAACATAGGGGAACTTATTTCCATTGTGGAGTAGTACCGCTTAATTTAAAAGAGTTAATGAACAAACGCCTTATCTGTATTATATTTACGAGCAACTTTTGTTCCACTCTGAAGGAGATTCCAATCTTTTAATCTGGAACCTAGAAGTTCGGCTTGCTACTTAGGTAACTCTAAATCGTGGACGAGGTCGCTGAGGTTTTCTTGATTTAGAAGATGCTACACCCAACAAGACGAATCTGGTTGAAATGTTGGATCTAAATCCATATTGTCGCCTGCAAAACTTTCTTCGTTTATGTCGTCATCAGCACTTTCATCGTCGCTTACAATTAGTCTAATGTTTTGTGGAGACATTTTTGTGCTTGGGACGAAAATATTGTTAACAAGTGTAATACTACTGATGATTCAGAACTTTTTTATTTTGACATCACAGACCCCATATTATCTCTAACGAAACCTTACGACAACTTTCCTATGATATTTTTAACAAACAAAATATTTGTAAATATTTGACTGTATAAGACGTTCCCAGCTAGGAATTTTGAAAATAATAAAAATATGTCATTAGTTCACTTATTCGAACGTTTTTTTTGACGAGTCAGTATTTTCCTTGTTGGAGATAGAAATAAGACGTTATGCTATTGCTTCCAATTTTTCTGACCCCAGAGTGTGATATTAAATGTTTTATAGGAATTCTGATTGTAAATGGTTCCGCAAAAGAAATATTACTAGGTGTCAGAAAATAATATGAAAAAATGACGCGATTTCAAATACAACGCGGCGAGACTGCTCTTTTTAAATACTACGTTTTCTCCATTGCCATGACAACTCAAAAATGGACCCCACTTATAAGCTTTGAAAATTGAGACATTTGCTACAAAATATTCAGTCAAATTATACAAAACATTAGCAGTTTATTAGAGGAAAGCCCACTGACTACAAAGTATAGCGGCTGGACACAAAGGATATCTCGTAAACTTTGAAGTTTATCAAGGAAAACAGTTTAAAGGTAGCGGCACACCTGAGCGTAATTTTGGAAAAGCAGTTGCTCCTCTTATATGAACAGTGGAGGTGCTACTAAATGCCTTATCGTTTCTACGTAGGTAATTTATTTCGAGTATTCCGTTAATTGATTTTTTGCACCAAAATGGTTACTCACCGACAGGTACTTTTCCAGACAATCAAACTCCCAAAAATTGTCACTTGAAATTCAAGGTGCAACTAAAGAAAGCAGCAAGAGGGGTATATGATTCATGCCTTGCTAAAGATGTGGCAATTTTATTTGTTAGATAGATGGATAATAATATCGTCACAGCTACGTCGACTTTATTTGGAATGGAAGATGCTTCTAATGTGAAAAATTATTCACAATCTGAAAAGCACACTTTAATCGTTTAGTTCACCAACATTTACATAATGTGTTTGAAAATAAGTGGATTGGTCGAGGTGGTTCTGTTCCATGGTCTTCTCGATCACCTGACCTTAACCCCCTTGATTTCTATTTATAGTGCGTTATAAAGACCATGGTATACACTGACGAAATAGTCGATTTGGATGGTAACCGTGTTGAAGGAGCTGCGGCGACAATTAGACGGCATGACTAAGGCCTAGTAAATATGCCAATTTATGGATATATGGAGCGAGATTTACGTTCGATGATAACTTTGAACAACTGGGGTAAAGTAGATTCCATGAAAAACGTGTACAAAAATGTTTAATTTAATGTGCTTAATCACTACTTAAAAATAAAGAAAATAATAATTTATCATTGATATCTCTCTTATGACACAACTTTTGCTAAGATATTTTTACGTTAATGACCTTATTCTTTTTATATTGATTTACATAGTTTAATTTGAATTTTAAAATTTGGACGTTTCGGCTATATGCATATAGCCTTTTTCAACTAAAATGCAAGACGATAATAATTAATATGTGGCAAAGTTATGTTTAAGAATAGGAAAAAACAAACAAATTGAAAATTAACATTTTGAATTACAATGGTGAGATGAGAATGGATTTACTTAAATAACAAATGATTACCTTAATTTTTTTCTTCTAAATCAAATATAAAGTAATATTTACATTATTGATTTGTAATAAATGAAAATTATAATTTTCTAAATTGTATTATTTAAAATTTTTAAAGGAGCGAAAACTTCTCTTTAAATTTATGTGACATTTTTCAAGAGTATTAAACACGAAATGAAATGATGTGGCTACAATATTTCTGTGGAATTTTTTTTATAAAAATATGTTTTATAGTATACATATGTCATTTGAAATGATAAACAAGTAAAAATACACACAGTGATGGGAATTACATTTTGTACAAGATTTTAAAATATGTAAAATATGATAAACATAGGGGTAATATTTTTGATATTTGTATGATAGAAAAATAAATACTAGATAAGCCAGCAATCTCTTGACGGTCATTTATTGAGTTATTATGCTTTTTTATTTGAGTCATTTCAAGTATGTTACGTGCCCTGTAATTTTTTTCTTTTATTAATGCTTCAGTGTGGTCGAAATTAAATATGTGGTGTTCATTATACATGTGTTTTTTTGAGAGAGGTTATATTAGTAGAATATTTATGTCCATTTGTATATAAAAAAATTAAATTATTGTGATTCTGGTGTGCCATTTTAAAGTTAAATGGTGCTAAAATTTTGTTAATGTTTTCAGATAGTTTGTTGACGTATGGGAGGGCTGTGTATTTGACGTCTAATTTATTATTTTGTTGAAATGAAGGATGACTTGAATTATAATATTTGTGTAAACGTTTATTGAATATGGAGTCAATGAGTCTTTCAGGGTAATTGTTAATTTTTAATATTTGTTTTAAGACAGCCGGATGAAAGTTTGGGCTAGTTAGTTGGATAGATCTGTCGGCTAAGGAGGTAATTATACCTTTTTTAATTGAAAGGGGTTGACATGACGAAAAGTTTAGGTATCTGTTAGAGGAGGTAGCTTTTTGAAAAAGTTTAGTTAAGAATTTGTTATTCTTGCGAATTATTGTTAAGTCTAAAAAATTGATTTGTGAATTGTGCTCTTTTTCTACAGTAAATTTCAGGTTTGAATGATAACTATTAAATAAATTGGTCGTATATTGGATTTTGTTCTTTGGTATACATATAATGCAATCGTCAACCTAGCGTTTGTAAAAAGTGAGTTGGTAGTCTAATTTTGAGATAATTTGATTTTCTAGATCTTCTAAGACAAGCTCAGCTATTACGCTTGAGATGGGGGCGCCCATAGCACATCCATAGATTTGTTTGTAAAATGCATTGTTATATTGAAAATATGTGGTTTGAAGAGTAATTTCTAAAGCATTAATAAATTCTTTCTGTGGTAGAGGATTATTTTAAGATGTTTAATCATCCCTTAAAAATAAAATCACAAGATCGCAAAAACAGCCTGTTTCTGAAAAAATCTTCGAACCATTTCCAGCTGATGTATTTTTAATTGCAAATAATACAGTTATTAAATAGTGGATTTCATACACTGTGCATCGTTTCAAAGCAAGACTACAAAGTAACAATGAGGTGTGGGCATAGACACTTTTCTTTAATAAATCGAGCATTGATCTGTAGAATCACAAAAACTAGAATTTATATTTAATTTTTTGACATACAAAGCGGTATATAAAAAAATATATATTTATTCTTTTAACGCACTGCAAAATTACCACATACTTACAATTAGTCGGTTATCTTTTTATTGCATACGAGAGTACTTATTTCTAGCACAGAGAATCTGTTACATGTTTATTTTAAAATATGCAATAAGCAAACTGGAACGCTAAAGATTTAATATAAAAACCTGCAGCTGCCTGAAGTGGTCGTTTGTCGATACACACTGGAGAAGAATGAACAGCCACTTTACGTCATTGTGCTGGTTCTTTGCTATCGCAAGTGCACCTCTAGTCTACGGATTTTGTCCACCAAACAAACCCGGCATTTGTCCAGCACCAATTGGACCAGGAGTGTGCATATCAGGATGCATAGATGACAGCAGTTGCGGTGGTATCCAGAAATGCTGCTGGAACGGATGTGGCGTTACATGTCAAACACCAATACGTAAAGTAACAAATCCAAATCTGTTATTGCCCCAAGAACTAAATTTTATCATTAATCAGTCCCTCCAAAACCGGGAAGTTGCCCAACACCACTAATAAAGTTAGACGAAACGAGCATAATAAACTGCGAAAGCGATTACGATTGTGAAGGCATAGCTAAATGCTGTTTCTCCGATCACAGTCGATACTGCCAAGAGCCTGTATACGAAAAGCCGGGATTCTGTCCAATAGTACCTCCGGGAACGGCTGGAACTTGCATAGAAGGATGCAGTAGTGATTTTAACTGCGTGGGCTTACAAAAGTGTTGTTCGAACGGCTGTGGAGTGGAATGTCGGGAGCCCGTCCTACCCAAGCCAGGGTCCTGTCCGAAGTTACTACCAGGAGCTGTAGGCATCTGTGTGCATGCTTGTGATGACGATTGCAGTTGCCCTGGGGAATTGAAATGTTGTTCCAATGGATGCGGCCATGTCTGCGTATCCCAGTTTATGGTCCCTATGGTTTATAACATAGTTCGCATTTGTAATGCGATGCAAGAAAGAAATTGTAAAATTATAAATTAATAAATGTGGGTGATCTCTTATTTGATTTTTTTTAATTCCTCCATTAGAATTCAGTAAACAGGTACATTCATTCATTCATTCATTCAAGTTAGGGTGGCGCTTGATGTCCGGGCAGTTGAGCTTGGTGCTCATTGTACCATCCCTATTAAGTCTCTTATTTCCACTCGAGCAGCTTGGTGTTCTCTATAAAGCTCAGTATCTTGCCCAGTGGAAACTTGAGGATCTTCGAGGGCTCCAATAGATCTCTCCCGAAATATTTCTGCCTGAGTACCTTTAGTTCCTCACATGTGCAGATTACATGTAAACTCGTTTCCTCCTGTAGTTCGCATCTTCTACACCACGGTTCGCTTACACGGCGTGTGTTGTATAGATACTTTTTCAGAGGACAGTGTCCAGTTACCAACCCAGTAATGGTTTTAACTTCTTTCTTACTGCGCTTGAGTAGGTTATCAGAGAAACTACCATCCCCATCCCCTATCAGCGTTTTGGTATGGAGTTGACCTTCAGTCGACCTCCATTTCTTTGTACTTTCTTTATCTAACCAGGTCCAGATCTCCCTTCTTGCGGAATCCTTAGTAATCCCACATACGGGCTCTAGACCCATGAAGTGTCTCTTAGAGCCCTCCTTGGCTAGTTCATCGGCTATTACGTTGCCCTTTATATCCTCATGTCCCGGCACCCAAATCAGAGACACCGTGTTGTCTCGTGCCAGTGCATTGAGGGATTGTTTGCAGTCCCTAACTAGTTTTGACCTAGTTACAGGGTTTGAGACTGCCTTAATGACAGCCTGGCTGTCAGTCATTATATTAATTTTCCTCCTCATATAGCCCCCTTTCGCAATCATTTCTGCACAGGCTGCAAGGGCGAATACCTCTGCCTGGAAGACTGTTGTATGTTTCCCCAGGCTTATGAATATCCTTTGATTTGGACTGAACCCACAAATACCGGCTCCTGTCCCCTGGCTGCTAGGTACATTTAGTGTTATGGAGACAGCTCAACGCGTCTATTTAACAAATGTTAAAATTGCTTAGGGCTTTGATATAATGGTATTTGCTACACACATACAAATTATTGCAGCATATATTCAAAATTAAAAATACCATGCTGGTGGTTGGTATATTACATAAGCACAATATTAGAAATAGGCATGACTTGATGAATTCCAACTGAATTATCTAACATTTCTCTGGGAATGGCGTTGATTTCTTAGCGAATTGCTTCTTTAAGTTACGGTAAAATGTGCGGCTAGTTAATCCAAGCTCCAGATTTTAACTGGCCCCATAGAAAAAAATCTGGAATTGTAAGGTCTGGTTAACAAGAGGGCCAACTGATAAATCTCTAAAACGAGAGATTACTCTTCCAGGATATGTTTGTCGCTTGAATGTCCATTGAAATGAGTAGCAGTCTGGACGGTTGCCCCATTTTGCTGAAACCATACATTACGTGTGCGGTAACGACCCAGTTCAGAATTTCCCAACGGTTCCAAATACCATTGTGTATTGGCCCTAATTGCATTATCATCGGTGTCTTCAATGCGAATGCTGGGAGATAACGAAAGTCGTTCCATGGGCGCATTTAATAATAACTGATAGCTGATTGATTTACAGTAGACTCGCGATTATGTGAACTAATCACATTTCATATATTTTATCATTTGTCAAAAGTAGTATTCATATAGTCGCGAGGCTACTGTATTATATTTCGGTTATTAAGAATCATAGAGAAATTATCTAGAGTAGGATCACTTCAATTGTTATGGAACTCATATAGTACTTATTGTTAGAATAGGTAGCCTCGTGTAGTATCTTTTTTAGGTGGAGCAGGGGGTTGGGATAATTTGTAATAATTCAGTTTTCATAAATAAAGGTGTCCTCAAAAAAAAAATAAGGTTTTCCACCATAGGTGCAACTGAAATTGCATATTCTATCCCCCCCACAATGTCACCATATACAATTCCCATCATTCAGTATTTTCCAACTGCTACCCAAAAATATACGCTTCCTGTAAGTACCCTGTATCATTTTTAACACGTAATTGTGCATTCCCTTTTATCGTTTATACATGTATGTAATTTATATACTGCCTAACGTGAAAACGTAAAATAATAATCCCAATAATTCCTACTTTTATTGTTTTAATGTTTATTTTTTTTTTTTACTATCATAAAATTAGTGTTTGGAGTTTCCGTTCAGAAAGCTTTTAATGAATAATAACTTTAATAAACGTTGCCAAACCGACATTCAGCCAAGCCATTTCTATTTTTGTGGTTACTGTATCATTCGTTTAATATTTTGTTTATACTCATTTTATAAAATCATATTGTTTTATTGGTACAATCGGCTTTGGAAACATTATTCTAAGTTATCTCACTCTTTTCCATTGCCTCAAAATGTCCTCGATCTAAGTGTGGGATGTGTCAGCGTAAGGGCGCGCGTAGATCGTGGCTGTCCTCAAGGCGGCGTTTTGTCACCACTTTTGTGGAGCCTTGTGGTAGATGACCTCGTTCATGCGCTGAACACATCTGGCTTCTACGCAATTGCATATGCGGACGATATTACGGTCCTCATTAATGGAAGATTTGAGAGCTTGCTCTGCGATTTGATGCAGACTGCTCTAAGGTCTACCGAAAACTGGTGTAGAGAACGTTGCTTTTCTGTAAATTCAGATAAATCAGAGATGGTACTCTGTACTAACAAAAGAAAGGTGGCAAAACTTCGCCCACCACAACTGTTTGGCAATGCTCTCGATTTTTCGGATGAATTCAAGTATGTGGGTATCACTTTTGACCGAAAACTGAGCTGGAGCAAACATATCAAAACAAAAGCCGAGAAAGCATGTAAGGCCTTTTGGCAGTGTCGTCGTGTTCTGGGTAGGACTTGGGGGCTCTCCCCAAAAATTACCTTGTGGCTGTACAGTGCCATAATTAGGCCCATGCTAACTTATGATGCCCTCGTCTGGTGGCCAAGGGTAAAATGAGTGGTAGCCCGGAATGACCTGATGCAGTCCAGCGCATAGCATGCCTTAGCATTACAGGAGCAATGCGCACTACGCCGACGGCGGCAATGGAAGCCCTCTTATGTGTCCCTCCCCTGGATCTGTTCGTGGAGGAGACGGCGCGGTGTTTAGAGCGGCTATAAGGTTGCGGTCCCGGAGTCCTCTGATCAGGGAGCGGGGAGGCCGCGGTCACGTGAACATCATCCAGGAGGACGTCGTTAAAGCGCCTCTTCTTGGTGCCGCGAAGGACTGTGTGCCTCCCGTGTATGCTTTCGACAGATACTACCGCGTTCATGTCGACCCCTGCGTCGAATCATTGCCTTCGATTGCCGTCTATACGGACGGATCAAAGACAAAAACGGGGACAGGTGCGGGAGTTTTCTCTCCAGATCTTAAGCTCAAATTAGAGTTGGCACTAAGTAGGTTCGCTACGGTTTTCCAAATTGAGGTTTTGGCGATCCTGCATGGTGCCGAAGAAATTTTAGCAAGGGGCATTAAGGGACGACGTATTGTCCTTTACAGTGATAGCCAAGCTGCCCTTAAAGTCCTCAGCAGTTATAAGATCGCTTCAGGCCTAGTACTTCAGTGTCACAATACCTTGGACGCGATTGCTATTGATAATGGCTTGATACTCAGATGGGTTAAAGATCATAAAGGTAATCTGGTAAACGAGGCTGCCGATAGGTTGGCGAGACGGGGTTCGTGTTTTCCTTACATGGCACCAGAGCCTGTTCTTCCCATTTCTTCGGCTACACTCAATACCCTAATAAACCAATGGACTACTACTCTACACGACGAGAGATGGGCAATCATAACCACCTGCTGTCAGCCACGCAAAGCGATCCCCAGGCTGTCGTCCAGGACAGCAAGATACTGTCTGCAGCTTTCTCACAGTAAACTGCGTCAAGTTGTAGAGCTATTGATTGGTCACTGCAAACTTAATAAACACATGCACCGCATAGAACTGACTAGCAGCCCACTCTGCCGTGCATGTTACCTAGAGAACGAGACACTGGAGCACATCCTATGTGACTGTCCGGCGCTTGCCCAACTTAGAGGTTCCATCTTGGGGAGTTCTGGCCCAGTGTGGCCAGCTTTGGCAGCACCTCACATGCTACATTGCTCGAGTTAATTCTTCGCTTGGGTTGGCTCGAGTGGGCTGCGGGTGAGTGAACCCACCTAGGGAAGGTAGCATAATGGGCCCGATTAGAGTGGCCTAAGTGCGCGTGGCTAGCCACCCTGCCCAACCAACAATGCAGAATTCAGAGTGTCCTTGATCGGTTGAGTGGTTTCTGTCCGCATTTTCTGCATATATGAAGTAAACCCTCATCTTAATTTTAGTATTTGTATTATACTTTACTGTTTTCTATATCTATAACTACATACGGTTATTTTGTTGTTTAATCATTATACTTTGCTCTTTTATTGTATGAAATTGATATTGTATTAATTTAGACATTTCCTTCAGTTTATTTATTTATTTTTTTGCGTAGGAGGAGAAAAGACACTCAGTGACTAGTATCACTGAATAATATCCGATTTTTTTATAGACTAAAAACCCTCTCTTTTGAGCAAGTGTTGTTTCGCGTCAGCATTACTTCAGAGAGAATTACTCATACGCTGTTCGAGCTATCGCGTTTACATGCTTCGTTCTCTCCATCCATATCATTTTCTTATCTAATCATACATTTTTAATGTGAACCCCTTTTCCTTTCAAATATTGTAAGCTTTTCAATATCCTACATATAACATCTTCGGGAGTAAAAGGTTCCACCTGACGATAAACAGTTTCTCGAAATAATTGCCAACTCATACATTCGAAGAATCTTTTTTGATTCTAAGTAGACCTCCAGGATCATCTACTTTACCCACCCGGCTCAGGTAATCTCGACAATATCCATGATTGGTAAGGAATTGCGTAAAGTGGTAATTCACTTCACCATGAGTGTGATCTTCCTGTATGCTAATTTCGGGTATTAATGTATTCGCCCATCTAAAACCAAAATTTCTAGTGTCTACCGCCTTTGCGATTGTTTCCTAATCATTTTATGTGCTTTGATCTTTCTTATTATTTCTCCTATTCTATTTTTCTCTCATGCATCATTTTTTTCTTGTTTCTAGCAGATCTATAGGAGGCAATCCCCATATTCCTAAAACTGTAGCAGTTTAAAAAAGAAAAAAACATTTTTATTTTCAATTTTGAAGGCAATTCTTTTTTTTTTATTGTTAGTTGAAAGTATAACTTCTGTCTCCTAATTCGAAACCTCGTTGAATCACTCACCTAGTAACGCATCTCATTAGCTGGTTTAGTTTCCTCTGAGCTGATTCTATATTCTTAAGAATGACAACAGCTGCTGAATCATTCAATGGCAATGGACCTATATCTTAACTAGGATGTGAACCTGAGATTCTGTATCCCTTCGTCTCTGATAAAGCGTTACAATCAAGCCGCTGAGCCGTATTTGGAAGTAATTTGGGTAAGTTACGTTTCAGAAGAGATTGGCGATCGTCATTTAAATTCCTAACACGAACTAATAAATTTAAATTTACTTCATGAGGTGTGAGGGACGTCGTCACATTTTTGAACGTTAGATGTTAGTCTAAGGAAATATCTAAGCGTCTTACCCGAGTGAGAGCTAAATCATCCACATATCCAAAACGGTAGTAGTCTGCCGGTAATTTCGTTAACTAACTACCTCATCATATTTGATGTTCCAGAAATCCACCGATAATGAGCACCATCCGTTGTTATCGCTTATTTATTACATTGTCATTTTATCATGTTCACTATCAACACTTTTATTCACATTCAATGTTTTTGTGGCAGCTTTGAACCCACTTAGTGATAATTTACATTTATGTTTTAATTAGAGCTCAAACCAGTACACGTTCGTATCTTTTATTAAGGCGAATCTGGACGGCCTTTTAATGAGATTCTCTTCCAGGAGATGGCGCGGATCTTTTTCCGCTGTTGAGATTGTTTTGAAAACAGTATTTGAAATTGCGCCAAGGTTTAATTTTTTTTAATTTTCTTTTTTTTAATTTTTTGTTTGGTTCTATTTCGCTTCCAAAAAGGAAAAATAAAAAAGTGGTCAAGGGCGACGGTTCAGCGGTCCTTACTAATACTAAAACATTTTTTTTCATTTCTTTCTGATAGCAAATAGCGTCCGAAAGAGGAAAATGCGTTTTCTCTTTGATCTCGTCCGCCGGGACAACCATAACTAGGACGATAGCACACTCGTCGAATTGAGTGCGCTACAGAAATGATACCGGTTCAAGTAATCAGATCTTTTCAACATTAGTAGTCTGTCATATGAACTTGAATGTATATGGTAACACTATTTCCTATGGTTTTTTTTTAGAAAAATCAAAATTAAAATGCAAATTAATAAGATACTATCAGTAATTTTATTTGATTTACTAGGCTACAAAGAATACTATTAATTCAGAAATAGATAATTATAGCACTGATAATATAATCCGTACTATGAATCAGTAGAATCAGCGACTTATTTTGTAAATTGAGTAACTGCTGTTTTCCGAAAACTGAATTATCTCGAGGTATGCACAAATGTGAAGAGCATTTGTAGAACACGTGATTGCAGGAATAAACCTCAAGTGATAGTCAGATCGAAAAGAAAGATACCTCTTGTCTTTTTGAATGGTATGAATTGTTTGCCTTCTATATTACATGTGCCCAAAATCAATTGCTAAGATTGTCTAGAGTATTCGCTACGTTTCATTGAGTGTTATTCTATACCTGTATCTATGATTTTACAATACAACTTCCTATAGGGTAACTTGTGATAAATGAGTCCAACACACAGAGACATCGCACACCTGTAGTCAAGTACCTCTAAAGTTTTTTTCTCTGGAACTGACTTAGCACTGTAGTTATTGTATGAAGAATATTTACTTTCTTACAAGTAGCAAACCGCATTATCTAAAAATGGATAAAAGATACTCGTCAAAAGGCAAAAGCATCTTCGTATCAGCGCGAAAAGAAAAAAGGCTTCTTCTAAGATTTAATATTCTATTGTACAAAATGTAAGTTCCATATCTATTTACCTAGACCTTTTATTACTTTGTCATTGCGTATTCAGTGCGTCAAAATCCAAAAATAATTCTAGGGCGGTTAATATAAATGACTATGATACAAGGTATGTAATCTAAGTAGATATAAAAGAAATTGTAATTTTTTATTTGCATTTTATTGATGTTCTGTTTCGTAATACCATTGGCATCAAGGAAATTATTGAAGTGGTTTAGTATTTATAATTATGACTCGTTAATAAAAAGTAGATACATTATCTATTATTAACATTTACACATTTTAAGAATTTTCTACTTATTTAAAACATAGGTAGGAAGTAGGTTGGTTTGTGTAAAATACACAAAAAGACAGAACTGAAAGCAGAATTGAATATCCTTATATTTATGCCTTACGTGATTCCATAGCAGACCATCTGTACGTAGATACGTCCTCAAAACAAACATCGGTCTGTGCGTTAGGTTACGATAGCAGCCGGCGGCCTGTGGGCATTTGATGGAAAAAAGAAAAATGAATATTTCTGTTTCGGGCGTTATTATTAGTTCAAATTCAAAAATTAAAAAAGTTTTGTCATTATGACAGTGGCCTTCACATGCGCCGTTGAGCCGATTTTAGAAATGGTTTTTAATAACAAACTTACAACATTTAAAAATTTAAATACATAGAAAATAAAAAAAATAAAACGTTGGCGCAAATTCAAACATTATTTTAAGACAAATACAGTTTAAAATTTCAAAATCGGTCGTACCGTTTTCCCAAAAAGCGCGGAATACTTTTCCGATATATTTATCTCTGTCGCACACTTGGACGTCCAGATTCGCCTTAACAATATTTTGATTTGATTTGGTTTGGAATTTTAATTTATTATAACATTAATTGTATTTGCCATGTCGAGTAGGCAACTAGTTACTCTTTTAAAAATTTGTTAAGAAAAGTAACACGGCAATTAGTTATTTATTTTTCGAAACATAAAGCCAATATCCTAGGACACACAACAATAATTATGGAAAAGATAATTATTATTTATGGTTACTTCAATTATTGTAGCCAAATGATTATCACTGAACTAAAAATCGTTGATCGTACACAACAAAGAGCGATTGACAGTATTGCGCGGTACACAGTTATTCCCGCTCCTTTAGTTATTCCTGTATAATAATAACACCACTCCCACAACTTTGTTGGGTAAAAACTTATACTCACCCCTACATGTTTATCTGAACTTTTCCGTACTTGTTGTGCATCTCAAAATCTTGCATATAATTTGGATTTCAGATCTGAAAACTTGAGTATAACCTGCTGTACGAGAATACAAGGTCTGTCTTTATTTTACCGTCTACATGTGTTTATGCACTTCTGCACTTTTCTTTTTATGATATCATATTTTCCGCGCGAACTCTTCAAGTACTTCACTTACCTTAATATATAAGCAAAGCAGGAGATGGCGCTTACAGTTTCGGAAGTTCTCGCGTGAACTTTTCTTGCGATGGCATGGAGAATGTAACAATGTGTTAGAAGCAGCATCTTCGCGGCGAATTTGTATTAGATCTCGTGAAATAGGAAACCACATCCAATGAGAAATAGATACATTATTTTAACGGGGCTGTTGCAAAGTTTTTCCGTAACAGATTTTTCTAGACCTTGTGAAACGCTGAACAATTTGTGAAAATTATTAAAATGTAAAAGGAATACAATCAAATAGCCCTATTGCAGCTATAATATATTGTTATAGTTGGTATTCTCAAAAGATTTGCCGCCAATGTGAGTTTATATCTAGTATTTAATCCCTAAGTTTTGTTCCTCAATTGTGAATACTTCGGCGTCATAGATTTTCTTGGAATCACTCCGTGTAATTGCTGTTACCATTAAATTTCACTGCGATTGAAACAATTATCGTTCTTTGAAGCCAATTCCATATTCCATGCAATAAAGGTTTTCCATCCTTTTTTACCCTACGTTTGTGTTCTATAAAAGGAAACTAGATCAATGAACGAAAGTGAAAGTCGAAATGACGAAGGGGAGTGTTAGACGTTGACATTTTGACGCTCCATTACGCTATTAACTGCAGGCTTAGCCTCGAGGTTTCGTATGTGCTTTTGTTGTCGATATATGGAGTATAAAGCATAAAATTCTCTAGCGCACGTGTAAAGAAAATTTATGTGTTTGCTTGTGTTTACAAAAAAAAAGAGTAAAGATATAAAAGGTTTATGGTTTTGGTTATCTTGATGGTAATAAATTTTGCTTCCGACTTATCTGAAATCTAATGCTAAAATCAGCGAATTTCTAAAATACGGATGATTTTACAATGAAAAAAAAATGTTGAATCCTAGTTATTGCAAGAAGCAGTAGCGTACCTAAATAAAAAAAAACTTCATTTCTGGATGACAAATAGTATTTCATATCGTTTTGTACAATCAAAGCAAAGAATTGATATTTTAAGTACTAATCTAAGTAAGCGAAAATAACACACTGGTAATAAACAATAATTATTTTTAATTCATTTCTGATGAAACCATATAGAGGTAATGGGCACTTAACAAATACATGAATCAGATTTAATGTAAGAATGAATTCTGTTAGATCTTTTATAGAACAAGCTTTTGGGTTGCTCCAAGGGAAATTGCGCAGATTAAAATATTTTGATGTCTAGGATTGATATGGTTTCGAGTGTAATTACAACAGCTTGTGTATTACATGACATTATAATAACACATGCTAGATTAGATGTGGTAGATTCAGACGCACGAAGATCAAAATGCAGATGTATGTACGACATGATATTATTGCTGAAAGAAAAGGGCTTTTGCCTGCTCTTGTCAATTAATGCAATTAGCGATTTTTCTTGTACGGGACTTATAATTAAATTATACAGGGTGAGCTTTTTATCTTGAGACAATGGAATATCTCTAAAACACTGCATCAAATCAAAAAAAGATCTTAATAAGATTTGTTATAATGTAGGAGCTCACTGAATGGGCCAAACTCGATCCCTCAGCCTCACCCCACACACCCCCATAAGGTGGGAGGGGGGACAACTTTGAAATCTTAAATGGGAACCCCTATTTTGTATTGCAGATTCTAATTCTACGTCATCAAGTATGTAGTTTTTGTTTGAAACTTTTTTCGATTCGTAAGGCCGTGTTCTCACCACCGCCAAGAAACCGGCGACCGCAAAGCCACAGCAACGACACTCGGCGCTAATGTTTAAATACACTTGTTTCCACAAGGCAACTCAACTGCAACGCAATCAGTTGCAAATTGGTTCCCAGCAGCGCTGCATACCGCGTCGCGTCGTCAGTTGCGGTTTACAGTTGACAGGAGCTATTGTGTCATTGCGGATGAGACAGCCAAATCTTTAAATTTTGTGCTCCTTGGTGACGCACACAAGTGTTTATAGGATGTTACACAGACATCGTATACACGTGTTGACATAAAATAAAAAGCCTGGGGAAAAATAACGAAAATCATGTACGAACCTGGTAAGTTTTTTTATTATAATTATATCTAAAGGAACATTTAAATACATGATTTAAAGCTGCTAATATTACCGGTAAAATCAAAACATCAGACATACAAGACAAATACTTAATTGGATACTTATATTTTTTATCGATTAATATACTGCTTAAACAGTGTGAGCTGCGGCTATATTTTCTGACGAGGACGACATTTTGTTCGCAACTATGAAAACAAGAGACTAGAGTTGATTTCGTTAAGTACACAAGAGCAACTCAACTGAAGTTGCGATCGCATTGCAGTTGCGTTGCCATTGCTAGTTGCTTTTGGTGAGAACACGGCCTAACAGATTGCGCTGTAATCGTAAAAAAAAAACATGATTGTGAACGTCTAGAAAAAAAAAAACATAAAAAACAGTAGCAAGCAAACATGATTTTATGTTTTTTTTTTTATTTTAACATAAACTAACATTTCAAAAAGCCATGTATTCGAAACTGTGCCGCTTCACTTCGATACATTTATTTATTCGCAATCGGAATGCTATTCAACGATACAAAATCGTACTTTATACACATTGTCCGATCCCTATTTAGATTATGAATTATTAATCCAATACAAAATTAGTTAGTGTTGAATATTTGAACAGTAATGGAGGCATTACAAGAGAGATTGAAATGATTTACATTGTGTGAGAATGTGGTAAGAATATCTATGATGCTTGTTAATCTTTATTCACAACGTTTTCCCGACAAGGTGCGATCGCGCGCTTCTTTTACCGAGTCGTTCCAACAGTTCTCTAGCGAAGGACAACTGTACAGCCAAGAAAAACGTAATCGCCGAAAATACAATTGCTGGAGAAAATAATGAAATCGCGTATAGCTGCCAGTAGCTTAATAATCTGCGCATTAGTACTCGAGAAATAGCTCGCGGATCAAGAATTTCCTCAGTCCACTATTGCCAAATATGAGACGTAGGAAAAATATCCATATATTTAGAGTTTTCATTGCATCAGAACTTCATGGCGATGATTTTAAAAATCCAGTGCGATTTTGGTCAATGGGCGCTTTCAACGGATACAAGATAATTTTTTTTCTGTAGTATTATTTTCTGACGAGGCGACATTCACAAATCACGGTAGAGTAAATCGGCACAACATGCATTACTGGAGTATCGAAAATCCCCATTGGTTGCGCTAAGTTGAACATCCTTGGAACGTAAATATTTGGTGTGGAACTGTAGCAACATAGAATATACGTTTTTAAAGATGAACCAATACGTAGATTTTCCAAATGAGAGGAAGAGGCAGCGCACCGCGTGTTTTCTGAATGCGTTGCAAATCTTTAGTTAGAAATTCGATGTTCAAATCTTCTAAAAAATGAAGAGAAGTTATAATGAGTCAAATCATTTTCTTAGCCGCTTGTCTACTTTATCTTATGACTGAAATGAAATGACCCACTGCTTATTTTTTCAGAACCAGATTTTACCGATCTAAAATACCTATAAGCCCTAACATAAATTGTAGAAATAACTTTCTAGATGTATTTGGGATACACCGTTGGCAAAAACAGTTTTCACGAAACTTGAATTTTTTTAAGTAGGTATGTTATATCCTTTAATTTAAGGAGATTTTAAGATTTTACTCCACATAGTTTAAAGAAAAATGTCGGTTAATATCCATTTGTATTTTTTGACCTAGTCTCTTTTTTTCTCTGCAAATATTTACTAAATATTACAACGCCAAGAATAACATAATATGACACAATTTTAAATATAAATAATTACTTTTGGATTTATACATTCATAAGCAAATATTGCTTTTAGACTTACGGTTCTGCAGTGATAAAGTTTTCAATGCGCGTAATTTATGCACAATATATTTTAAAATTAAAATATTAAACCTTTAATGCTTACTGGACTGCTTAGGATTAATACTTTGTTTAACAAATCGGTGACCAAATTGAATTTTAATTAAAAGTCAACAATATCGTGGGAGCAATTCTATTTATACAGTAAATTCAAATTTGTGAATACAATATACATTGGTTTTACTATACAAAAAAAATATTTACCGGAATGCAATATTTCAGTCCCTGTTTGAAATAATCGATGAATCATCCTTGAAATCGCCAGGCCTGGCCTATTCGTCAAATCTGCTGTTTTGCAATGTTTTGAAATTCTTAGACTTATGAATATGTGTCAGAAGGATATGTAGTGGACAACACCTCAGGACTCTGCGAAATGTCCAATTAACTTACTTGATGTTATTAGGTAAACTTAGTAAAGTAAATTTTTCATGATGTTGATTACAAGTGTTCTTAACCTCTTGGAGAAATTCCACCTACATTTAGTACGTTAGGTAGAAGTCTCGGTAGTGCTTTGTTAGGGTTGAAACAAATAGCCAAAGATGCACGAAATTTGAAACAGCTACCAGTTTATATTAGCACCTCTTTTTGGGAAACAAACACATGGCGAATTGCAACACAATTACCCCAAATACGATAAACGTAATTAATTATATGTGTGGTATGTAAAAATCGTGGCATAGCTGAAATTGCTTGTATTCCTGGTTGATTCGAACGCAAAAGTTCTTTTGTGCCAGAAAGGCGTAACGTGCCAGATATTATCCAAAGTAGGTTTGATTATGCTGTTATCTATAACAGAATAATGGTCCAGAGAGAAAAAAATGTATTTCATTGCCGAATTTGCGATTCAAGTGAAGTAGAAAATCTTATGGAAGATCACAGAAAAATAATAGAGCCAACAAAGTTAAGGTCCAATTAGGAGGCTGTAATTATTCGATTGCAATGTGTATTAAATCATTGTCTCATTACTAAAGACAGGCCTTATAGCCTTGAACATTTTGGAGAATTCTTGACATGTTTGATTGACCACTTAGATTAGAATAGGTTAGGACTGGAGTGGCTCACGGAGCTGTTTCACCGCGGTCTTTTCAGATGTATTATGATCTCCTTTTTCCTAGATGCTTTCTAATTTTTCCCTTTTAATAAGACCTATCATCTTTGAGAGCGGCTGACTAGCCGTGTATCTCGCCTGGCCATCTCATCCACCGACCCATTTCCTCTCACGCCCGAGTGGCTAGGAACCCAGGTCAATATTAATTCCCTTTTGGTGCCCACCTCATTTAGGGTGCTTACGTAGTTTTACCTGGCTCGGTCCATCTTTCTACTTCTCTGACACAATGATGAATGGTAGCAACTCCAGCTTGGAACACCGTAGTGTCCTTGCTGAAGCTTACCGAAAGACGCTTTATAGTTGTTCTTGCGTATATTCTAGCTCCTACGCCGTAACCGTTTTGGATCTGTCTGTATACCAATTTGAATCCGCTCTTACTGGAGTACCCGTCTCCCAGTCCTTCTTATCTGGTATTATAACCTGATATTTTCTAGGGTTAAATTTCTTATCCATGGCATCACATGGCATCCCCAAAAGGGGTGCTCCTTAAGGTCTTTTAATACTTTTTGATAATCAATACCGTGCGATTTACTTATCGGTACTTGAATACGCAAAAGTTTATATACTGTAGATCTGGCAGTTCCTCGTATGCAAATATGTAATCGTGGCAGGTTTAGAATTACTCCCATTGCGGTGGTGGGGGTCGATCTAATCGGACCCGTGACGCACAGGTACGCCAACCTCTGCACGCCACCCAACGTTTTGGCCGCCCCCACCTGCCGTGCCTTTGGCCACCATACTATCGCCCCGTACGTTATCATGGGTCTAATTACTCTGTGTGTATAACCACAAAGCCATCTTGGGGCTAAGGGCACTTACCTAGGGCGATATGTCCATGTGTGTCTTTGATAAAACCATAGCCCAATGTATGTCTTCTCTTTGACATATGCAATCCTTTCACCTCCTATCACTAGTGGTTGTAAGCCTTCTGGCGTTCTTTTTCTTGTGAATGTGTCAACCTGTGTTTTCTGAGCATTGACTGATAGCTGGTACCACCATTATGTCGACCGCATTTAGAAACCGCCCTCTAACAACTATTGTAAGGTCGTCAGCATATTCCAGGATTAGGTCGGTCCACTAGAGTAGCCCACAACAAGAGAGATAAAACTCCGCCCTGTGGGCATCCTCCACCTGCCTCCGCTTTGATGGTAGGCTCGCCAATGTGAATATAATTACCTTACCCACTGCAGAAGCTTCGGTGCGACGCCTTTTCTCCGTCAAGCTTCGATAATTGAATTTGTGGTAGCATTGTTAAATGGTCCCTTGAAGTCGTCATGGCTATCTCTTTGTCTTCTATCGACTTTGTAATTAGCCTGTTGAGGTCGTCTAATGCGGCCTCCGTAGGTTTGTCGGGTTTATATGCACATTGTCTATCATTGAGTGACTGTTCTCTCAGCGCAGTGTTTCTTATGAACCTAACCACCAACCTTTCGAGAGTTTTGAGTAAGAAGGAGGATAGGCTTATTGGTCTGCATGACTTCGACGTTTGATCGGATACTTTATCTACCTTAGATAGATATACTACCATCACATTTTGCCATGCAGTTGGAACATATCCCTAGGCCATGCATGCTCTGAAGATTTATACGATAACGAGATGTGGCGTTAGTACATTTATCGCCTTATGAAATAAATCCGTGTCTGTAGACGTAAAAGGCGAAAATCTACTTCCACTCTTTTCGTTTTGGTCTATCTGGTCCTTGATCTGCTACGGTTGGTCCACGATCACCCGTCACGATTTTCGCGAACGGCCGGATTAACCTCTTGGCTGATGATAATGTACAAATGCATATTTTATCATGAACAACGTCCGACTTCATAGAACGAATGAAATTCAATAACTGATAAGAGCTCATTGACATGTATCAGTACTCCTGCTACCGCACAGTTCTTTTTTAAACCGAATTGAAGAGCTGCTTAACCAATGGAAAACTATCATAAAAGGAACACAGCCTACGGATAAAAAAAAACAACTGTATGTTCCAATTCATTCAATCAAAAATTCAAAACTATGTTCGATATATGGAAACATATTACGAGATCGCCTCAACAAAAATGAAACTTTGAACATATTGTCGTGGAATGAGCATTTGATATTATTTAAGTGTAAAGTTACTAGTCTTACTTTTATATATTTTAAAAGTAATATAACAAGAAAAGGATATAAAATGTAGTAGCAGATAGGGAGACGATGTCCAGGTGATGTAGGAAATCTTTGCATTTGGCAAGTCCTTCAAGGCATTTTCCTTCAGAATGTTCCATTAACGAAGTAGAGATGATCAGTAGTGATTTAGCTACACATCGAAATCGAATATTAGAATTTGAATAGTATATTTTTATAATAGATATTAACAGATTAAAGTTGGACCTAAGTTCAATTTAATTGAACATTTTTATTTTTATTGTTACAGTGTACTTATTTTATTTAAACTTAGTCTAATAGTGTGTTTATATGCATTGGCATTCCAATTGCATTGATATGTCGACAGAAAGACATAGAAAATTGCTGGAATTCGTTTTCATCAAAGTGTCCTATGTATACATGGTTGCCTACTTATTGTACAGTAATTATTTTTTTTTTACATTGTAAATTTTACATAGTAATAGTGTTTAATTTTTAAATGTATTTTTCTCTTGATCTAGAGACGCCCACCTGTACTTTTATATTAAATGTAAGGTGTTCCAGAATTTTGCAATAATTACTTTAATTTTGTGTAAATATTTCCATTTGGTCACATGGGCATTCTCATGTATTAGACATCTTATATTCCCCTCACTTCGGTGAAATTAACGGACTCTCTGAGACAGTTTGTCCCCCTGTCGAAAGACAATCGCTATCAAAGTCTGTTAGAAAATTCCAATTCAAAAGGATACACTAGCCAACCTCCGTGAGCAACAGACGTGTCTCAATTAATTTAATTAAGTTTAACGGCTACTTTGATAAAATCCAATTTTATTCTAAATTCCAACATAAAAATGATTGTTAATTGTTAAACAAAGTTTATTACATTAATTTTATCCAAATTTTACCTATAATCTTTTGGTAATTTTTCTCCAACGACGATTTTCCTGAGATATATCCTCCGTGTTTGGAAGGTAACTTACCTGAGATAAGAATATTCTTATATTTATGCTGCTTGTACACAGTTTCACATTTCGAACTTTGTTATTAGATAAAACCACTTTTGTTCGGACTTAAATATTTTCTTTATAATACAAAATTGATCATAATCGATGTACAAGAGTCTCATGCGTACGATATCGTGGAAACTGGGCACTGTAAACACACATATTGGAATAAGAGACATTTTAGCGACAGTCTCCATAGCATCTCCTCATGTACTGAAGGAACAAAGAAGGGTGAACTAGTCATTCGTATTTTTTTTGGTACCAGCGAGTTTCAATCGGAAATTCTAACCCTGCATGCCATCTGGCATTTGAGAGGGCATACTTACGAACTAAAAAGTAATGAATATGGATGACACTGGGATGTTAAAAATTTGATTTTTACTAATTTAATTAAAGTATTATTTTTAAAACTTACTTTTTTTTATAACGGACTGTATGCTACTCTGTAGCGTTACTATTTGTTCATACTTAGTAAACATGTTTTTAAAGAATTGCATTACATACATAATATATAGATGTAATATAGTTAGTAAATTGTTTTCTTCTTATTTTTCTAATAAAGTAGTGTCTTAAACCTTCTTTTTTGTTTTATAATTCATATAAATTAAAAAAAAAGAGGAAAAACATTTGCAATAATGTGAGTGAATTTTGATAAATAGTGAATAATTTTTCGTCAATATTAATGTCAAAACGACTAAGGTGGGAAAGTGTTTTTAGAAATAGTGAAATACATTTGACAAAGCAGAAAAACCAAAAAAAAAAGAACATTATTAGCAAGAAGCTAACAGCTTCTTGCGGGTTTCGCCGTGTGTCTAAACTTTCGCTCGACGTTTCGCTGTTCATACTGACAGCTCCTTCAGGATAACTGAACTGAGTCACTGTCAGTATGAACAGCGAAACGTCGAGCGAAAGTTTTGACACACGGCGAAACCCGCAAGAAGCTGTTAGTTGTAGTTACACCGGCCATGAAAGCCTACGCAGTGTTAACATTATATATGTTAAATATTTATTTTATACACCCCTACCATATTATTACCTAATGGCCATAATTGGACCACAATTCAGACCTCTAAAACGTGTGAAATATTCGTTTATAAAACACTACCCTACTGTCTAATTATCATGTTGTGACCTATCTAATTCTTTAGCAGCGTTTCTGATCACTTCATCGATTCCTTAACTCCTTTTGCGTAACACTTTAGAGTGGGTGCAATTTTCAGGCAGACGAAAAGGTATACTTCGACTGATTTCCTAATACTTTAAACACTACATATTGTATATATTATATAAAAGTAGCGACAGACTACGACAGTTTTAATTCGTCAAAAATACGTGTAAGTACTATTATTATTAGTATTGCAATAAAATCTATCTTAGAAATAAGAAGTTGTCTAGTAAAAATTATTTTGTCTTTAACTTGCGCGCATATATTCTATTGTATTTTCCCTTATCTCTTAATGAACGGTTATACATACACTTCTCACAGGAAAAATGGGACACCAGCAATCGTGAATTTTAAATTTCTTGGGTGTAAATGCAGCTTTCAGAGAATATATGCACTTATCAAAGCCATAAATCACTTTTTTGTGGGTATTATTGGGATCAAAGGTAAAGCTAAAAATTTAAAAAAGTTTATACATTAAATAAACACATTGGAATTTCGGTGGCGGTGTTTCCTTAGCAATACCGAATACGGAAATATTAATGCAAAAAAAATACATAACAAATAAAAGGCCTTTTGAGTAGACGGCACCATTTAGAAATACACATATATGTATTTAACTTGTTTGATGTTATATAGAGATAATTCTTTTTTTAAGAAAACATGGCGATGGGATTTTAAAATTATATTACCTATTACTACGATATTAGTTACTTAGTTTGATTTATGCTCGCGAGTATTGCTTTAGCTATAGACAATATGTCAATCAGCCTCCTGAGTTTTTAAACAATGTGATTTTCACATTGATTAATTACACTATTATTGATTTATTCATTATTGTTGTTGTTTAGTATTCTTAAATATTGTATTACTACAAAATATTTTTCTGTTTTAAAAATTACTAAAAACAGTTTAGATTATTTATAACATTTTTACAGCAATTAATTTCGCAAAGAAATTATTTGTTTTATTAACCTTCCGTTTATTGTATTTTCAAGAAATATATCTTAACTATCGCCTGTATAATCCAATGTCGTTCTATTTTATTGAAATATTGCTAACACTTTTGGTCTGTAACATGTATCAAATTCAAAAATAAATATTTTAGCACTAACTTAGATTGACGAACAATATGCTTTCTTACAATGTTTGTTATATATTATAAATCTAATAATATTTTAAATAATTGTTAATAAACCTGTGCTACATAAAGACAATTTGTATAGAGACCCAGTGTTGGCCATATTTCAAGAAAATAGATCAACGACCTCAGATTACACAGGCGATAGCTAAGATATATTTCCTGAAAATACAATAAACGGAGGGTTCATAAAATAAATAATTTCTTAGCGAACTTAATTGCTTTATTTAAGAATTTTATAAATAATCTTAAACCTGGTTTTGGTAATTTTTTATAGATAGAAGAAACCTTTATAGTAATACAATATTTAAGAATATTAAACAACAATAGTAATTAATACATCAATAATAGTGTAGTCAATAAATCTGTGAAAATCGCATTATCCCCAAAACTGAGGAGGCTGACTGACATATTGTCTATTGCTAAACTAATACTCGCGAGCATAAATCGAAGTAACTAATATCAAAGCAGCGCTAACAAGTAACATAATATTAAATAATAAAATCCCATCACCACATGTTTTCTTAAAAAAGAATTATCTCCACATAACATCAAACAAGTTAAATACATATATATTTCTAAATGAAGCCGTCTATTCAAGAGTTCTTTTTGTTATTATGTATTTTTTTCATTGGTTTTCTAAAGAAACGCCGCAACCGAAACTTCGATTTGTTTATTCTATACATAAACCTTTTTCTCTCTATATATTTATTTTTCTGTTTAAATTTCTAGTCGTTACCTTTGATCGCAGTAATATACATAATTAAGTGATTTATGGCTATGATAAGTGACTACGTCCTCCGAAAGTTGCATTTACAATCAAGAAATTTCAAAATTCTGAATTGCTGGTGTCCCGATTTTTCCTGTGAGAAGTGTACATACCTCGCTTAAAATTGACGGTGTTACAAATACAGCGGGCGATACGTTAAAAGGCGTATGAGAAACTGAAAGCTTTCAGATTTCTTTTTAAAATAAATAAATATTTTTTGCACTTGGTTGCAGTTATTTTTCCACCCTCTTTCCATCTGCACTAATAGCGTGAGCACCCGATCCAAATAAAACCGCGAACGAGAGCACTTTTACTATAAACGAGTCCCGTAGCTGCGGTACAAAAACAGTTTTAATTATAACGGAACTAGATGCTGCGCATCTTCGCCCAGCGAAGAAGGTGGCACTTTTAGAATGTGCTGTACGTTTTAAGTAGTTTTCTTCTTTTTTTGTTTTGTTTTTACTTTTGGAAGACCCTGTATAATCGAAAATATGTTTAGGTTGTGCAGTATTTAATTCTGTACAACTTTTGTAGAAAAGATTTGTTCCTAAAAGCAAAAATAGAGCTATAGTGAAAAAACCCAATCTTTCTGAACACCCGGTATATTTGAAAATATTTTTAGGTTATGCAGCATTCAATTCTATAAGACTTTTGTAGAAAAGATTTTTTCCTAACAGCAAAGATAAAGCTTTAATCAAAGACTCAATATTCGTGAACACCCTGTGTAGTGGAAAATATTGTTAACTTATGCAGCATTGAATTCTGTACAACTTTTGTAGAAAAGGTTTTTTCCTAAAAGCGAAAATAAAGCTATAGTGATGGAAAACCCAGTCTTCCTGAACACTCTGTATATTTTTATATATGTTTAGGTTATGCAGCATTCAATTCTATAAAACTTTTGTAGAAAACACTTCCTTCCTAAAAGCAAAAATAGAGCTGAAATCAAAATCTATCCCCTTTTCTCTATTCTCTTATTCCTTATGCGTTTTCATTGTCTATTTCCCTATTTTCTTTTATAACATCCCATAAGTTACAGCTTTAAAAAAATATTTGACGATTTTTCCTATAGTTTATTTTTCAGTTTTTCCCTATTCCCTTTTATCATTTTTGTTTTCGCTTTTCCTATCTCTATTCCCTTTTCCTATTCCTTTTTCTTATTCCCTTTCCCTAGTCCCTTTCCCTATTCCCTTTCTCTATTCCCTCCCCTTATTCCCTATTCTCTTTCCATACTCCCTTTCCCTATTCCCTCTCCTAATTCCCTATTCCTTTTCCGTATTCCATTCCCTTTCCGATTCCCTTTCCTTTCCTTCTCCTATTCTCTTTCCCATTCTCCTTCTCTATTCTTTACCCATTCTTCTTCCCTACCCTTATTCCTTATTCCATTTTTCTTTCCCGTTCCCTATTCCTTTCCTTATTTCCTTTCCCTATTCCCTTTTCCTTATTCGCTTCCCCTATTCCCTTCCCTGTTTCTTTCCTATTCCCTTCCCTATTCCTTTCAATATTTCATTTCCTATTCCCTTTATCTATTCCATTCTCCTATTCGATTCCCTTTACCATTCTCGTTCCCTATTCTCATTCTCTACTGCCTTTATGTATTCCTTTTCTCTGTCCCTATTCCCTTTCCCCATTCCATTCGCTATTCCCTTATTCCCTTTCTCTATTCCTTTCCATATTCCCATTTCCATTCCCTTTCCCCATTCCCATTTCCTGTGCTTTTCACTATGCCTTACTCTTTTCCTTTCCCTATCTCTTTTCCTATTGCATTTTTATTCTCTATTTTCCCTATTTCCTTTTATAACATCCCATAAGTTGCAGCTTTTAAAAAATAGTTGGCGATTTTCCCTATATTTCAATTTTCTTCCCATTTTATCCGTCATTTTATTTTTATTTTTGTATTTTTTTTTTGCGCAGCATCTAGTCATTTTTTAATAATATTCCTCCATTTTAGTCGCGTCATCGTGTTTTTGATTCTATATATATTAAATATTCTAAACATCAATCTACATAAAATAAATGTTCTTCTGTATATTTATTGGCCCCAATAATATATAATCATGTATTGCAATCGATAAGTACAATAAAAAAAAAGTACGATAAAAAAAAAACTGACCCGCCGTGAGTCGAACCCGGCACCTTCCGATAACAAACTCCTTTTGTCGCACGCCGATCCCTCTAGGCTAAAATGCACCCACATATAAATTAAAATATGACAGTGACTGACAGTTCAATTTATGTTACAATACTTCAGATATTTCAGCTACGTTACGTATGTGCAATGATTATAAGATGTCTCAGTATTCTTATTTAATTGATAAACATCGCGAAGACACCACCTACCTACAAAATTTTCGCCATTGTCCGGTAATAGCGTATCTTTGCGTATAATGGCCGGCAAAAGGACGCTGCCATTTCCGCAAGTATTTTGCAATATTTTGGGTACCTGCGCGTAGTTCTCGATACAACAGGGCTTCATCACCTATATCCAGTCATTTTACTATCTTTTCCGCATTATCTACGCGCCTCTCTCCCTTCCGAAATCATCTCGATAATTTGGGAATATGAGCGTCCCGTAATTTGACATTTCTCTTGGAATTTATTCAATACTCTATCTAAAAACTGAAAATAATCACTTTCACAAACATGCCTAAGCGCGTATTACGAAAGTTATTTCACCTTTTAATCGACGAACTGAGCCGTAAACGAAAATAGAGGTACCTCGTATTGTTCCATATCGACATATGGTAGGTTAGACGATTAGCTCCATCTGAGATGACAATATTTCGCGAATTATTTGGCATTCTCCCTTTCAACCGTCCTATTATATAGCTCGTGACCTTTGCGGAATCACATTTGGTCTTCTTACACTTGCTCGGAGTACATTTTTACCCCAAAAACACGTCGCACTGAATTATGTAGGTTTTCGCCGGCCATTTGCCGAACGCGCTTCAACGACTTCTGTCAAATCTGACAGGCGTCCCCTGCAAACATATCTATATTAATCGTTTAATTTTAAAGAAAATTTCGCATTCATGCCCTATTTTTAGCGTTCGAATTGTACGATGAAACATGAGAGAAGCCGTTCCGACAACAATTTCATACCAAGATACGGTTTTTGAGCCGGTGTCGATGCCGCAAAAACGGGCGTCACTCGCACAATTAACGATTTCGGCCAGATGTGTGACGCGATAAATTGATCGATGTTGAGAGAAATTTCGCGTTTTCACTCCATTTTTGGGTGCAAACTGTAAAACGAAGGATACAGGAAGCCGTTTCAAAACTAATTTCGCACCACGTTACGGTTTATGAGCCGATATTCTGCGCGACAAATTTGCGCTTTTGGGTTGACATCTCTCTTGCACCTTGCTCAATAATTTCGCTAAAACTGAACACTTATAATCAAAAACATACCTGAGCGTGTATTTGGCATCTCATCTTATCTTTCAACTCACGTTAAATTACCCCAAATCGCTATTATTATCACCCAAATAATTGATCAGGTTATGGCAAATTAATACCTTCACAAATGACATATTTCTCGAATTATTCCGCGCTTCTCCATAATACAGCTTCCAGACATCTCTCTGGTCACGTTTCGACACATTATGTGTCCCTCGTACGCCCATTCACGTTCGAATTCGTTCATTGCATTTCACCGTGTGACAGCGGCATTTGACAACCGACCAAACCCGCCAACATTCCACGCTCATCCCCGGGAAAATACACCTCTACAAATCGGGTCTTTTTGAGAAAATTAAACCGTCTGGACCCTATTTTATGGTTCAATCGGTAAGAGGAAACATGTGTGGAGCCTTTCCCACATTAACCCCACTCTCAAATACTATCTCTGCCTCGTGGCGATCGCGCGAAATCGCCCAACTTTGACAACGCGAAATCTGTCGTTGGCCGCCAGTTTGACATTTCTCGGTCTGCAGTGCCGTTCGCCGCAAAAATCTAAACTCTTATCGAATTTTCACGTTCTACACACATTTTACGATTCGTTCGCGATACGCCGTTGCGATTTCCACGTCTCGTCCCCATCTATACGTTACGCGTTCGCTTCGCGACCGCCACCCCTTCTCGAGCCTTTAGCAACGCAAGTCGGCCGCGGGCTCTTACATACCTCGAATAGGGCGACGCCTATGGTGTGCGACCCTTGCGCCGGAAACAAGAGAGCCTTTTATTATTTTAATATATAATTTAGGCATGATTTCGTGAAGCCGATAATACTACACGGAAAATTTTTTTCACGCGTGCAATGGATTTGAAAATATGTCGGATAGGTTTGGACTAACCTAGTTTAGATGCACGTAAAGTTTGGCGCGATCTAATTGTCTAGAGGGAAAAATATTAACATTTATACGTAAATCGACTGATCTCTTGTGAAACGACGATTTACTGCACGGAAATTTTTTCACGAGGCAATCGATTGAAAATATTAGATAGTTGGTACCAACCTAGTTTAGTTGCACGTAAAGTGTTGGCGCGATTCTATGTCTGGAAGGGAAATATTAACAGGTTATATAGAAATTAAGGCAATGATTGTGAATCGATCTACTACACGGAAAATTTTTTTCACGCGGTAATGGATTGAAAATAGTCGGATAGGTGGTGTACTTAACCGAGTTTAGATGCACGTAAAGTTTGGCGCGATGTCTAAAGTCTAGAAGGGGAATAATTATTAACATTTATACGTAAATCGATGATCTCTTCGAGAAACACGATTACTGCACGGAAAATTTTTTCACGCGGCAATCGAGTAAAATAGTAGGATAGGTTGGTACCAACCTAGTTAGATGCACGTAAAGTTTGGCTGCGATTTCTAATGTCTAGAGAGGAAAATATTAACAGTTTATATATGAATTAAGGCATGATTTCGTGAATCGATTATACTACACGGGAAAATTTTTTTCACGCGGCAATGTGGAATGAAAATTATGTCGGATAGGTTGGTACTAACCTAGTTTATATGCACGTAAACTTTGGGCGATTGTAATGTCTAGAAGGGAAAATATTAACATTATACGTAAATCGACTGATCTCTTCGAGAAACGACGATTTACTCACACGGAAAATTTTTTCAGGCGGCAATCGATTGAAAATATGTAGGATAGGTGGGCTACCAACCTAGTTTTAGATGCACGTAAAGTTTGGCGTGATTTCTAATGTCTAGAAGGGAAAATATTAATTATATAGTAAATCGATGCTGATCTCTTCGTGAAAACGATTATACTGGCACGGAAAATTTTTTCGTGCGGCAATCGATTGAAAATATTAGGGATAGGGTTGGTACAAACCTATTTAGATGCACGTAAAGTTTGGCGCGATTCTAATGTTTAGAAGGGAAAATATTAACAGTTATATATTAATTTAAGGCATGATTCGTGAATGATATATACTCCACGGCACAAATTTTTTTCACGCGGGCAATGGATTGAAAATATGTTCGATAGGTTGGTACTAACTAGTTGTTAGTGCACGTTAAGTTTTTGGCGCGATTCTACATGTCTAAAGGGAAAATATTAACATTATACGTAAATCGGACTGATCTCTTCGTGAAACGACGATTACTTCACGGAATTTTTACGAGGCAATCGATTGAAAATATGTGGATAGGTTTGGTCACCAACTAGTTTAGTTGCACGTAAAGTTTGGCGCGATTCTTAATGTCTAGAAGGGAAAGTATAAACCTTTATACGTACATCGACTATTCTTCGTGAATCGACGATTTACTGGCAAGGAAAATTCTTTCACGCGGCAATCGATGTGAAATATGTAGGATAGGTTGTACAAACCTGTTTGAGATGCACGTAAGTTTGGGCGATTCTAATGTCTAGAAGGGAAAATGATTAACAGTTATATTATGAAGTTAGGCAATGATTGTGTGAATCGATATACGTACACGGAAAATTTTTTCACGCGGCAATGGATTGAAAATATGTCGGATAGGTTTGGTACTAACCGTAGTTTAGATGCACGTAAGTTTGGCGCGTATTCTAATGTCTAGAGGGGAAAATATTAACATTTATACGTAACTCGATGGTATCTCTGGTGTAAACGACGATTTACTGCGCGGAAATTTTTTTCACCGGGCAATCGATTGAAAATATGTAGGATAGGTTGGTACTAACCTAGTTTAGATGCACGTAAAGTTTGGCGCGATTCTAATGTCTAGAAGGGAAAATATTAACAGTTATATATGAAATTAAGAGCATGATTTCTGTGAATCGATTTACTATACGGAAATTTTTTTTCACGCGGCAATGGATTGAAATATGTCGGATAGGTTGTTACTAACCTAGTTTTAGATGCACGTAAAGTTTGGCGCGATTCTAATGTTAGAAGGGAAATATTAACAGGTTTATATATGAAATTAAGGCCTGATTTGTGAATCGATGTACCTACACGGAAAATTTTTTTACGCGCAATGGATGAAAATATGTGGATAGGTGGTATAACCTAGTTAGATGCACGTAAAGTTGGGCGATTTAATGTCTAGAAGGTAAAATATTACTTTTATATTATCGACTGATTCTTCGCGAACGACGATTTACTGCACGGCAATTTTTTCACGCTGCACGATTGAACATATGTAGTAGGTTGGTACCAACCTATTAGTGCACGTAAAGTTTGGCGCGATTCTAATGTCTGGAAGAAAATATTACATTAATTGAAATTAGGGCATGATTTTGAATCGATATACAACGGAAATTTTTTTCACGCGGCAATGGTTGAAATATGTCGTAGGTTGGGTACTATTTAAGATGCAGGTAAAGTTTGGCGCGATTTAATGTTTGAAGGAAATTTAACTTTATCGTAAATCGACTGATTCTCGCGAAAGAGATTATGCACGGAAATTTTTTAGCGGCAATCGTTGAAAAATTGTAGGATGGTTGGTACCAACGCTAGTTTAGTTGACGTAAAGTTTGGCGGATTCTATGTCTGGAGGGAAAATTTAATTTATACGTAAATGACTGATTTTGGCGAAAGACGATTTACTACACGGAAAATTTTTTCACGCGGCAATCGATTGAAAATGTGGATAGGTTGGTACCAACTAGTTTAGATGCAGTAAGTTGGCGCGATTCTAATGTTAGAAGGAAAAATTAACAGTTATATATGAAATTAGGCAGATTGGTGAATCGATATACTACACGGAAATTTTTTACGGGGCATGGAATGAAAATATGTCGGATAGGTTGGTTATACCTAGTTTATCTGCACTGTAATTTGGCGCGATTTCTAATGTTAGAGGATTTAACTTTATACGTAAATGACTGATCTTCGAGAACGACGTTTTACCTACACGGAAATTTTTCACTCGGCATGGATTGAAAATATGTAGGTGGTTGGACCACCTAGTTTAAGACGTAAGTTTGGCGCGATTCTAATGTTAGAAGGGAAAATATTAACATTTATACGTAATCGACTGATTTTCGTGAATCGATTTACTGCTGGAAAATTTTTTTAGCGGCATGGATTGAAAATATGTCGGGTAGGTTGGTACTAACTAGTTTATATGCACGTAAGTTTGCGATTCTAATGTTAGAAGGGATAATATAGTTAATATGAAATTAAGGCATATTTGTGAATGTTATCTACACGGAAATTTTTTTCCGGGCAATGGTTGAGAATAGGTCGATATGGTAGATGCTATTAATACGTAAAGTTGGCGCGATTCTAATGTCGGATGGTAAGTATTACATTATCGTAATCGCACTGATTCTTCGTGAAACTACGATTTATGCACGGAAAATTTTTTCAGGAGGAATCGATTGAAATTGTAGGATAGGTTGGTACAACTTTTATTGCACGTAAGTTTGGGCGATTCTAATGTCTGAAGGGAAATATAACATTAATATGTAATTCAGGATGATTTCGTGAATCGATATACTACACGGAATTTTTACCGCGGCAACTGATTGAAAATTGTGGATGGTGGACTTACTAGTTTGATGCAGTAAGTTGGCGCGATTCTAATTGTCTAGAAGCGGAAAATATTAACTTTATGACGTAAATCGACTGCTCTCTTTGAGAAACGACGATTTCTGCCGGAAAATTTTTTCACCGGCACTCGCATGGTTGAAAATATGTAGGATAGGTTTGACCAACTAGTTAGATGACGTTAAAGTTGGCGCGATTCTAATGTCTAGAGGGGAAAATTAACAGTTATATATGAATGAAGGCATGATTTCTTTTGAATCGATTACAACGGAAATTTTTCAGCGGCATGGAATGAAAATATGTGATAGGTTGTATAACTAGTTTATATGCCGTAAATTTTGGCGCTTTTAATGTCTAAAGGGAAATATTAACATTTATACGTAAATCGACTGATCTCTTCGAGAAACGACGATTTACTACGGAAAATTTTTTACGCGGCATCGATGAAAATATGTAGGATAGGTTGGTACCACCTAGTTTAGATGCACGTAAGTTTGGCGCGATTTAATGTTGAAGGGAAAATATTAACAGTTATATATGAATAGCTTGATTTGAGGTGGTATACTACACGGAAATTTTTTCACGGGAATGGATGAAATATGTCGGTAGGTTTGGTCTACCTAGTTTATATGCACGTAAAATTTGGGATTCTAATTTCTAGGGGAAATTATTAACTTATAGTAATGACTGATTTTTCGAGACGACGATTTGCTACACGAAAATTTTTTTCACCGGCAATCGATTGAAAATATTTGAGATAGTTGTACACCTAGTTTAGATGCACAAATTTGGCGCGATTTAATGTCTAGAGGGAAATATTAAATTTATACGTAAATGACTGATCTCTTCGTGAACGACGATTTTCTGCACGGAAAATTTTTCACGGGCAATCGATTGAAATTATGTAGATGGTTTGTACAAGTTTAGTTTTGCACGTAAGTTGGGCGATCTCGAATGGTCTAGATGGGAAAATATTAACAGTTATATATGAATTACGGCATGATTTCCGTGAATCGAATACTACACGGAAATTTTTTTTCACGGGAATGGATGACATATTGGATAGGTGGACTAACTTAGTTAGATGCACGTAATTTGGCGCGATTCTATGTCTAGCGGGAAATATTAACATTTATACGTAAATGACTGATTTCTTCGTGAACGAGATTTACTGACGGAAGATTTTTTCACGAGGCAATCGATTGAAATATGTAGGATGTTGGTACAACCCTAGTTTAGTTGCACGTAAGTTTGGCGATTAATGTCTGAAGGAAAATATTAAGTTATATATGAATTAGGCATGATTTGTATGATATATACCGGAAATTTTTTCACGCGCAATGGATTGAAATATGCGGATTGGGTTTACTAACTTGTTTTAGATGCCGTAAAGTTTGGCGGATTCTAATGTTAGAAGGGAAAATTAACATTTATACTTCAATCGACGATCTCTTCCGGAAACGACGATTTATGCACGGAAATTTTTTCCACGCGCAATGATTGAAATATTGGATAGGTTGGTACAACCTAGTTTAGATGCACGTAAAGTTTGCGCGATTCTAATGTAGAGGGAAAATATTACAGTTTATTGAAATAAGGCTGCTTTCGGATCGATATACTACACGGGAAATTTTTCACGCGGCAATGGAATGAAAATATGTGGATAGGTGGTACTAACTCGTAATCACGTTAAATTTTGGCGCGTCTAATGTTGGGGGAAATAGTTAACATTTATACGTAATCGACTGATCTCTTCGAGAACGGACGATTTACTACACGGAAAATTTTTTCGTGGCGCAATCGATGAAATATGTTGATAGGTTGGTAAACCTAGTTAGATGCACGTAAAGTTGGCGGATTCTAATGTCTAAAGGGAAAATTTAAATTTATACTAAATCGCCTGATCTCTTCGTGAAACGACGATTCTGCACGGAAAATTTTTCAGGGAATCGATTGAAAATATGTAGGATAGGTTGGTAAAACTCGTTTAGAGACGTAAAGTTTGGCGCGATTCTAATGTTAGAAGGGGAAATATTAACAGTTATATATGAAATTAGCATGATTTCGTGAATTCGATATATACACCGGAAAATTTTCCACGCGGCAATGATTGAAATAGGTCGGATAGTTGGTCTAACTAGTTTAGATGCAGTAAATTTGGCGGATCTATGTTAAAGGGAAAATACTTAAATTTATACGTAAATCGACTGATCTCTCGTGAACGACGTTTACTGCCGGAAATTTTTTCACGAGGCAACGATTGAAATATGTAGGATAGGTTGGTACCCACTAGTAGTGCACGTAGTTTTGGCGCGATTCTAATTCTGAGGGAAAATATTAACGTTATATATGAATAAGGCTGGATTTCGTGAATCTAGTATACTAACACGGAAATTTTTTCACGCGGCTATGATTGAAATATGTCGGATTAGGTTGGTATCCTAGTTTAGATGCCGTAAAGTTTTGGCGCGATTCTAATGTTAGAAGGGAAATTATTACATTATACGTAAATCGACTGATTTTCGAGAAACGACGTTTACTACACGGAAATTTTTTCAGCGGCATCGATTGAAATATGTAGGCTGGTTGGTCCACCTAGTTTAGATGCCACGTTAAGTTGGCGCGATTCTAAGCTAGGGGGAAATCATTAAAGTTATATATGAATTAAGGCATGATTTCGTGATGCGTTGTCTTACGCGTAATAATTTTTTACCACGCAATGAATGACATTTCGATCTGTTGTACTAACTAGTTAATGCACGTAAATTTTGCGCATCTAATGTTAGAAGGGGAAAATATTAACTTAGTAATCGAAAGACTGATCTGTTCGAGAAAACGACGATTTACTACACGGAAATTTTTTTCACGGCAATCGATAAAATTGTAGGTAGGTTGGTACCAACCTAGTTTAATGCAGTAAAGTTGGCGCGATTCTATGTCTAGAAGGGGAAATTTAAATTATACGTAAACGATCTGATCTCTTCGGTGAACGAGATTTACTGCCAGGGAACATTTTTTATGCGGCATTCGATTAAAATGGTGTGGGATAGGTTGGTACAATCGTTTTAGTGCACGTATTTGGTGGCGGTGGGATTCTTGTTGGAAGGGAAAATATGCAGTATATATTGATTAAGGCTGATTTGTGAATCGCTATATGCTAGGGAAATTTTTTCACGGGGGCAATGGATTGAAATATGTGGATAGGTTGGTACTAAAGTAGTTTAGATACGTAAGTTTGCGGATTCTAATGTCTAGAAGGGAAAATATTAACATTTTATATGTAAATTGACTGGATTCTTCGTGAAACGATGATTACTTGCACGGAAAATTTTTTCACGCGGCAATCGATTGAAAACTATGTCGGATAGGTTGGGTACTAACCTAGTTTAGATGCACGTAAAGTTTGGCGCGATTCTAATGTCTAGAAGGGAAATATTATCATTTATATGTAAATTGACTGAATTTGTTCGTGAATCGATTTATACCGAAATTTTTTTCACGGGCATGGATTGAAAATATGTCGGATAGTGGTACTAACTGTTAGAGCACGTTAAGTTTGGCGCATTCAATGTCTAGAAGGAAAATTATACCGTATATATGAAATTAAGCAGATTTCGGTGAATCATATACTACACGGAAAATTTTTCACGTGGCAATGGATTGAAAATATGTGGGATAGGTGACTAACTAGTTAGATGCACGTAAAGTTTGCGCGATTCTAATGTCTGGAAGGAGAAATATTACATTATACGTAAATCGACTGATCTCTTCGCGAACGACGATTTTACGCAGGAAATTTTCACGCGGGCATCGATTGAAATATGTAGGATAGGTGGGACAACCTAGTTTACGTTGCACGTAAAGTTCTGCGCGCGTTTCAATGTCTGGAAGGAAAATATTAACAGTATATATGAAATTAAGCATATTTCGTGAACGAATACTACACGGAAAATTTTTTCACGCGGCAATGGATGAAAATATGTCGGATAGGTTGGTTCTAACCTATTTGCTATGCACGTAAAATTTGGGGCGATTCTTAATGTCTAGAAGGGAAATATTAACATTTATACGTCTAAATGACTGATCTCTTCGGGACAACGACGATTACTGCAGCTGAAATTTTTTGACGCGGCAATCGATTGAAAATATGTAGTAGGTTGGTACTCACCTAGTTAGGTGCACGTAAAGTTTGGCGCGGTCTTGATGTTTCTAGAAGGGAAAATATTAACATCTCTATCCGAAATCGACTGTCTCTTCGTGAAACGACGATTTCTGCACGGAAATTTTTTCACGCGCAATCGATTGAAAATATGAGGATAGGTTGTAACAAACCTATTTAGATGCACGTAAAGTTGGCGCGATTTCAAGTCTAGAGGGAAAATATTAACAGTTATATATTCATTTAAAGCATGATTTCGTGAATCATATACTCACGGAAAATTTTTTCGCGGGCACTGGTTTAAATATGTCGGATAGGTTGGTATAACCTAGTTTATATGCACGTTAAATTGGGCGATTCAATGTTAGAGGGAAATATTAACATTTATACGTAAATCGACGATCCTTCGAGAAACGACGATTTACTACACGAAAATTTTTTCACGCGGCAATCGATTGAAAATATGTAGGAAGGTTGGTACCAACCTATTTAGATGCACGTAAAGTTGGCGCGATTCTAATGTCGATAAGCGGAAAATATTAACAGTTATATATGAATTAAGGCATGATTCGTGAATCCGATATACTACCGGAAATTTTTTTCACGCGGAATGATTGAAAAATGTCGGATAGTTGTACTACCTAGTTATATGCACGTAAAGTTTGGCGCGATCTAATTCTAGAGGGAAAATTTAAACATTATCCGTTAATTCGACTGATCTCTACGAGAAACGACCATTTACTACACGGAAAATTTTTTCACCGCAATCGATTTGAAATATGTAGATAGGCTGGTACCAACCTAGTTTAGATGCACGTAAAGTTGGCCGATTCTAATGTCTTAGGGGAAATATTACAGTAATATGAAATAAGGCATGATCGTGGATACCGATATACTACACGGAAAATTTTTCCACGCGCAATGGATTGAAAATATCGGATAGGTTTTACTAACCTAGTTTATATGCACGTAAATTTTGGCGGCGATTCTAATGTCTAGAAGGAAAATATTAAATTTATACGTAATTCGACTGATCTCTTCGGAGAAACGAGATTTATACACGGAAAATTTTTCACGCGGCAATCGATTGAAAATATGTTAGGATAGTTTAGTTGCACGTAAAGTTTGGCGCGATTCTAATGTTTAGAAGGGAAATTTATCAGTTATATATGAAATTACAGCGATGATTTCGTTGCACTCGATATACTTACACGGAAATTTCACGCGGCAATGTGAAATTGTCGTGGATAGTTGGTACTACCCTAGTTTAATGCACGTAAAGGTTTCGCGATTCTAATGTCTAGAAGGGAAAATATTAACATTTATACGTAAATCGCTGTCTCTTCGCGAAACGAGATTTACTGCACGGAAAATTTTTTCACCGGCAATCGATTGAAAATATGTAGGATAGGTTGGTACAACCTAGTTTAGTTGCACGTAAAGTTTGGCCGATTCTAATGTCTGGAGAAAATATTGACATTCTATATGTAATTCGGCTGATTTCGTGAAGACGATTTACTGCACGGAAAATTTTTCACGCGGCAATCGATTGAAAATATGTCGGATAGTGGTACTAACTAGTTTATATGCACGTAAATTTTGGGGCCATTTCTTGTCTAGAAGGGAAAATATTAACATTATATGAAATCGGCTGATTTCTTCGAATCGACGATTTCTACACGAAATTTTTTCACGCGGCAACGATTAAAATAGTCGGATAGGTTGTACTAACCTAGTTAGTTGCACGTACAAGTTTGGCGCGATTTTATGTCTAGAGGATCTCTGTNAAGGAGATGTCGATACAATGACAATTATTTAAAGAATTCCTTATCTCAACTGAATTTAACACACTGTGTTTAGATAAACATGATAGGTTAGGTTATTGGATTTGAATATTATTTAATCTGCAATAAAAGTTTACTAATATGTTTTTGAATTTTGAAAATAAACTGGATGCCCGAGGACTAAAGAAAAAGAGATATTGAGAATTTAAAAATTAACCAATAAATATTAACAATACGGCCAGGTACATTTAAGAGCATTTGGACACTTTCCAAGTCAACCAACATTGTTTTTTTTTTGTTTGTAATACTAACTTTTTCTATTAAATGATCTGGTATTTTTTTGGACAAACCGACTCTAATTAATTTTTAAATCTAGAGAGATTTCAAAACAAAATTTGAAAGCAGGTTATTGGTATTTTTTAAAATACAGTGAAACCCGAAGAAAATCTCACATTTACAAATGCTCATATCATTATTTCCCTTCTATAATTTTTCTGAATGTACGAATAGGTTATGGGCATCCAACAAATTCAAAAATGACCGAAAACACTTGTTTTTCTTAAAAGTCGTGCTTCCGTGCATGTATGTTCTTCTCTTAACTACACAAATGGTGATGAGTTTCTTGTACCAATGTGAACGAAAAGAATTAGTATTAGCTTAAACGGGATTCTTTGAAAACTGTGTTCGGAGTTAAAGAAATATCAATTTTTGAGAAGGGCTCTGGAGATACTTTATTTACATACGCTAAAGGTAAGATAAAAGAATTATTTGAATCTGATTAGTTAATTCCCTGCAGGGGCTAGGGTCCTTATTCCAGCATTCCTACATTCTAAACGTCTACGTCTCCAAAAAAAAGCTTTTTGAAATGCTGTAAGTTTACTATAGCAAATTTATCGGCAACGCGCGTTTGAAACATATGTTTATTATTAAGAGATCTTTGTTGAAACAAATTTATTACAGGATATTTAAGTAAAGAGAAAATATCCACAGTATTCTTTGACCTTATGAATTAATTAAGTATCGAAAGTTAATAAATTTGTGTGTAATAATGGCAGCCAGTAGTTTGTAACTTTATATGGGCTAATTTTCATACTTTTTTGGACCATCGGTATATAGGTGACCATAAAAATAAGGAACTTGGGGAAATTGGGGAAAAATTAACGCCACTGTAAAGTGTAAAAGATAATGAACTATGTATTTAAAAGGATCTTTGAACTAATTTGTTACTGGAATCTCTCAAGTGCCAAATAAGTCCTATGTAACTTTGAAAAGCATTAAATTCTAAACCTCCTTCTGCTTCTTCTTTATTACTCATACGTAACCATTTTGGTGACGGAGTTTGGATTCTGGAACGTTCTTTTTGCTATCCTTTCTATTTTCTCGCCTTTTTTCCTTTTCGCTTTGTTTCCTGTATTTATTCTTTTTTTTCTTAGTATCCTTCTTCAGCGATTAGTTTTTGTTTCCACTACTTTTACTTCCTATATTTTTCATGTTTAATCTTGATTCGTCTTCTTCTCATACGTTTTCGTAGCACTATAGGTATTATTATTATATTTATTATATTCTGTATTATATTCTATAATAATTTTGTTTTTAATAAAGTCCTTATTAAATCTCATATTGTTCATAAAAGTTTTCCGTAAATTTTAGCATAAATATTAATGCGTATTTCAAAAAAAATTTTGGACTAATAGTTTCAAGATGATTCTTTTAATCTTTGCTAAACCCTTGCTAATCAAGAATATTCCGAGAGGGTTTCTCAAAATTTTGATTTTTTCTGATAACAATTAAAAACATTTTCCAGGACTTTTTATATATGCAGTTTTCTTTCTTTGATCCAAAACATTTCTAAAGACCCGTTAGGCTAGTATTAATTCTTTTATTAGAATCCTATAACCTATTTTAATCCTTTAGAAACGAAATATCGAAGGGAAAGTAATGAATATGAGCTTAAAGAATTAAGTTACCCTTAAGATTTTGTTTGATTCCAGAAACTTAAAAGTTAGTTTAAAAGTCGGTGTCTAAAAATACCGGACAACTAATTCAGGAAAAGTTCTAGTTCATGAGAATTAAGTGCATTAAGTGCCCGAAATCTCTTTCGAATTTTATTTTTGGAGTTGGCTTGAATCGTCGTCTGCGATAGAAGGCTGTAGTTTTTACTGAATTAAATGTCTATTGGTTTTTTAATTTGTTTAACAATTTTTATCCATAATCACTAGATGCTGCGCATCTAGGAGTAGAGGGAAGGTGGTTACTTGACGAAGGTGGTTTTTTGAAGTCTGGTCCATTCAACTTGAAATCATAATGTGCAGTACGTTTAAAGAGTTTAACTTTTGTTCTTACTTTTGGTAACACCCTGTAATAGTTGAAAATTTTCAACATTCCCTTTCCCCATTCCCTTTCCCATTCCCTTTCCCATTCCATTCCCTTCCCATTTCCCTTTCCCATTCCCTTTCCATTCCCTTCCCATTCCCTTTCCCATCCCATTCCCTTCCCATTCCTTCCCATTCCTTTCCATTCCCTTTCCCATTCCTTCCCATCCAATTCCATTTCCCTTCCCATTCCCTGTCCCATTCCCTTTCCCATTCCCTTTCCATTCCTTTCCCATCCCTTTCCCATTCCCTTCCCATTCCTTTCCCATCCCTTTCCCATTCCCTTTCCCATCTCCCTTTCCATTCCCTTCCCATTCCTTTCCCATTCCTTTCCCATTCCCTTCCCATTCCTTTCCCATTCCCTTCCCATTCCCTTTCCCATTCCCTTTCCATCCCTTCCCTTCCCATTCCCTTTCCCATTCCCTTTCCCTATTCACTTATCCCATTCCTTTCCATTCCTTTCCATTCCCTTTCCCATTCCTTTCCCATTCCTTTCCCATTCCTTTCCCATTCCCTTCCATCTTTCCCATTCCCTTTCCCATTCCCTTTCCCTTCCCATTCCCTTTCCCATTCCCTTTCCCATTCCCTTTCCCATTCCCTTTCCCATTCCCTTTCCATTCCTTTCCCATTCCCTTTCCCATTCCCTTCCCATTCCTTTCCCATCCCTTTCCCATTCCTTTCCCATTCCCTTCCCATTCCCTTCCCATCCCTTCCCATTCCTTTCCCATTCCCTTTCCATTCCTTTCCCATTCCCTTTCCCATTCCTTTCCCATTCCCTTTCCTTCCCTTCCTTTCCCATTCCCTTCCCATTCCTTTCCCATTCCTTTCCCATTCCTTTTCCATTCCCTTTCCCTTCCCTTTCCCATTCCCTTTCCCATTCCCTTTCCCATTCCCTTTCCCATTCCCTTTCCCATTCCCTTTCCCATTCCCTTTCCCATTCCTTTCCCATTCCCTTCCCCATTCCCTTTCCATTCCCTTTCCCATTCCCTTTCCCATTCCCTTTCCCATTCCCTTTCCCATTCCCTTTCCCATTCCCTTTCCCATTCCCTAAGTTACAGCTTTAAAAAAATAGTTGGCGATTTTCCCTATATTTCAATTTTCTTCCCACTCTATTCGCCATTTTATTTTTCCAAAAAATATTATCAGCATCAAATGCAACGATCCAAACACCCACAAATGTCTGTTGCAAAATGTCATTTTTTTAATAATATTCCTCCATTTTAGTCGCGCTATCATGTATTTGATTCTATATTCGCAAATAGTGGCCCAAAAAATTGCATAAGTCTCAAGCCTTCAAAAAAAAAATTGCGTTTTCTTTTATATTTCAAAAGTCTCTGCCCCATATTGCGTCCGCCATTTTATTTTGCCAAAAACTAATATCCGAATCAAATTTTACCGACCCCAAAAACCCTTGCTACGAATGTCTGTTGCAAAATGTCTCCTACATTTCAAAATTTTCTCTTCAATATTGAATCCTCCATTTATTTTTCTAAAAACTCTTGAAGAACGAATTCAGCAACTAACAAAAAGTTTTGAACACAAATCTGTTGCAAATGCAATTTTTTAATACTCTTCTTCCATTTTAATCGCGCCATCTTGTTTTTGATTCTATATTCGCAAATAGTGACCCAAAAATCGCGTAAAAATCCCCGATATTATGTCTGCTATTTTATTTTTCTACGTAAAATTTAAAAATGGAATATTATATAGAAAGTCTTTTTCCTAAAATCAAAAATAGAACTGTAATCAAAACCAAGTCTTCGTTGACAGTCTATATAGTCAAAAATATATTTAAGTTATGCCCCATCGAATTCCAATAATGAAGTTTTAAAAATTGAATTTCCGCTGTTATTGTGACAATATTTATAACATTTTCGAACTTACCGCATTTTATGCACTAATTATGTTTTTATTTTAATATACCAACTATAATAAAAGCGATAGATACATACATTCTCCACGCGTAGTGTAAAAATCGAAAACGCTGTAGATTTCATGCATTCAAAATAAGATATAATATGTGCTATGCCGAAAGTTAATAGCATTTGACGAAATAAATAAAAGCAAATATTCCGTGTGTTGCTTCGCTTTAACATAAAAATATGTTTTAATTTCATTATAAAACGAATATTAATCCATTGAGCCAATATGTGTGTTTTGGTTTTTATTTTATTTACTGAACTGTTACTTGCTTTGACTCCTTAATATTCATTTCATAATAATTTGCGAATTGACAATTCATTTATGAAATGCTCTACTCTTCGCTGCGCGCGCAGTTAAACCACTTTCATTCGTATCGCACCGACTCTCTCGGTTATCTTATATTTTTACGCGTTTGTGCAACGGAAAATTCCACTTACGTTTAATCACGTCAGATCACGTTTAATATTTGTTTGGTCGTACACTTTTCTAAAATCAGCCTAGCTGGGACATCTATAGTACGCCAGCGGAACTATTCTTTGCCCGTATATATTATATATTGTTTATATTTACAAAATAATTAAACTAAATACTTTTTGTAATATAATAATAGTTTTACCAAAACAATTTCACATATACTTAATAGATGTTTTCTTGTTCGTATTTTCAATATTATTATTAAGGAAGTTTTGAAATCAAAAATCTGATCTAATATTTTAACACAAAAATTCTAAAAACTGTAATTCGATTTGTGTCGTCATAAAAAAGCAATGAAATAAAAATTAAGAAAGAATACTATTTAAAGGTAGGTAACAATTTTGAAAGTGTTATGTTTTTAACAGTTTGCTAATATAAATTGCCATGGGCATTTATGTTTGATAAAATTATTTTATAGATCTACATTAAATTTTTTTTATAAAACTAAACTTAAATACTCTTTGCAATCAAAGTAATGGCTTCAGTAAATTTATTTCTTCAAATATTATATACGAATACACTTGAAGTTTTTTATACTAACAAAAGGAAAGTATATTTGTATCCTGACAGGTCGTACGACAACTAATCCCCTTGTTGTTATGCGCCAACGTACCGCGCAAAGCCTTTCGGTCAGAGATTAAACATTCGCAGAATTTTACTTGGTTTCCGCCAAATAATGTAGTATTAAAATTCTTAGAATCTGCACACGCGCAATCGCTGGTAGATTAAAGGAGATATGTGTTTTCCTTGCGTTTCCCAATGCATTTTTTCCCTATGTCGAAGGGATGTAGTGATAGTAGACACCGAATATAGATTATCTTACTTAGGGCTAATTATATAAATATCTGCGTTTAAATAAAATGATCCACTCTCATAATAATAACTAATTCCAATTGACGATTTTTATATTTATTATTATTATACTGACGCTGCAAATAATGAAATTTTTTGGATATCATTAATACTGTCGCGAAACTCTAACCAATTCTCATAATTTCCATTTAAAATTAGGCAAAATAATTTGTGGCAATTTATGTTATTTAATACACTAACTTCTGATACATGAATAGATTCAGCATTGTTAGCACCGGCGTCAACGGTTTCTCCATACGAATTTACTTTAATTTAGCGTTGGTCAGTAATTTATAAAATTATTCTCAAATTGTTCGCGTTCTGTAACTGTAATTCGCTATCGCTGTGCAATACTTCGAATTCGCGCTGTATTTCGTCAAATTGTTGTGATAAATTTTCAAATCGAGAAAGACGTATTTTCAGTTCTGTTACTACGGGAATTTTGTCCTGTTTGCGTAATTTTATTAGAAAAATCCGTTAAATACTTTTCAAACAATGTTATTTGCGCTTTCATAGCACCACGCTTTTTTATTAATGTTTCTATCGACATGTACGTTTTTAAAATTATATAATCAATTCTGAAAGGAAAAAGGACTTACATGTAACGTTAATGGAAGTCACCACGTGTTTTTGTCAAAGATGGCGATGTGTGTATTCGTTCTACCCGTGTGGCGTGTGGATGTTTCTCGATGTTTTTAATGCTTCGATCTTCGTACTGATGGTTCTGATGTACTAACTGCGAATCCGACTCGTTTGGACAAAATGTTGTGTGTTTATTGAAAGAAAATATTGAAACTGATGTTTTAATAGCACTCAAAATAAAACGATGTGTTCGTAATGACGTGTATTAGTGGACTGTGTCTGACGACTGAGAAACATAATACAACGTGCCGTTTGGGCATGCGCATAATACAAAACAGTAAAAAATAACATAACATTCTAACAGTTTATATTTTAAAATGTTTCCGAATATAATAAATATTAAAATACAAATTATTCACAACTACCAAGTTAATGTAATTCAAATGCAGCTTGGCTTTGAAAAAGCCCGTTTTAAGTTGAAATTTATTTTATCTATCTTGTCGCCATCTAGTAGCGCTCGTGTTTATTTCTACAATCGTAACGAAGTGTTTTCGTGGTTTTCTATAAAATTGAATCGCGAAAACACCTTAACGCTTTAAAATATGTTCCGTAACCCGTCCGGATTTCTAAACTTACCTTTCGCATTAACAAAAACGACCCTACGGTCGAAATCGATTTTAATATAATAATAATAATGATATATGTGGCGCCATCTATGCTCCTATGTGACGATTATTTGTACCGTCGTTATAATCTTGTAGTGAAAAACACACCACTATAAAATCGACTCATTTGAGAAAAATATCGCGTTTCGACCTTATTTAGGGTTCGAACCGTAAGAGGAAACATGTAAGAACTGTTTCCACGTCGAGCCCACTTTCAAGTGCCACCATAGCCGTAGCAGCGATCGTACGAAATAGCCCAACTTTGACGTTCCAAATCCATCGAAATCCGCTTCGATGACATTTCTCGGTCTGCAAGGGCGTTCGTTTCCCACCGCCTATACGATCTAATTTTTGTGCGAATTTTCTCCTTTTTCCTACTTTTAATTATTAATAACGATACGCCTATGCAGTAGACACCCCCGCGACCCTTTCGCCCATCTATTATTTCCCTTTTAATCCATTCCCCCTCGGCGCCTATTCCGCCGACTTTTTCACGCCAAATTTACACGCTATAGATAGGGCGACGCCTATGGTGTGCGACAGAGAGTAGAAAAGGACACACCTGTCGCCTTTTATTATTATTAATGACAAACAGTATCCTAAATTCATCTTCATTTATTGCTTAAGTGATCCACCAATCGTTTTGTTACTTTAATCATGTTTTCAAAGCATCTCATTAAAGTTTTCAGTACAGTTATTTAATAATTTTGCGCGAAATATCAAAAAGATCTCCATTTCACATATATAGGTTGGTGATAATCGATTTCAGCTTTCCGTAAACCAACAAAAAACTGCTATTCCAAAATAATCAAATTCATAATATTTGTACGACTTGCAGACTGTATATTTAATATTTACGCATGGCGTTTACAAGAATATTATCACCAACTTATTTATTGTGTGATAATAAATTTGCACTTTCGTCGTTCTTGATTAGCCTAAATCCTTGAATAATCTCTTGGAAAATTGCGCAAACTGCTTTGGCGGTGGCATTTGTTTAACCTTTTCGGTCAATTTTATCAATTGCGTTTTCTGCGAATACGGTATCGAGTTATCAAGCATCTATTAAAAAGCTTGCCCCTTCTTGGAGAAAGGCGCGATTAGCCTGCATCGTTCGTGTTTACTTTCAAGAAGAATGAGTATTATTATCCAACGGGCGCAAAGCAAGTGACGACTGTCGGAAATAATCAGGGAATCAGAATATAAATATTTCGGTTTCCAATATGTATATTTTAAACAAGCAAATATGTATTTAGTAGCTGTAATGGCGGTTCTTATTTACTCTCGGTTATCGCGCCGATTTTGTGCATTGTGTGTGTATTTTCGCTTGTAATACAAATTCACTTAGCAAAAAATATTTCTTTCTATATAGATACCTAACTTTTTTTTTCGGAGATGTTACTCACATCATGTACATATTATATTAATATAATTTATTTTTTTCATTAGTATGTATTTGATTTTCTTCTGTTATACCACCACTGTGTTAATTACAGCTCAAAATAATCCACAATACTTCAAATTCTTATTTCAATTATGAAAATTAGCAGCATACAATTGCATTTTCACTAGTGCTAGAAAACTCATTAGAATAATAATCCGATTGTGTAAAATATCAAAATACAATTGCAATAAAAATACAAACGATTGTTATTCAATGAATAATCATTCTAATGCACAAAAATTTTCAACCCAATCGAACGCACTTGAAGACGTGTAAATTATAGGTGTGTATGTATAAAATAAAAAACTATATAATATCTATATATTATACATTCATACTAGTTTGATGTAAGTATGACATACATATTTTAGTAAAAGCATAAGGTAACAAATAAAGCAAATAAGTTATGTGACAGCTATCACTACTAGTAAAAGCTTTTATAAATTCTGTTGATACTGAAAAAAAGAACGTTATAAATTGATACTATATATAAATAACACATGTCAAACAGCACTCAATCTGGTAAATTAATTTTCATTGAGGGACTAGTGGACAATATTCACTAAGGCACTAATATTATAATAATTATTTCTGGTGGAGTGCGTAATATATTTTCAAAACTCATTTTGAAGTTGATTGTCAACAATGAAGAAATTTTAATTTGTCAGAATTCAAAAAATTCAAATTTGTAGTAGACACTATATACCACTATATATTTCTAACATCATCAAATTTCCTTTCTTTAATCAGAAAAACATTAAAAACACTAGTTTATTTATATTTTTTCTTGGGTAATAAAGAAATATTATTATTATTATTACTATTATTTAAAAAAATAGCAAAAAAACACGTTTTTAAACTGGAATTCCTGTCTTGTGAAATTAGTGCTCTGCTATACTATTCTTCAGTCCCTGTAGCATGAAAAAAATATTAAATGAAAAAAACAACCTGACCCTTACCTCGTTTTAATCATTAAAACTACTGAAAATGTTAAAATGAAGCTTGTAATAGTTTGGCGATCATTATAGGCTGTTTCTAGTAACAATATGACAACATGAAATCGCTCAAATGTAATGTAAAAGGAAATACTCTCAGCCATAGTGTTGCTTGGCTGGTGAGCCAGCGTAACAATGAGAATGATGCAACGTAACCGCGCATTATTTACGCAAGTGTCTTGACAGTGCGCACTTCTGTTCGGAATCCAAGTTGCTGTGATTACTGGTATTAATTTTCCAAAATAATTATTGTTGACAAAACTATTACTATTTATGCCTTCTTTCCATTATTTAATTCGCTTTATGTATATTTTCTTTATAGATCTCTTAATAATTACTCATTCTATATGCTATTATTAAGCTAAAACTTATTAATAAAATAATAAAAAACAGGAATGAAAATATTTGGCGAAAACACAAATTTTTCCATGCATGCTATGGTTAATATTTCAAATTGTTTACAAAATTAATAAATGGGTATTATGGCCTTGAGCACGCTAGTGGTTTATTATTTATGGATTCTATACGTGACAATAGAATAACCTGACATTACTGGAATAAAACGTAATACCTAGTATACTAAGCTAGTATCAAGTCACTTCCAGGTAGACCAAATTTTTAACCAAAACTGCTTAATCGAAGAACAAGACGCATGATAAAAAATATTTAACATAACCAGAAATTTGCGCACCTGTTGGTTAAAGTTGATCAATAGTCGAAAATATATTATTGATGTGCAAGTTTATTTATGAAAAAGCGAGAGTTAAGTAACTTATTACTTAGGCACCGAAAATATTACATTGTTTTTATTAATTCAATAAAAATAAATATTGAAGTGCTGCTATATTGTGATGCTTTATAGTTGCTTTAACTAGCATGAAACTGATCACGATACGCAGTTGCCGCAATTATTTTATTATTTGAACAGGCCAATGGTCTTGCCTTCGAAAAACAGATGATTGCAACAATATAAAACACCATTTTAAGATTGATCGACAGTTTGCTGAGCGCGCTAAAATTGTTAATTCAATAATCTTCGAATAATGTTATTTTAAAGATTTATCTTATTTGCTTTTGATTGTCAATACACCTTGAACCAACATTTTATCTGTTGGAGTTCTAAATACACTGCGAATATAGAATCCAAATTATGTAGCAGATGGTAATAAATTCCATTACCAAACTTCCGAAAAAAAGAAAAGTTTCTCATAATATTTAAGTAGTAAATTTACAATTTGTGCTGCTGCATTTTATTACTTAATAATGTAGCAACACGCTGACAGGTTAGAACCCAAAACTGACTAATTTACTCTCAGAAATGATTAAAATAACATGGCACATGCATTACCTGAAAGCACTACGAAAGTTAAGTAATTTTAATAATACATTTTTAACGGAATCGTAAGTTAACTTAAATTTGTTAAAAATTGTTTCTGTTTACACAATTTTGGTTATAATTGGCTCCATATATACTAAATACAGACAAGCGATTAGTTCAATGGGTGATACAAAATACATGATTATTTCAAAACTAATCTTCATTTAGATTTAGCAGATATATATTCAATCAATATTGGAAACTTGAACATTTCAAAACTGAGTGTAGAATTTTTCATTAATTTTTAAAGCTTTTTAAAAACGGTGAATACATTACTATACGTTATAACTAAGTTATTTGTTATTGTAATATATGCTCCAAAATTAGCATACTAATACAATAAAATTAGACAAAAATGTATACTAAGAGAATATAAAAATTACCTATAAAGATAATTGAATTTAATACCAATGGTTCATCATAAAGGCTGATGGTAAAATACGACAAAAATGTTCATTAAAATAAAAATCATCAACTCAACAAACTCAGATAATTATAATGGTGGTGTAAGAGGTAGGACCTCGCATTACGAGAATGTCACACAAAATTAAATTAATTAATACATCAAGGTGCATTTTCTAAATAGATAGGTATATCATACATATGTCCTTGACATTTTATTTAAAAAAAAAGTACTTGGCCAACAAATTTGTGGTTCTTTAAAACTGTAATTCATAGCAATAGGTGAACTCCTAGCGCGCATAAGACATAACTGTTGACTATAGTGCATAATTTTAGTTTTTCGGACACAAGTCACTCTGTAAAACGTTGTTTAAGTCATAAAATAGCGAAGCATTCACTCAATTGCATTTAGGAATAGAAACGATCGTGTGACCTTCATAGACTAGTAACAACATAGTATACACAGGTATACCTACTATTATACAATTTTCATTGCTCATATGAAACGATTCTCCAACGCAGCGCTTCCAACAACGCGACCTACACTCATGAACTTCCGGGATCAACTTAATTTATTTTTTTTTCGCATTAACTGCTTACGTTTTACACAATTGTTGTATGCATAATTTGTTGCATTGAGTGAATGCAATCAAGATATACATTTTGCATGGAATATGTGCACACATGCGATTTTTATAGTAACAAACAACATTAAAATTGAGTAGTGTATGCAAAAGCACACGATAAGGAAAGTTATATTTTTTTACATTTTATGGAGTATTGAATTTACTATGTGACTGAATTTTGTTTAACTAATTAAGATGTCGGATTTCAAACCACTTACCTTTACAAAGATAAAATAATGTTATGTGTCAGAGAATATTTTCACACCTTGAAAAATTTTATATTGAAATAAACCATTAAGATGGATAACCGAAGTACATTTATCCTGTTATCCGTTAGGTACTTGTACATTCTGGAGTTAAAACGGCATGACAGTAGTAATAACATTTACCAGTACCTACAAACGAAATTGTGGTACAACATAAGCAGTCTGTTACAGCACATTTCTCGTTTTTAAGGTAGATAAATCCGTTTTGATTTTTTACACTAGTTTTATCAGTTCCAAACTGTTAAAAATCAAAGTGTTGCGTAGGCTTTCACGGCCAAAATCTACAGTAAAAAGTTTTTCCGGGCTGTTGAGCCGTGGTCCTGTGGAATAACTTCTGTAAGTTTCGTTCATAACTGCGGTGAACATCTTCAACGGCGAGATTGAAGTTCCCTTCGCTATGACTCGTCGTTAAATGATGAGTATTTACTACTATATGCCATGTAAAAGTAAAAATAATTAAATTACAATTTAATAAAAGATTTACGATTATTTCGACTTTCTAAAGCAAAAGTGAACATATGAATTATTCCAGTTAGATGTTTAAATTACTTACATTAAATATTTTATTGTAGTTTAATATGCGACTTGCCATCAATTTATTCGTTTATGTAGTTTCAACGCTAATTAATTAACAATTTATCTAGAGCTTTCAAATTATATAAGTTGTTTCAATTTTCTAGTCATTTCTAAATCAGGTGCATTATTTTATCTTTTTTCTACCCTAATTTTAAATGTTTAACGTCTTAAAATCCGATCTTTAATGATTATATAACATTATGGAATAAGACATATTCAATAACTGCCATAAAAAGGAAGTGGTCTTATCGCCGTTTAACAGCAAATGCTTATATTATTGTGTGTGCATACATTTATAATATGTGAGAAGTATTTCCTAGTATACCCAACAAAGATTAGTATTTTCGACTGATTTCTCATTTTTGTACAATTTTCCATAAATTGAGTGAAAAATTTAAATTTGGGGGGATTGATGTCGAAGTAGTAAATAAATAAAGTCGTACTTGAGTTTCATACTTTTTAAATTTTGTTGGTAATATTTACTTCAATAATAATTTGTTATAGAGTATATGCACGTAACGGATATAATTAAAATAATCTTTTTTTTTAAAACATTCAGATGTCATGAATGAATCTCTACATGTACTGATAGGTAAATCTTTAATAAAATTCTGGTAGTGTTGCATTATATATAATATGTACTTGCATCAAGATGAAATTTACCATAGTTGTTAACAAATAGATTTCTTCTACTCTAATTCTATTCTATTTCCAATAATTATGTAAATCACATACATATATATAAACAGTACATCAAATTTTCGTAGCAGTCTAAAGTTAGCATTGAATACATAAGTAGTATTAGTAAATAAATCTATATACATAGTATGTCGTAAAAAAGTTGTTCATGAATGAGTAAGTTCTTTACTCTTCGTTTCTCAAAGAATATCCTTAACGAAAATTCTGCATCGCCTAAGATCCAAAACGCATTCATAATGCACTATGATGATTAAAACTTTTTTTTCTTAATTTACTCTTTAAACGATTAATTGTCCGCATAGAGATGCCATTTTAATTTGACATTTCTAGTTCTTACCTTTAAAGAAATCAAATAAATTCAAGTTCAAAGCTTCCAAAGCAAGTCCAATAGTGCCCACCGACCTACCTATTACTCTTTGAAGAACACTATTTTATCCTATAATATAGTTTGTACGGTAAAATGTGAAATAATAGGTTTGTTCGTTTTGGCACTCTGCGTCGTAACGCGAAAATCTAGCCGCGTGACGCCGCGTAAAGTTTTTCAACGCAAGCAGTGGCCTTAAAACGCTAGATTGACTCCAGCTTTAGATTTTCTGATTGCTGTTGGTTTTGCCATCAAATCGAATAGAAATGTTTAGGGCTGCGTTTCGCTGCGTGATGCTAGTGCCAAAACGAACAAACCTATTGCTACTCCACCAGCGGCAATCTGATGTACTGCCATTAGAGGTAAACGTAGTATCGTCTGAAAACAAGTTACAGCAAAATTCAAACTTTTTGCAAAAATCTTGTTCTGAGGTACGAATTAATTGTGGGATTTAAATTTTGATTGTTTAAGTGTTAAAGTAAATCCTTCCTAAGTATTTTAAATTTATTTACTGTATTTTTAAATATTTATTCCACTAGCGGTTTCGGCAGGATAAGCCTTCTTCAGGTGTACAAAAAAGAATTAATTAAAATGCAATAGTCAATCAAAAAACTAAAATGAAAGAATAGATCCCTTTAGTGTAAAAGTTTTAATGCGGTGCCGCAGGCGAACTCCCTCCGGTAGCCGCACCCATTAGTAAACCTCCTTTCATTTGGGTTTTTTTGATTGACTGTTGCATTTTAACTAATTCTATTTGTACACATATAGTCTGGTTACTTGTGTAAAAGTTTTAGTGGTTCCTTCCAGATACTTTTTTTAATGATTAGAATAATTTTTCTTAAAAAGTGAATTGTATCTTTTTATTTCAAAGTGACATTCATATGATCTTTGGCAGTAATTAGGATTTTTTCTTTGTTTCTAAATTTAATGGTTTAATAGTTTTTATTTATAGTTAATAAACATTTTCAATTAATAGTGCAAAATAAATAAACTGTTGAAAGAAAGAACTTAACCCCGATCTAGACGATTAATATTTGGTTTTAAGATTACAGGTTTAAAAATTGCAAACGACATTTCTTAATAACTTGTTTAGTAGGACTGAAAATTGGCAAGTAAAGACAAATTTCGAATTTTCACTATTTCTGTTGACTGTTTTTTTTTTTTTAAATCTTATTAATGCATTTTGAGTTTTAAATAATGCAAAACAGGATTTTTTTTTCAAAAAAAAAAATAAAAAACGAATTGCTCATTTTTAGACATTTTTTGGGATACATTGTGTGCAACTATTTCTGATAAAACACACCTAATGTGTCACGAAGAAAATTTCCACAAACTGGAGTTTCTAAAACTATCTAAAACCCCCAAACAAATGACTAATAGTCGTCGATAGTTCATGATATATTGATACTCAAACTATGCCAATTGCAATTTTTTTAAAAAAAGAAAAATATGGTCAACTACAAATACTGCCCATCACTACTAAAAACCATTATATTTATTGGATGGATTTTTTTGAGTATTTTCTTCTAAAAATATAGAATTATTGACAGATAAATTGATGGGATAAACTGGAAATCTATTCGCAAATTGTGCTTGTGCACCTATATAATTTAAATCAGGAATGTTGGTAGTTACGCCATATATGTTTATGACGTATGGGCGTATTTATTAGGCAGCTAACAATAAGACATAAGTTACATACTTCTATCTTGGTTATGTGTATAATTTTTGCATATTATACGGCTATCTATAACCGATCAATTAACAGTGTTACGGCATTGAGTCGTAACTACAGATGATTTCAACTGTAGGCATGCACACATCATATTATCTAACTGCGCCGCATATTCTATGTAACAAAAACATTGTTTAGCATGTACAGTCTACAACAGCTATACTTAAATACAACTACGTTCTACTTTTTTTTTTTACTCATTGAAATACTCCTGAATATATTTTTAGGGTAAAAATCTATTATGCACATAAATTAGATTGTCTACAAGTATTGATTCTCGTTTTTATTAGGTTTAAATTTTCTTATATATTCGCTACAAGGCAAACTACCTTTTATTGTGCGACCTTTTTATTTTTATACCGCGTATATACAAATAACATACGTGTCATATCGTAAGAACGTAAGTATGCTTCGTGGTTATTCCGAAGATTTGGACACGTCACCTTTAGAGAAAAAAAACGCATTAATATAAACATAGTAAATTACATGCTAATGAATTTGCTGTTTTGAAATATTTACGCTATTTCTTTGCGAAAATTATTACTTAAGATATCGCAACTAATATTCACGTTTCCCATATCGTTCGTATTATCTGTACCGAAACTTCCAAGTTAATTCCCATAACTTATTTGCTGCAAAACTATAAATACAAACAGCAATGCAAGGTTGATGTAATTCAATTATTTCAGAAAGGGTATTAAAACAAGAATGGTTCATTAAACATTCTGAGCATTAGAAGCAGTGAAGTTAAAGTACAATGAATATGTATAGGTATTAGTACAAAAGCAACAGTTTGTAAAAGAAATTACTAGTTTTATTATATTTGTAATACGATTAAATTTTTACTTGCATATAAAACTACAGAAAATGTGCTTGGACTTCTAATATATTTACATTATTTGAATTAATTTAACTAAATGGACATAATAGCTTTTCTAAATTTCTTTTATATATATTGCTGTGTTTCATAAGAGGAAAGCTACCAACCATATTGAAATGCAATTACTATTTTATGTACACACCTGTTTGTAAGTCCAGTATAATTTGGATTAATTCACACTAGTAGTCATGGAAGTTGAATATAATTTATCGTCTGACAACTGTACGATAGCCTGGTATCCTAGGTATCTATTTTAATTGAATGGGGAGTGACTCAATGTGATTCGTATAAAGAAAATGTATGAAAATCCTTGGTTAGGGGTTGATAGTTGATAAAAAGTCTTAGAAAAAGCTGTGTCATTTCTCATCAAATATAAATCAATTAAACCATATTGCGGGGGTATATTTGGCATCGAAGGGGATAAATTCACAAATTTGGTGTTTACTATATCTGGGTACTTGTTCTACATGGGAGTGTGCATGTGTTTGCTGTTCCGAGTCTAATCATACATCCTGACTGTAACGAAGGAGGTGAATATACGAGCGAATCTGGATTGTCACTACAAGGAAATCACATTCGGAGGTAGTCTGGCGTCTGTATGAACCGATAAACGAGGTATCTGGTCAAAACATTGTTTAAATTATTATATAAATGAATGTATAACTTCTATAATATTTTGAGGTTATTATTTCGTATGAGATTAAAATTCTGAGCTTTTATAAGTTGGCAAACGTGGTTGGTGGTTTTCTATTCTCTTATGATAGCGCGGGATATTTTAAAAGTTCCTTTTTGAATTAAAGAATCTAAATTATACTGGATAATTGATAATACTTGTTTGAATATCCCAAATAACTATACCCACCCTGAGAGTAAGAGTTCTCATGCTATTTATTTGTTTCTGATATAAACTTATTAATGAATTATACATGTTATTAATGATTGCACTGTTTTATTAACGAAAGTTATTTATTTATTTTCCTTTTGCCGTAAAAAGCATATAGCCGGGAAATCACAATAATATTTAAAGCTATTCAAACTTTGTAAATATATAATTTTCAATGATATGTAATTTTAGCACGAGATATGACTGATCTAACAGACGTTGATTTCGATCCATTTGGCAACAACGAACCTGTCGTCGATACCGGTTACTTCAACTCCTATTATGCATCTTTAGACGGTTTCTACAAGCGGTTACAAGGTAATGTTAGTAAAATAAGTACTATGTGCCATTTACTATGAGACCCTTGATTAAACTTTAGATATGATAACGAGCATCAGGGAGAGAGTTGCGAACGGTACGTCAGATCTTTCCGCATCATTCGGCGATTTAGGAAAAGGAAATACGACTACATACACGAAGGTAAGCCATTACGTTAATATATAAGGGCAAGGAGGTAAAATATTGCTATTTATAGATTGTCGGCAACCACAAGATCGAAGTAAACGAGACTGAGTATAAGAAAGACACCGATTTTGGAACATCTCACGTAAAAGTCTCCTATATAAATGTCAGACCGCTCAATCCAGAAATTGACACTACTGACACTGTTCAACCCGAGGCCGACGTAGAACCAGTCGACAGAAATGCCGACAGAGATCGCGAATCGTTGGAAGATACGATCGATAACGAAATCGTGAATGTTGACGAGGTTGGTAAAGGCAAAGTGCCAGAAAGATTACGTCAAGCATAAACTTTTATTAACGTGACCTGCACAATACCCAGCTAAAATTAAATAATTAATATATATATTTAGCTATACTTACTAAAAGCTATTTCAATCGTAAATTAGATATACTTATATATATACAAAAATAATGCTAGCTTTGATTTTATCCCGATAAAATTAATTCGTTAGATTATTTTTGTACAAATAAGAATACCTGTACATAAAAGTAAGAGTGAATAAAGTTTACCTATAACTTACATCCTTATTTTTTTCTTTTCTTCGTTTAGTTAAAGATATACATATTAACACCAATACAACATAACTAACAATTCATTTAAACACTTACTAACTAATTTTTTCATTAATAACCATCCATTCTATATTAATTGTTTTAATATTTACACTTTATCACATTTACTTATTATTATACGAAGAAATATTTAAGCCACAGAATACATAATATCAGAAGTTTCACTCTAATGTTATTCCCTAAAGGCGAGATTTTAATTTTTATAAAACATTCGTGTCTACAAGTTCGATACATTTTGCAAAATCAATCCAAAAAGCACCAGAAATCGATTAAAAAGGGACATATCAGTTCTTCTTCCTACTTCGAACAATCTCTTTTCTGTAGCTCCTATTTTTTTTTCTCATATCTAAGAAAATAGTGAGTTATCTCTTTCAGTCGACCTTTCAAAGTCCAGTAAACAACCAATGAATATCTTTAAACGATTCTATTGCTGTTTCATTCTAAAGTATTAAATGAAGGTTATCTCGAGACAGTTTCGCAAAATTTGGTCCTAATCTTGTTATATGACAAATCGAAAATTGTGAAAAAAATTCCGCAAATTTTCAAACACGCAGGTTTCATTGCTGTGGAATGAATGCAGAAGTCTTTAAAGGTGTTTTTCACTTTCTGATGTAATTTCGACATCGCCAAAATAACATTAGTCTCATTTGTCCTGTACTTATTTTGTACCCAATTTGTGTCAATGTTATTTATGCATGGCATTTATTCTCTTCTACTCTACACCATATTTCTTCAATGTCTTCTACTTATTATCTCCATGTCCTCAACTACCTTGTGTCCTAGCCACATCATTTCATCACTGCTTTCTAGGACATTGCCTTTTTCTATCAGTTTGTTATTCTCCCTCCCGTAAAAATATTCAAACCGGAGTCTTCATGCCTTGAGGAATTCCATCTCCTTCTCCTCTATGCTTTTTATGTTTGTCGTTCAGGAACCTCTGGCACTTCCAGCAAGCCTTTTTTGTCAATTAGATTCGATTTTAAGTTACTTATATCTATTATATTGGAAATTATTCCTTTGATACATTATAGCAACCAGTAAGTTGAGTAAAATATATATAAATGCAAGTATACCATATTCGATATATTTTTTACTATTTGTATCTTATGACGAATATTATTTACTGTGGATTTGTTTCTGGAAAAATTCACTTTGTTAAACAACTATATCCCCTTATTATATTTGTAACGATTTTAGTAAATAATTTCATAATTCAGCTTGATACGTATTTCCTCTATCGTTCTATTTTTCTTGTCACATTTTTTTTTTGTTTCATTTAATTGATTTTTATGAATTTAGAGTGAAACTCTTTATATTTTCTATTTCATGTTTTAACTTCAGAGTTGAAACAAAATTTTCTATATACTTTTCTTAATTAAAAATTGAATAGCTTTGTTGCAAAACAGTTTAATTCCAATAGTGTAGTTCTTTAAAAATCCAAACGTACCTTTTTTTATTGTGGAAACTGTCTGACAGGAATCTCCAGAAACACTGCAGCTTCTTAGCTTTTTGTAATCGTTCTTACCATATCTTCGACTCAAATTTATACCGTTAATGTAGTCACTAAATTTGAAGGAATAATGTCTATATATGCATTAACACTAATTGGTATCTACTATTTACACAATCACACCATTTTTTGTCGTTAAAGTAAATACTCTTATTGGGTTTATTTTACACCTAAGTGTAGAAAGTTGTACACGAAAATACATCACGTGTAAGGAAATTGTATTAGGTAATCAACACATAAGCAAACACATCTTAATTCAAATTGCAAACAAGTTTCACTTGCACTCTAAATCGTAGTTCACACGATATAGGTATTCCTACTCAACACTCTTTATGATGCAAAACGCTTCACATTTCGTTTTTAATATAGCAAATATCATTGTTCCATCTACCATTTTAAACACTGCTTCTGCAACTAATTTTATCAAGGTACATTAAGCTTTAAATGTTATCTCATGATATGTGTATGCACATTTCATTTCTTCATGCACATGTTTCTTATTAGGCCAAGGACTTCGATATTGAAACATTTGATATGGTGAATGACAAGAACAAACAAAATGATCGAGAAGAATTCGCTGAAGAAATACCATCACAGAAAGAGGCTCTAATTTATGCTGATAAGAACAGCATGGACAATGACATCGAAATTGTTAATAAACAAGATATCGAAAACGTAGAACCAGTACGAGATTTGAGTAACGACATTTATGTCAATGACATTATGCTCGCCGATGGACGACTACCAAATCCTGATGCCGAATACATTTTTAAATAGCTGTTCTCACTTGTATTAAAACAAAAGTATTTCAATAGACTGAATCTTGTTTTACCTATTCTGACATACATGTTGTATAGACCTGCCAAAGAGTTTGTAATTTTTGTACTTTATTTATTGTTAGGGTGATTGAACACTAATTTAAATTGATGTATGTGATTTAACATGAAGAGCATGTTAAAATATTTATTTATATAATAAAAATTCTATTAAATAATTTGTAAAATATTATTCTGAAAACCGCAAATAACCACAATACGATTGCAGAGAAAAACTGTATAATTAATACACGCGTTAACCACAAAAAAATAGCTATATGGTCAGCAAATATGTAACAAAACCACAAACAATAGATGATTTGGATTTCAAAAATTCCAGCCGTTGTAACAAAGTAGACAATACATTACAATACACATTTGTAATTCCAAGTGTGCATTCGAATCTCATTTCATTATAAAATAACAATATATTTCTAGCTAAAGTTAATTTATATTTGTTATTGTTTTCCAAAAACTAAGATTTGGTAAAAGGAAGTGATTAAATTAGGAAATTTGGATCATAATTAGGAAATAAAAAAATAAATAAAAATTCTTCGATAGTTTTAACGAGTTTAAATAAAATACGAAAGAGTCATTAATGTTTAAACATCTCGTATTAAATCAATTTGTATTCGGTATCATAAAAATTATGGGCTTCAGTCGCGATTTTAAGAAAGAAAATATTTGCTTTTGAAGTTTTTGCAAAAGTCGAAACTGTTCGGGAATGGAGATAACATAAATTACTTTATTTCGTCAACAAAATGCTACTGCACGGTGTCGAGTGAAGTGTTGTATCACGTGGTATCATCAATGCATCCCTACTTTTCACTTCTCGAATGCTTCCGACATACGACCCAGTAAACACACATGTGTCTGTTACATCTCTGCTAATGTAAATATCATTTAAGGAACAGTGCTATGTAACTTAGATACGTAAGTGTTACATAAATGTATGTATCCTAATGTTATCTGAACTAAACTGCGATACGTTATATTTGATCCGTATGCAGTTTCAGATAATATTTACAGATACAGTCATCAATTAATCAAGCAATATGTACAAAATTCATTATTTGCCCACGTAATTTTCAAACTTCAAAAAATTAGAAGATTCAAGAACATTTTTCAGTAAATAGCTTAAAAAATTGTCAAAGAGAATTTTATTTTTTGCATTAAAAATTATGTACTTATCAGTCAACTTCTCTTCGCAAAATATAATTAGTGAGATCTCATACTTTTATTTAGATATTTATTTTTCAAACGTTTTTTCACTGTACAGTTTAATACATCTTTCTTGGAAATGCATACAGGATGGAACAGACAAATATACATTAATTACAATGGAATTACGTTTTCAATTGTGTATTTTAAATTTATAAGGTTTAATTTATAAGATTTTGTTCAAGCGGGCAATAAATATAGGTCCAGCGGTATAAATCACACGTTAATCACAAATTAATTCGGTAGATACAACAGGTTAACAGTTAACAGCTGATTGCCTAAAAAAATTAGCAACCTGAAGAAGATTGCCGGACCAAGTGGAAGGCGCCCGACAGTCGGCTGAAGGCGCGTATTCTACGTTACTTTTACGACACGGCCTTTTTTATAAACTCAACATTTAAAAAGTTGTATGGTTATAGTGTTTCAAGATATAGTGCAGTGTTATTGCATATGCATACCCCCTAAACGTTGTGTTTAAACGACAATATCCGCACTATATGTACGTAGGTTGAAACACACAGTATGTACAAGTTAAGTAAAAGTGTGAATTAAGGTTAATGAAGTGTATTCTAGTGTATTATTCAATCAAAATGTAATAAAAAGTATCGGTTTACTAGTTTCGGCTAAATAGCTATCTTCAGAGCCCTGTCATATTCAGAAGGCAAAAACAATACAAATTAGAACATGGAAACCGTCAAATACTTTAAAATTCCATTGAGATGGAATGTGCCATTAAGAACCACAAAGAAAAGCTCTATTCACTTCTTTAAAAAAGTAGTAAGTATGCTCTTTAAGTAAATATAGATTTAACCATAATATAGATATTAAAAAACTACAAACTATCAAATACAAAATTAAACATAATGACTTATATAAAAGCCACCAATGCTGATAAGAACGTGATGATAATACATAAATAATAAACATAATTATATAGATAAAACCTTAGAATACATGAATAGCAATTTTATAGTATTAAATAAGAACCCAATACATTCCCTAATAGATAAAACATGTATAAATAAAAAACATATTAAAAACCATTACATCCATGCACCCTAATAACTATATACATATGTATCCAAAAATACTACAATTGAAAGCTCTACCCAAATTACATAAAATAAATAACCCCACTAGACCACTAATAAATTACAAAAGTAGACCAACATACACACGCTGAGTAAAATAATGTTGAACAACGTAAATTCATTAGATTTTACACCTAAATACAGTATAAACAATACACAACAACTAATACAAAAATTACAACAACACAATACAAATAATATTATGATATCTTTTGACATAACAAATTTCAGCAATGTCCCCATAAATTACACATTAGAAAAAAACAATTGAAATTAGTAAAACTAAAAACAAATAACACAAACATGAATAACAATGACATGGATAATATCACAACAATGCTAGATTTAATATTGAACCATAATTATTGTGAATTCAACAACAAATATTATAAAATAATTGATGCTCCTATGCTCGTTTTGAATCTCAAATTCGTCAAGGCCGGTCAGATGACGTCATTAAGAAGCGCATCGAAAACAATAAAATACATGTATGGTAAATGGCAAAATGTTAAAATCCAAATTATTCACAACTACCAATTAATATAATTCAAATGCAGCTTTGCTTTAAAAAAGCCCGTTTTAAGTTCAAATTTACTTTATATATCATGTCGCCATCTAATAGCCCTGGTGTTTATTTCTACAATTGTAGCGAATTTCGTGTGTGTTTACAAAGTGTTTTCGTGGTTTTTCTAGAAAATTGAATCGTGAAAACACTTTAACGCTTTTAAAATATGTTCCGTAACCACGTCCGGATTTTCTAAACTTACCTTTCGCATTAACAAAACCCTCACGGTCGAAATCGATTTTAATATAGTAATTATATATGTGGCGCCATTTATGCTCCTATGTCTATATCCTACTACCCATATCTGGACTAATAGCCAATATATATTTAGATTATATTGAACAACATCATATCATAAATAACAACAATCCATTCTTCAAACATATAAAATTATGGGCCAGACATGTGGATAATATATTTTGCCTATGGGATTGCGATCCAAAAGATATTAACAATTTATCATCTTAAATTAATAACATACACGATAAATTAAAATTTACAATTGAAACTAAAAATAATAACAATATCAACTTCTGTAATTTACATATACATAGAAACCCAAGAAATTTGAATATGGTATCTATCTATAGAAACCCACAACTACTAATAATAGTATCATACCTTTTCAATCAAACCACCACAATTCACAAAAATTTGCTGCATTTCACTTTTATTTATATAGATTAAATAACATTCCTTTAAATTCAAAAGATTATCAAAAAGAATAATATAATATAATACAACAAATAGCTAATAGTAAAGGTTATTCATTATACACACAATAGAAAAACTAAATAATAAATATAGAATAAAAATGCCCGCCTATCACAAAACCACAACAACAGCAAAGATAATAATATTGTATACAGCTCATTCACATATAATAATATTTCAAATAAATTACCAAATTTTTAAACCTTACAGCATAATAACCATATTTAAATCTAACAACAATATACTGAATATACTTAATACAAAATAGAAATACAAACATACTACAGAAGAATGGTGTATATACTGTTAAATGTGATAACTGTAAAGAATATATGTTGGAGAAACAGGAAGAATATTAGAAATTAGAATTAATGATCATAGAAAACAAACAAAATCCAGTTTCTATTATCAACATTTAGTGAACAATGGACATAGAGGCAATAATGATAAAAATAAAAAATTAATTTATATATGCGATAAGAGTCAAAAATTAATATTACTTGAAGCATATACAATAGAAAAATAAGAAAAACAACAATGCAACATTATTAAATGAACAATTAGAGTATAGTACGCCACATATCTTTACATATCTAAATTAATGCAGAAATACACATATAAACATATCAATCATACAACAAAAAAATATTTATTTTAAAGAGACTATACAAAACTACAAAATATGCCAGTCCGTTTTCACATTTAAAGTGCATAAAACCTATATAAATTTTAAATTTTAACGTGTTATTCAATTTTCATTTTGTGCAATGTCGCTTATCTCTATTCTATTTTATATAATGTTTTTAAACTTTTAAATTGTAAGAAAACTTTAATATTGAGTGACGTAGCTTTTGATTTCTAATTGACATATGTAAGTATATTAGATTTACAACTTAAAATTAAATAATACATATAATCTGTGAATTTATTGAAATAGTACACCTGAAGATGCCCAAGCCGAAACCGGTTGTTAATAATATTAAATGAAAGGATTGGATAGAACTCTTTTACTGGTTTTCTCGAATACCAAATATCATTTTAAAATTCATAAAAAAAAACTAAAATTTAGAAAACAACACAAAAAGGTAACGGAATCAAGTTCAAAACTTTGGTTCCGTTATCTTTTTGTGTTGTTTTTGAAATTTTAACTAACTTTTGATTAAGTATAGGTAATACACTATTAGACAACTTAAACTTTTACTATCCTTCGGATCATATCTCAAAAGGTATGGCAATCAAATATTTATATCTTTATAAAAAAAATGTGACTATGTATCCATTTTCTTCGTTCATCTTTTCAAACAATCATTCTATACTATGTATGTTTTTTTTTTGATAAAGTTATGATGCTCAATTGAAAGTTGTTTGAAGGCAAAAGAGTGAAAATTAAGTATTAACTTAAAAACCTCACATTTCCTCAAAATATATTTTAAGTTATGGCATAGTCAACATCTGTGTTATTGTGATGAATATAATCCTGCGACTGAATTTTATCTTTTACTAAAAAATTCTCTATTTACTCCACGTGCTAAGAAAGTACGTACTATCAAAGACAAAAGTCTTGACTCAAGTTTGACATAAATAGGGATAAAACCATTGGAGTTTCTTCAGTATTTCAATATTTCTCTCTTTAATTTTGAGTCAAGATTTTTGTCTCGATGGTACGTAAAATTTGGGTCACTGAAGGAAAGCATAAACAAAAAACAGAAAGTAGAAAGCAATATTAAGTTGATCATATGGTTGGTATGCCTTTGAGTACCCGAATTTGTTTCGTGCATGGAGCAGCTGTTACAGAAGATTTCGGTTTAATGTCCATTGAAAAAACTATAAAAAAAATCTCCGAATCTGGAAACAAAGATTCCAAGCGATATCTTCACAGTCATTCCCAAAAAGTTTGTAGAAGGGCCACAAACGAAGATATTTTAAATAATTTAATTGTAATTCGGACGCTTTATACGTCCCAGATTATTATTATTATTAGTTATAAAACTTTGGCCAAATATGCCAACGCTTTATTAAATTTAACCGATGGTTACAACATATCCAGAAATATACTAAACTCTTGAAGTTTCTAGCTACAGACGTACAAAATCTTGAAACCAAAATAAGTCTAAATACAAACATAACTAGAAAAAACAACTGAAATTGTAATTAAAAAGTTTTTCTTCACTAGTTCGACATGTCTAATTCGTATAATATGAAATAACTGGCTTCTATATTGACGTGCAATGATTAAAATGCTGTTAAATTCTTATTACATTTAACATGAATGGGCAACACCACAGGAGAAAACGCATATGATGATCATATACTGGTAATGGCGGATTTAATGTTATTTCTCTTCGATCTCTAACATATTGTGAGTAGTGGTAGGTACTATCGGTATTTTCAACTATCGATAGTCGGGCCAACTATCGATAGTTGACTAATGAAAACTATCGATAGTTGACTATCGATAACTATCGGTAGTTGACTATCGATAACTATCGATAGTCGCCATCGATAATGCCCACCACTTTACTCAACTAATATGTCCTCAGAAATACATTTTGTTTTGTTATTAACTATTTGTGTTTTTTTTTATTCCAGACTAATAGTATTTCATGGTTTCATCAATACCACCTACTATATATAAATATTACAAAAGAAAGAATTAGTTCCACTCAATGAATAGTTGATGATTGATAACACAAACGTTTCTAACTAACAAGACAATACATAAATAAACCTTTAAGCTACTCAGAAAGGGAAAATAAATAACACATTATAAAATGATGCTTGTCGTATTTACATTGAATTTGAGCATCTCTCTGCGTTGTAAACTATATATAAATATAATACTGGTGAGCATTATCGATATTTTCAACTATCAACAGTTATCGATAGTCGACTATCGATATTAGTTAGCGATAGTCAACTATCGATATAGTGCCCACCACTCTAATTGTGAGTAAAAATGACTACAGTTATCATGTAATTTTATCTTTCTATCCTCCTTTTCATTACAACTGTGTCTGTATATTGGGATGTAATGAAATTGTTAGTTTTAGTTCACGCGCGTATACAAGGGGGAGGGGGAGAAATTGGGGTAATTATCCCCCCTCCCATATGCACAAAAAGAAAATGGGAACCTAAAAGAAAGCCTACAACCATCTTCTTCCAATGAGTAACAATCGAGATCATTCGATTCTTACGATCATTCGATTATGCCCATCACTACTGGAAGTACAGGGTACTGCAAAAAAAACGCATCTCTGCATTTAGTGTATTTACCATAGACAAGGATAAAACATTAGATAGCGAATCAACCTGCGCGAGCGTACATCAACTTCGAGGCAGCCATTTTGATGCATCTCAGGACCGTACTGTTGTCAGAGCCGCACTTAGAGCTGTTACTTTTTTTATGCGTTAGTTATTTGTGTTTATTTTGTTAATTTAAAATAGGTGTTTATGTTTAAGTGTATTATAGGAAATTGATTACGAACATATAATATTTAAACAAAGCTTTTTTATGTTATGTAATTGGTTGAACGTTTTGAATTTACTACCGTGGACTTCTCCTGCATAAATAACATATTAAGCAGTCATATAACAATGGACTGAACCTATGCATTACTGTGAATTGAAAGATATTGGTTTTGGTTTAATATAGAAAATAGAAACATTTATAAATATTCAATTAATTCATTCCTAATCCTATTATATAAATATTTCACTTAATTTACATCGTAGTGATACTTTTTTATGATAGCTTAATAATAATAAAGCCAAAAACAAAATTCAGACTTCAAAAAAAAAAATATCGGAAGCAAACTTAAATTTTATTGACGATTATGATTAAGTAACATTGTATATATTATTCGCTGTCTAATGTATACATATAATTTTACCAAAGCCTTACAAATTGAAGATGTTAACTTCCACAATACATATTTATATAATACGTAGTAAGAAATATAGGGAATATTCATTACAGTGATAACACAGGTTTCATTTCATATTATATATTTTTAGATATGTATACATGATACATTTTTAATATATTTACTTAAGTCAGTAAGAAGTACAATTTTGAAAATAATTAGCGATTACCTTAGAGAATATTGGTATCAAATAACAAAGAAATAAAAATCAACGATAAAAAATTTGGATTCCTCAGCAAAAGGATACCATTGTTTTTATTAAGTTTTTGTTGCTTTGAAAATATTTGATTGCAGCTTATACGACTTTAAATTCAATGATGATACTATAAGAACATCTTTTCCTCCTTTCATTATTATATCGGTAGGTTGAAAATGTTATAAACACATAAACAATGTTTTCGTCCATTCAATATCCTGCTGACCAATAACATTCTTAAAACTTTTCTCCATTTAGAAGTCCACACAAATGGTCTAATAGATGTGTGTGACCGATGGAAAATTATTTACTCTCTGGTAATATTAATCTTCTGGTCATTTTATATTCAGGATCACGTCAATATGCTATCTGGAAATATCAGGAAAATAAATAACTGCGTCTATATCACAAAATAACGTACCTTCCAGTAGAAATTCCAATATTTAGAACCATTTTTCAACCTTTTTGATTACTTTTAAAGAATGTATAAACTATAAAGAAATATATAAACAAAGGGTAAACGGGGAAACTAAGCATATTGAAGTAACCAATATTCATCTATTTTATAACTTAAAGTGGTATAAATTAAAAAAAAAGTAGCTCCTGCTGGCACATAACTCTCGATGCCATTACATTGCACGTACATATGTAGCTTGTATAATAAATTGTGATCCATGAATTGGCGAATATTTGCAGGTTGTTCACTACACATGCATCAAAGTGGCGGCATCGAAATGATGTAAAAATTTTTAGATGCGCACTCGTCTATTCGCTATCTAAATGTTCTATCCTTGTCTATGGTATTTACCTTGTGAAATAGCATAGAGTAGAATTATAAATATTTATAAAAGTTGTGCGCCATAGCTTTAAATATTAAATTTAAGTAATGTTCCGGCTATAGTAAAATACGATCTAACGATTAGTTTTCCCTGAGTCAACATTTTGTGATTTCAGTGCACTGAATTCAAAAATATTTAATAGTGTAATGAGAGTATTGGATTTTATACTGTTACAAAAATATTTAAAAAAAAAACTACTTGTATATATGTTATAAAATCATAAATGTTTTAATTTGTTAACACACTAATTTCAAAAAGTTAAGCAAATAACGCCACTTTGATAGCTGGAATGTAAAAATTCGTGAGATTCTATGCATTTTAAAAAAAACTTCTAATGCTCAACGCAGCAATCCTAGCACAACAAAAATTAAAATTAGTTTCTGGCGGTGACAAAATGTTCAGATTTTAATCTTTGATCAATGAAGTTTTCATCACTTTAAGTATCTGACAAAAATTTACGCACTTCTTTAGTAGTAATTTTAAATCTGAGGCAGTTCTGAGGTAAGTGGTAAAAAATATCTCATATCTAAAGTATTTCATTAGGCAATGGAAAAAACGATTGAAAGCAAAAATCCCTACCAAGAAAAATCATACATTTTCAAAAGGAATATATTCAAAATGCATCTTTTAAAATGATTGTGATCCATCCAATCATAAATATGATGACTTAAAACGTAATCAAAATATGCCTACTGCCAAAAAAAAAAAAAGTTGGTTGCTTAAAACATGCTAAAATTGAAATTCATTTTCGAATTTACTTCAAATATTAATTTGGTGTTACTGAAACAACTTAAAAAACAATATTAAGGTCGCTCAAAAGAACAAAATATGTAACAATAAGAGACTTTTCTTTCTGATACCTATATTGTAATTTATATATTTGTTCATAAAATTGAAAGCTTATTTGAAACTCTACAAACATGTTTGTGCAATTTACTGCCATAAAATTATGTACAGACCTTTGCTAAAAGAATTAATAATAAATATATAAAACACATCATAATTTTATAAGATATTTATTTATTAGAAAAACATATTACTCATCTTGAACAACAGTGGTCTTTTCTGACACATACAATCCATCTAAGAATTTACGAATATCCTTATTCTTCACCGTTGTGGATTGTTGAATAAGCGCAGCGGATCTCGAAACATCTTCTAATGATTACCTTCAATAACCAACTCATCCTTTTGCTTTGCACTGTTCTGCACAGTTACACCTGGGGCCATTTTTACACGGCGAATGTATTTTTCTCCTAAGAAATTTCGGATTTCAATAACAGAATTATTTTCAGTTGTTACACAGTTAATTGGAAAGTGAGCATATACTGCACGCATCTTGTACTGGTAACCTTTCGTAACACCTTTTAACATGTTCTCTACATGTGAACACACAGTTCGTACAGCTGCTAACTCCTTCTTTGTTCCAAACCATTTTTCTACTTTTAGTATTCTTGGTGTCAACATACGGATATCGAGTGCTAAATGTTTAAAGGACCTCTTTAGGATTCCCCTTGGCCCTTTACTGTAACTACACGGGATTTTGCAGTTACAGTGATACCTTCTGGTATCTTAACCGTTTGATTTGTTACGATTTGCTTCATTTTACTGTAACAGAAAAGGAAATATCAATAAATCACCATATGATAAAAAATATAAGTCACAAACAAGCAAGGAATAAATAACCTTACATCAAAGGATAATTGTAAACATAACCTCAATGAAATCACTGACAATACATTTTAAATTGCTACTAACTGAAAAAAATACTCTCAAAAATCAGTGAAAAATTGAAAACTTAATTGATATCACTGCTGTTGTTTAATTTTCTTGTAATATATAGTAGATGATTAAAGATTAGTAAAAATGCAATACAAAACCCACCTTTCACGTTGACGTAAAGAAGCGGAAGAGGTTCAGACAGTGTTTACAACGTTTAATACTAGATGTCGCTAAAGGAGATGGCGCACAAAAGCGTTACCATTTTGCTATTTAAATGCAAGCATAATTATATTTTTAAAGTACCGTTTTTATTTTAATTTTTGAATCATATACAAAATGTACATATACGTATAAATAAAATAAAACAAGATATTTTGCAACAAATCTGTTTAGGCAATATGCAACACAGCATTGAACGATAAGTTGCATATATCAATTTCCAACAGGTAAAAATTCATGAATATTTGAAAGATTTCGAATACTATTCGATTTTCAACCAAATTGAACAAGTCATCAATACTGCTCCTATGCATTCGTTTATCAATTTAGATGCGACGCAGGTGAGGATGGGTGAGGATAAAAGAGCACAAAGTTATTAAAGTGTTGCTTTTAAAACATTTTTCACAATTTCACTTAAATCACTGATTACTCATTTCTGTCATTTTAATTAATGCTAGTTCTATATAAAACATATCTTATGAAACATGTTTCTTAATAAACGTACGAATTTAAATCTATCAAGTGCTAGGTAAAAGAGACAAATCAAAACTACCACAAATTAGCCAAAATATTTATTAACTTCCTATGATAAAAAAGGCAAGTATAAAATTTTGATTTATAAAAATATATTATTGTTCATATTTCCATTCCATTTTCGTGTGTAGTCTTGTAGTAGTGGCAAGTCGATCGACATAAAACCATTGTTCTGTTCAAAGAAATCACAGCCCATTATGCATACGATAAATCATTAAAAGATTAACAGTTACAACTAACAATAAACTGACTAATAAATTATCTAACAACTAGAACAATTTTAGTATAAAAAATTTCCTAGTATTAATATCAATAATACCTTATAGATATTTACTAAAAATAACAAAATATGTTCCCTTTACATACCTTTAGATATATGTGTTTATAAAATACTTAACATTTTGTGTAGTAGTTAGCAAACTTAAGCTCTATTTGATTTTAATTTCCAACTTAAGAAAAAGTAGGCTGCAATTCTCAGTACTAAAAATATTGCTATCAGAGCTATAATATCAATATTGTAATCAGCATGTTGCATGTCCAATTCTTCTAAGGTAGTCATCGGATCTTTGAAGTGACAATATTGAACGGAGCACGTTAACTTTGGTCGATTGAAACCATATGTTGCCAGCGCAGTGCCTTCAAATCCGTATCTGATGTAGGATAAGTATGTGATCCATCTTAAATACACCGGAATAGCATCGAATGAGACAAAGAATCCAGAGAATAACAGGAAAGGTACAGACATGACTGGTGCTAAGAATACACCATTCTGCAAAATAAAAAAAAGATCAGTCAGCTTTTCTATCTCTTAAAATATTATTAAAATTATAAATCTGACAATATTACTAGTCTCACCTGCACATTCATTGCAGCACCGACAACCAAACCAACACTTTGAGCTACAAAAGATACTAGAAGGCAAGCTGCTAAAAACATACCAAATCGTGGCATTTCCGATGGCTGAGAAGTCATGAAGTAAACTATTATAACGTATATAACGCAGAAGATTGTCTGAAAATTAAAACAATGAATTTTGCGCAAGTGGTAGTACAGAAGTCACGTACTTGGAATGGTAAATCAGACAAGGTGATCGCTAAATAATACGACTTCAAAGAGTACCATCTGTTAAAGTTTTCCTTCAAAAGAACCGGCATTTCCAATGGGAATGATAAAATTGTTATGGTCATTGACGTGTACATTAAGAATAACATATTAAAGAACAAGAAGCCAAGATTACTAAGTACTTTGTTGCCATCGTTACCGATGTCATAATATAAAGCACCGATTAAGAAACCCACTAATATATGAGCAAAGAGCCTAAGGTACATAAGAGTCTGCAAAATAAGAATAAATAGTTAATAGATATACCCAAACATTATCTAATATCTTACCCAATCTCTTCGACTGAAGAGTAAGGCTCTGTTTAGTATAATGAAAAATTGTTTGAGCTGTGAAGTTCCATAGCGTGGTTGTAGTTCAGCTCGCTCTTGTTCCGTTTTCTCTAACAGTGATGAGTCCACGTTTTCAGATTTCTCGTTTGCAATTGATGAACCATCTGAAATTGAAAAAAAATTTTTTTTTATATTTTGGGTGCCATTTTATGTTATAATTTAAAATATGTTCAGATTTAATTTATTCTGGCATATAACCGTTGTAGAAATTTTTCGTTTGGATGCCGAGAAAATCTAATGCATTTTATGAAAGAGAAGTTGCAATATGTATTGAGCAAGCTACAGCTCGTCAAGTCATCGCGACAACATGCGAAAAATTAAGTACTTAAATAGATTTGGCATCGTTGGGTACTATCTCCATAAGAGTAATACTTCCTTCTCAACGTGAACCAGACTATAGCAAGTTTCGTACGCGTACGATTTGAGTTGTAAATGCAAAAAGCCTGGATCCAAGATGTTGCGAAGTTTGTCATCAGGGTATAATTTTATGATGTTTATAGTTATATTACTCTAACAGCGCGACGCTAATACTAAAAAATATCTGATTACCAACCGGTTTTGACGACCTTAAACTATTTTTAAGTAAATAAATAATAAACATAATAACCAAGAATATTTAAAAAAAAATTAAGAAGTGCTGTACCTTGGATTATACGCTCCTGAACAAAATATAACTATAAATATTTGCAAAATAGGGAGATCTGTTAATTTTTAATTAATCCAAAGCAACAAATTTTAACGTTAAATAACGTAGTATTGAACAAATTACCACACTGAAGTTAAAAATACTTGCGACTGTAACAATAAAGTCAACATCTTAAAATAACTCACTTGAAACATGTTTGGATACTTCAGCAACAACATTTTCAAAGCCAATAATTGCGTTGTTTGTTGGGTTTTCAAACTTTTGAGTGGGATTGTTTTCATTCAAATTTTTGTGGATTCCGGGATATTTTTCAGCTCCATTATTCAGCACCTCTTTCGGCCTCTGAGGAAACTGTTTTCCGAGTCTTATGTCTTCTTTACCATTATCAATAGCCTCAACTAGTTTTTTCGTATTGTCCCCGTATTCTCCGCACGCCACTTCAATAATAAATGAAGCTGGGTTGTGGTACGAAGGACACTGCAACCCTAGACTTCCCAAGAACGGAACCAATTGTTTAGTCGCACCCTGATAAACACACTGCCCATCTGCCAAAGTATACAGTTGGTCAAACATTTCGAATAACCTTGCGGATGGTTGATGAATCGTACAAATGATTGTACGTCCACCACTAGCCAGCCTTTTCAAAAGGGAGATACATTGGAAGCAAGACGAGCTATCGAGCCCACTAGTAGGTTCGTCGAAGAACATAACAGGCGGATTACTAACTAACTCCAAAGCGATCGAAAGACGTTTCTTTTGGCCGCCTGATAAACCACTCGTCATTGTTGCTCTAGTATCGGGTAAACCTAGTGTATCTAGGATTTCATTTATCTGAAACAATGCAACAGAAATTAGCAATTATCTGTGTACATAATCTATATCATTTACAATCTCTTCGCGTTCCTTCGATGACTTACTACCGATCTTCAATTTTGCAGCAACATTCATTGCTTCACTAACGGTTAGATTGGCATGTAGTTGATTATCCTGCATAATATAGGCGGAAAGCTTCCTAAATTGGCTTAAATTCCGAGGGGAATTGTTTACCAAAATATCACCAACCAAATTTTTCGTTCTAAGAAACAAACAAATTATGTTATAAATTCTGGTAACTTTCCAAGTCGTATAACAAATGAAGGGTCCACGGGAATAACGATCAAAGTCCATTTTTTGTGAAAATGAGATAAGGGTGCCATTTTGTAGGAAATTCTGAGTATTATAATAATGCGCGTTCAAATTATTTCAAAAACGGTCGTAGTCCGTAGAAATCAAAGTTGTTATAATGTAGTTTCGTGTTAAACCTTTAAGTGTCAAACTTTAAAATTCATTTATCTCTTAATGTATGAATATGGACTTTGATCGTTATTCCCGTGCACCCTTCAAATATATAGGTGTTCCATGACGATACTACAAATTTACATTGAATCTCTATGAAATACATATTACTTCGCTATTGTGGTGTAGTTATTAGCTACATTTTCAGCTTGCTAATAACAGAAACCATAGTAAATAGTAATAGTGATCAATATCAATTCACCAAGTTTATCGAGAGGAATTAGGAAGTAATTAGGAAACTACAAAAATGTCCATGTGTTCAATTCAATTTTTACTTATGCCACGTAATTCAAAAACAAAAACTTAAGAAAAAATTAAAAGATACTGTTTACTGTTTCATACTGCGTTTCCAATAATCTATTCACCAAATTAAAATTTTATGTTACCATTCTTTGCAGAGATATTTCGTGTCGAAATAGTAATGGGACAGCCTTTACATTGACTATTTATTTTTTACTTTATAATTAAAATAAACATGTATAATGTTACTTTTATTTATTGGTAAGCTACTGTAAACGTAAATCATTTAACAAATGATGGATAATGAGTACTAAAGATTCGACACATGTAAAACTCTGGTATTGCTTTCTATACTATTTTCTTTAAACACATTAGTTAAAAGTTAATAATATGCAATAGAATAGGCACTCTTTGATATTTTAAAAAAGGAAACCAACACACATTAGTTAAAAGTTAATAATATGCAATAGAATAGGCACTATTTGATATTTTAAAAAAGGAAAAAATATTTACTTTAATAAATTTTCTCTTAGATTGCACAAACCATCCAAATATTGCGTCAATCGCACAAAGTAAATTTAAAGCATTAAGCATCTTAATACGTAAGCTAAAGCCCTACGTGATATACTGTATATGAACTTCCTAAATTCATTTAATGTTCAACAGCGTCATCATATATTACGCTAGCAACCAAGCTTTTTCGCGACGAGTTTTTTAATGTGCTCGACAATCCTGGGCTACCTGTTTTGTCTGACGACACAAATGACGTAGAAAGGTCTTTCCAACAGAATAATTGGCAATATGAAGCAAATACTACGAAGGAAATGTTTTGGAACAAATACTTATAGCAATGCATCAACTACGCATATATTAATAAAAAGGTATCACTCTCGTATATTTATTTTATTTTATTCAATTACGCGCAGTAGTTTATAGAAGACATTAAATTAAAGAACCAGTTTTTTAATGGCGAAATGAGTTGTAAATTAGAAGGCAGCCTAATATAAGAAGTTAATTAGCATCATTAATTTAACTACTTACAATTACGGGTATAACTCCACAAACTTGTAGGCCTTTTATATAAAATCGGTTATTTACAAAATGAGAAACCGGCGTATTGCAAACAAATTCAGAAATTCAGTCTGTCTACAATTTAATTGGTATATTGCATTATGTTACAACAAATGATTCTACGTTTTTGTTGTTGAGATATGTAAGTACATACTTATAGTCGTCGTAACAATATTTGCAAATAACGGCTATAAACATTGCTTGCATCGTTTCCCAACCTAGTGGTCACGGTGATGTTAAAGCGGGGTTCTGAAATAGCCTAAACAATAGTGAAATCATTTTACGAGAAAAATCATTTATTACAACATTTTACTCACAATAAGTATACATGTAAAAAAAAAAATAATGTAAAGGTTGAATTTGCTTTTCGTTTAAAATTTTCTCCATGTGTAGATCTAAATTAGAAACACCCAAAAACAACAAATTGTTTTCGGGTAATATAAGGCGATTCCCGTATTTAGTTTTTATCGCAACCATAGACAAAAAAACTCCATTTCACAGAGACAACACGTGGCAAAAGGGTAATCCCTTTTAATATATTTTCAATGCTTCTGTGACTAAATTTCCGTATTAATGTCGACGAGTGAATTATCTGCTCACGAACATCAGTAATCACGTGCAACCATGTCATCGATTCACCTTGATATATTGTGTCGCTAGACAGCGGAGTTTTAATTTTTTTTTAACTTTACCCACGCCTATCAAAACACTGATGATATCAATTGCAGCAGGCAGTATGAGGTTTCGGAGATTGCATGGGTTTAAACTTCTTAGCCATTCTTAACGCTACGAGAAAAAAAAAGCCTCGAGTACTCTTATCAGTATAGTTTGACTTACAAATGTTTGTTGATTTGTCAAAGGTATGTAATCTTCCAAGGATATGTTTTTATGAGGCGGACGTTTAGTTTCCAAGTGGCAACTAATTTTGAAGGGCTCCTACATTCATCTGAGATAACTTGATAGCAAACAACGCATGTGGCTTTCCGTCCAATGAGGTGAAACCATATTTTAAATAACTGTCATTGTACAACTATCTTTTTAGTAACCGATTCACTGGATGTAGATGAGGTCGCGAAATCTAAATTTATATTTCCTGTTTGGGAGAGATCATGGAGTTAAGAAGGTTGAGAATCCTTGATTTATTGCATGAAGGATTAGTATTCACATTGCATGCATTGATATGTATGAACAACACAAAAGAACTGCACTGAACAAATTATATTTTATTATGTAATGTAATTTAGTCAACAATTATTTACTCAAAAACTATAAACTTTAAAAAATGTAATTTTAAACTACTTTAGAAAAAAAAAAAAGAATAACTAAAGACAAATTTCACAAGCCGACTTAAAAAATGGTATCACTATGTGAATAAATTACCTTTTTGATGATAGATAAGCTGAATGTCTATATCTAAGTGATATATTTATATTGTTTTATAAATACAAACATTTCAATTTCTTTTCTCTATTTGAAAATAAGTTTGTTTATTGTCGCTAATAATAGTTAATAGAATAATAAAATAATAAATTGGGTTAGGTGGAATTGTAAAAGGAAAATTGTTTTATTTGATTCCCTCATTATTGCGTCCTTGTCAATCGCTACCATGATTTTTTAATGTAGATTCTAATTTGCTTAGTTTATGTAATGCCCGCAAATATTGCGTGAAGTACTAATTTCGTAAAACAACTGAAATTATACTTAATAACATACATATTGTAGAGCTATTCCCACATAAATCTAGTAAGTCGATTCTTTTCAAGGTGTTTTTTCTGTAATTTATGTCGTTTATGTCAAAATAACATTTGTTACTGTTGTAAACTCAAACAGGCAAATTAAAAATTAAAGCTGGAAAATGGCTATACGATTGGAAAGGCAGATGAAGGTTTGAAGGACTATATCTGAATAAATTTTAATGTGTTTATTAATATTTTGACACCTGATTTTACACTAAAAAGTTGACTAACGAAACAATGTTTACTCTAGGCAATATTAGGATACAATGCTAATGTTAGGTTGTACTAGATTAATGTGGAAATTAATAATAGTACGCATCGTCGACTATATACTTCGTATACCCATATTTTACGAAAAATTAGATTTGCATACTATATAGGTACCCAATGTTACTTAGAAAAGCCGTTATTTCAATGTATATACAGTACTACGTATATAAAACGCGCCATAAAAGGCGTATGTTGCACACCTGTTCTCTAAATTTATTTTTTGCGCCTATAGTAAAATTTCTTAAACATTCATACGAGGTTTTGCAGTTTGGAGGACGGTATACTATCGGCCATAAGTATTTTGCATATTTGCAGATTATGGAAACAAACCACACCAAATAGGTGTCTAATTATTAAGCTAAAACTTTGACACATTGCACTTTACCTAAGAAATGTGCCGATTTAAATTAAAATTTCGAAAATGATCCTTTTCGAGTTCAGGTAAATGATTTAAATAAAGGCCAGTTTGTGGAGAAATTTTATTACAGTCAACATGCAATATTTGCTTCAATTTTCGTATTACGAAGTAGTGAATACACACGGACTTGTGCAATATTTTAAAACACGCTGTACATTTTTAATAATTCCAAGAAAGGAACAGTTATATATTATAAAATAAGTACTAAAATAGTGGCATACAATATTGCTAAAAGTAACAGAGAAATACTAGAGTTACTGATGTAAGCACTCTGGATTACAATATTAAAAAGTAGACGAAAATCGGCACTAGAAATGAAATCAATATTTCTCACTAAAATTCAGTTAATGCGATAGGAGTAAAATTATTGTACAATAAAAAAGCAATTACGTAAAGCAGGGTTGTACGAAAGAACGCAAGCGAACCAAGGCTAAATTGTTAGCAAAGGTAAATGAACACAAGGACTGAACATTGGAAAAATGGAAGAAAAATGCTCTGAACTGACAAGTCTAAATTTATTATATTCGGTTCAGATGGAGGAACATTTGTGTGTAAACCAGTAAAAGGAACAAAAATTTGAATCCTACATTACATTCACAATAAAGCATGGAGTAGTATTACTATCAGCGATTTATATAAGTAGACGGCACACTAAGAAAATAAAACTAGAGAGAGGGAAATTTTGAAAAGGAATGGCATTTCGTCTAGAACTGGAGAGCAGAAGCAAAATTGTAATTATGAAATGAGCCAGACGTCTACTCGAGCTTTTGTAGAAGGAACTTGAACAACAGGTTCAAATCTGCTCCAACATTGTCATTTGGGCACAACAACAAGGAGTGTAAAACAAAATAAAGCTAGGTACTAGCAATTGCGAAACTCTTTGAAAGAATACCCAGACTATGCGCGGCTGTAGTAAAAGCAAAAGGCAGCAATCTATAAATCTTAAGTTTAAGTGAAATTTTACTCAAAACTTCCTTTTATAAATGCAGAACAAAGCTTTTTTTATGTAATTAGTACTTTTTTTTGTTCTTTGGAGGTAGGTAACACTTATAAATTGGTAGTATTGGTATTGATAGTATTGGTAGAATTGCTTTTATATCACAAGAAATTTTAATGTGGTGAGCGGTGAAAGACAAACAACTATTGAATACAACTTAATTGCCCGATCTATAGGATTAAATTACCTTTCGCTTAGTAGTACCAAAGAAAATTGTAAGTGCATACTTACTTGTATCCTGTTAATATATTTAAAAGGGTAGATTTGCCAGCTCCTGATGGCCCCATAATTGCAGTCAGTTCTGCAGATCGTAGTTGTCCACTCACACATTTCAAGATCTCTTTTTCGGCTGAAATAGAAGACAGAGTTTAGAAAAGATGTATCGAGTATAAACAGTTGTTGATAGTCATTTGGCAATTTTCGAGTTTTTTTTTATAACCTATGAACGCGCATTCAAGCGATTAACAGCTGTGATAAAGGACTATGTCAACTTGACAGCTAGCAAATTTTGAATGCGCGCGCGCAATCGTCATTTTTCCTGAGTTCGTTTTAGCCAATAGCAACCAATAAGTGGGTTGAAGGTCACAATTTTTTTCCCCCAGAGATCAAAGATGCCGACGCTGTTTATCCCTTGTTAAGGTGTTCCTTGATTCTGACATGATTTTGATCGTCGTTGAAAGCGGTTGGAAGTCATCAAGAATAATTAAACATTATCCTGGGAGTGGTTCCAACGCGTTTTCAATACAACTTATTGTAATTTCTTTGTTTCTTATTTATTGTTATGTAGTAATAGCAGTAATAATAACGATAAAAACAAAATTTCTCCGAATAAGAGTGTAAATGATTTATTCAAATGTGTACTTTCGCAGAATCAAACTCCACTATGTCAAATAATGATTAATAGTATTACCATGATAAATTATTTTTCAATACATGCTATACATAAACGAAAAAAAAAGAATTTTAAATGCGTGGGCGTCATATTCAAACAATTTATCGATATTATATAATGATAAATAATCCTTTCCTCATTTATTATATTAATACATATTCTCAAGCGGTCGAACCCAACTCAAGTACTTGTAGACAAAGATAGCTGACCGTTATAATTAAAAAAAATATTTATTGCAGTTACCTTTTGGACGATCAGAATGAAATTTAAGAATTTCCACTTTAACGCATCCCATCTACAAGTCGACCTCGTGCACACTGTATATAACAATTAGTTTGCCGGGTTAATTTGAAGGTCACCCAAAAGCTTTTCCTCTTGGCATAAAATCCATGTATCCACTTATTTAGATTTTCTGAGTTTTGTATTTTTTTTTTTCTCTAAATACTTTTGTCTAATAGTAATGATTATTATTAAAGGCTAAACCTTCTAAGATAAACATACATTTATAATCGGGATACCCTTACTTTAAAATTTGTTGCAATTGAATGACATACGTATAGACTCTTTACCTTTCAGTCAAACGTAAACTATATTTTACACATATATAATATATACATATATAATTCTATATACAAAAGGCAGGCTAAATATTTATTTGGAAACGACAACAATAAAGGATCTACAAACCTTCATATCACGAGGACAAATTCCAGTCTCAACCTGAAGTTAATTAATTTAAACATGAGAGTGTCGATATTTGCATTTTCAACAGTATACAACATGATTTAATTTGTAATGTTGATTTTTGCTAAACTGCAACTACGAATGGCAATATAATAGATTTCCTGAAAAAGCATTCAGTCAGAATACAAAGTGATAATTTTTAGAAAAATATGGTGACGAATGTAAGTAGCAGTATTAGTATTCGTGACAACAGCTGTGCATTGTTATTGAACATTTCCATAATAACTACAAAGTCCAATATGAATCATTTATTAAAAAAAATTACATCAAACGTGTACATCATGCAATTATTGCATTATAAAATGTGATAAAAAGATATATATGCATAGAGATGGCGATGCAATTTCAAGCAATATCTAGAAACGTAATAATCTATATTAATAAAATGCACATTTATCTAACATGGAAGCAAAGATCAAAATCAACAATTAACATGTTAACACGGAATCCAAAACCAGCTCAGCAATAACACAGGACAAATACTATCTGTCAGTCTTCCGACTATAGTGAGTATATCACTTCTTTTTACTCAGTTCTTAGGCTAACGGACGATTTGAACAGAAACTATTAAATGTTTGGAAGTATTGAATAATTCCATATTACTGTAAATTATTTTATATAATTATAATTTATTATTATTAAATATTATTACATACTTCTACATAGAAGTGGAGACCACAATATGTTAGTCTCAATTTTGATCATGGCGTTCTCAAATGACAGTAGGGACCTGTTAAAATATTTTGTAAAATATTTCGCATAGATGGCCAGCCACTTATTTTTTGGGGCTCTAAATAGTCTAATGTATACTATAACCTGGTTATGAAACGTTACAACTCGTAAACCAAAAGTTGTGAATTGATTTCTCTGTGGCGTCATTTTTGTGTATTATTTTCAAATTATGATTATTAAAGAAGATTGTAATTAATTATAATGAACATGCGTTAATTTACACAAAGGTTTAGCATATTATTTATTCGATGTGATAACGTAGAAAACGTCTGTTTTCCTTGTTGGTAATATGTTAGGAATCTTACACACTTATGTTAAAAATAAACAAATAAAATAAATTATTATTAATTAACGGGCAATCTTACAGATCGATCGAGCATTCATTATAATTAATAATAATCTCTTACAGTAAACATAATTTGAAAATAATAAACAAGAATTAAAAAAAAGCATGAAGGCCACCAAAACTCGAATCCATAAATTTTGGATTAAGAGGCTAACCACTTCAGCCGTAGGAGCTACAGCTGCATTGGTACTAAAGTTAATACTTTACAAAAGTACTCGAAAAAGAACAGCTTCTGCCATCCAACAAAACCAGGACCAAAACTCAGGTTATCTCGTGGCCTTTCCTTGTTAAATGGTAAAAAATAAGATAAATAAGAAATCATCTTTCACGACAGCAATGTTCTTTCTAAGAGTGTACAGTTATTAATTATTCGTTAATTGCCACCACCATAGTTATTATGACTAAAATCCCTTAGAATTAAAGTTTCCGATGCCAAGACAAATGCCTAGACATGATAAACTGTCAGTAGCGCTGATGCAATAAATGCATACTTTGAAATTTATTACCATCAAAATCGAGAAACAGGACACTGATACCTCGGAATCGAATGAAAATTTTCAGTTGCATATAAGCATATAAAGAAAACTAAATAATTAAAAATTTGAAAAAATAGTATATTAAAAATAACATAGTAGTATTTTTACAGTCACTTCCTTCAAAAAAGGTTCGTTGCAATATTTGCAAAAAAATGAAATAATAGATGAAAGGTAGTCTTTAGATTAACGATATAAGTACATATACGTACATATTATATTATATTATATTATGAGATATCATGTACAAAAAAATATATGTATAAAAAATTATAATCAACGCAGAAATTTTATAATTAAGGATGATAATATAGCATATTTGGCGCATGTAACGTGGGGCAAACCTACATACTAGATATTTTGACATCACAGAGAAAATTCCGAAAGAAATACGTTAGTATTTATATTTGGGTAGGTAAGTATTCCCGATAAGAAGTTAATGTATTTTCCATTTTAAAATTGCTTCTTAAATTTTTTGTGTCGTTATTTTAGTTAGCAATAAACGAGACAATAAATTATTGCAAACTGGGTCAATCCAATTCAAAACTTTGTTAAAATGATAAAATGGCGGAAGATTTACCCTACCACTCAATATTGTCACGAGCCATCACTGCCACGAGGCATCCAGACTACAAACATTTATATATACAGGCTGTAACAGCGGTAACGCCGTGGTCTCTGGTGGTTAAATGGTAAAAATTTTTGAAATATTGTATATTAGGATATATGTCGGTGGATCAGATCTACAATTTAAAAATAATATGCAATATACAGGGTGTTCTTAAACTTAGCAGTACATCAAAGTTATGTTTTTCTTAACGAAACGCCCTGTATTTTATGACATTTTTTTAAGTATACCCTAAAAACTAGAACAATTTTATTTAACGCTCCCTATATCTAATTTTTATAGTTTATGAGATATTTCAATTTGTTTAAAAATGCAGTGTTGCAGTCTAGTATCTTGGAAACGAATTAATTTAGAGAAGTGAAATGAAAACCGTAAATGCAGATCCTTTGGCTGATTGAATGCGACATTCAACGTTGTCCAATAGTATACATGATGTTCAACAAGTACCTAAGTCAAACTTTGTGAATTTTACTCGGGCGTAACTTTGTTATTTTAAATGCAACACCCGGTATATTTTTACGTTGATAGATAAGAATTTTTATTTTCTTTAAACCAGTATTAGGAGTTCCTATACCCATCTCGAGTAGTTTTTAAGTTATTTGAGTTTTTTAAGTGGTTCAAGTAAATTGTCAATATATTACCTTAATTTAATCTAGGTAGCTGGTAATGTTTTTGAATGTATCAATTTGATGTGTATCCAGTTAGCACCATGCTCGTTGCAAGGAAAGAACTAATATGATTTTAGTTATTGGTGAGTATCAGGAAAATTGCTTCCTTGCGTCTCGGGTGTATATGCGCAGAAGTATCCTAATCGAAAAACATCCAGATAAAAGGGTATTTGAAAAACTGTTGGACAGATTTCGTACCACAGGCGACGTTGCTTACATAAAGCGACAAAAAACAACAAAATTGTAAGCGAAGAAAATGAATTTCTGGTATTTGGAGCAGTCATTGAAGAACCGCATAGCAGCACAAGAAAGATTGCTAAGGAATTGGATTTAAGTCACATGACTGTATCTAGGACATATTTACTGTTGTTTTGTTTAGTTTGTATATACTTCTTAGCGTTTATGATATTCAGGCAAATTATGAGAAATAAAGTTTCTTGGAATAGTAAAATTAATTAAATAAATCAATGTAAACATACACCGCGGATGTTCCATTTCCAAAAAATTACCAGCTACCTAGATTAAATTAAGGTAATGACAATTTACTTAGACCACATAAAAAAATCCAAATAACTTAAAAACTAGTGGAGATAGGTGTAGGGACTCCTGATACTGGTTTAAAGAAAATAAAAATTTCTATCTATCAACGTAAAAATGTTGCATTTAAAATAACAAAGTTACGCACGAGTAAAATTCACAAACTTTGACTATTTACGGTTTTCATTTCACTTCTCTAAATTAATTCGTTTCCGAGATACTAAACTTTTTTTGCAACATTGCATTTTTAAACAAATTGAAATATCTCATAAACTAAAAAAATTAGGTATGGGGAACCTTAAATAAAATTGTTCTAGTTTTTAGTGTACATTTCAAACATGCCATAAAATACAGGGCGTTCCATTAAGAAAAACATAACTTTGATGCGCTGCTAAATTTAGGAATACCCTGTATATTGCACAGTATTTTTAAATTATAGATCTAATCCGCCTACATATATCCCAATATAAAACATTCTTGCCATTTAACTACCAGAGACCACGGCGTTACCACTGTTAAATAAACAACGATATATACAGTAAGCGAAGTTTCTATAGTTCCACATAATTTTGTAGTTCCTGTATAAACATTTAGCAACACTAATAGTTGGGAACTACCTAGAATTTCATTATAGAACATAATCAAATGGCAGAGATATTATTTTATCTATATCACAATTCTTTAGAAAAATAGAGCAAGTAGTGTAAAATTAACGTATGTTATGAGTATGAGCGAAATTTCTATAGTTCCACCGAGTTAGATAGATGGCGCATGAAGTTAGGCATTGTTTGGTAGTGTAAACATTTTCCAAACACTTTACAAACTGTATTTAGTGCTAAATACATACATATAACATTAAAGTATATCAGTTAATAACAATGCCGAGAGGTAAATTGCTAACTAATGCCGAAAAAGCCAAAATAAATTGTTATAAAGAAATGGGATTGTCAAACCGAGCAATAGGTAAGAAAATAGGACGATCCCATCACCTTATCAATAATTTTGTAAGGTTGGGTAATTTCTACGGCAAAGATCGGGCTAAAGGAGGGAATAAAAAACTAACGCGCAGACAGCACTCATCGATATTTCGGTTAGCTTCTTCTGGTAATGTAACTGCACAACAAATAAAATGTAATTTAAATTTACCCGTAACTAAGAGACGTGTACAACAAATTTTGTGCGGGAGTAAACGTTTTCGATGGGTAAAAAAGGCTTCAAAACCACCCTTAAAAGAGACACACAAACAAGCAAGACTGAAATTTGCGCAAGATCATATGAATTGGGATCGTGAATGGAAGAACGTCATATTTTCGGAGAAGAAATTTAATTTGGACGGGCCTGATGGTTTCAAATACTATTGGCACGATTTGCATAAGAACACTGAAGTTGCGATGAGTATAAATTTTGGTGGCGGTTGTGTAATGGTTTGGGCAGCTTTTACCCATAACAATAAAACTCCTGTTTTTATAAATACACGAATGAATTCAGATTCTTATACAGAACTTCTAGAAGTGGTTCTAATAGACTTTGGTGAACAAATGTCGCCGCAAGACTGGATATTTCAGCAAAATAACGCACCTATCCATTCTTCCAGACGAACAAAGCAGTGGTTCCACCAAAAGGAAATCAACTTAATACAATGGCCCGCTCGCTCACCTGACCTGAACCCCATCGAGAATCTTTGGGGAATATTGGCTAGGAAGGTATATGCCAATAATAAACAATACAACAGCGTTAAAGAACTGAAATCTGCGATAACGAAGTGTTGGAATGAGATTTCTGTGTCAATATTGATGAAGTTGCTAGACAGTATGAAGAACAGGATTTTTCAGGTTATTTTGAATAAAGGATCCAACATTAAGTACTAATTTTAGCAAAAATTATATTTTTTTTTTTAGTTCATTTATCCATTTTGTTAGTGGACCTATAGAAATTTCGCTGTTTTAAGTTATCATTTTTGTAAGTATTTTCTGTAGAATATGTAATAAATTTTTTCATTGATATCCCCTCTTGCGTTGGCCTTTCAGTGCAATTAAGCATTAACTTCAATGCATAGTTTGCCGAAGATTTTAAGAAAAACCACATATTCTGTTCAACAGTTCTTGTGGAACTATAGAAATTTCGCTTACTGTATACAGGATATATCGTTGTTTATTTACATTACTAATTCGTTTTCAAAGAGCATGGGATGACTTGCAAATCTCTTGTTGTTGTACTTCCACACAATTTACATCGTTGCCGCAATGCCATATAGGTATAACCGTGACTAATTACACATATAGGTAAATTGAAATATTAAAATAACTATCTAGATTATACATTTTCACAGTAAAATTCCAATGCCTATAAATACAAACTAGTGAATATCTGAAACAAATTCATCCAGCATTTGCGTCATTCATTTTGAATACAGACGGTTTATTAAAATTTTAAATTTGCAAATTAATTAGGATGACGTCTAGTGGTTTAACCTTTATATTATAAAAGTTATAAGATTCTAGACGAGTCTTCTAGTGCTATAACAGGTCTTCCTATTAACAAATAATTAATAATATGACAATATTATAGGTACCTATAAAATTAAAATCCTAAACAAAAGAAAATGTCGTATTTTATTCGAAATTTAGTTATTAGTGAGAAGTTATTGTATTAGTTGTTGATAATACAGTACTCCCAACATGCAAACACGCACGTATTGTATGTGTTCTTGTATGTATGTTGACTTCCTCAGTCAAACAAAATTATACTATAACAGATTACACTATAACGTGACATAACTTTAAATAATTTAATTAATATTACGTATGTAGGTATGAAACTTATTGTTAGTAAATAAAAATGCGCACGTACACGGATAACAATTTTTGCGAACCATCATTAAATTATTACGAATACTTTGTTGTAGAATTGGTAACTTAAGACTCTATAGCAATAAATTTGGAAAAAAAAAATGAGACCAAAATGGTTTCATGGTGTTATATGTTACGGAAATCTAATTAATATGGTTTAGAATACCGATCACTAGAGAAACTAAAACAAGGTAGATCTGTACAAACGTGGCAGAAAAGATCTAAAGATCTTGAAGAATACATTTCTGAAGCAGAGAAGAGGGGAAAGTATGTAATAATAAACTAACACTATTGTTATATGCAAAATTGCGTCGTATTAACTACTCGTGAGGATTTCCGTGCACAGAGAAAACTGTATAGTACACCGAATTGGAAATATAAATGTATGTACCATTACCGCCACTCATAATGTCTAGTCTACCCAGGCTCGGTCATAGTCTATCATTCCCAGTTTATCAGGTAGGCGCGGTCTGTATTCTATACTTTTGTCATTGATAAATTTATATTTGATTGTCATCATTTCTTATTTTTTGTTTTGTCCTTCTATTAATTCAATATTCTTGAAGAAAAAAATAATATTGCTACAAATATTATACCACCTAAACCAAAAAGATAATATCATTGACGGTATGCGACAAAGATGCCGCAACCTTTTCAGCTTGACCATAGTTTACATTTCGGGAATTTGTCATTTGCGGTCTTCGCCAAAGAATTAATCGTGGAAATAATTTTCAGAATCTACGCATGCTCAATCCAGAATAGATTTTTAATTTCCTCGTTTACGGTATTTTGTTCCAATCAACTATTCGTATTTTCCCTCATCGAATTTCATTGATACTTTTACGGTGTACGCAATTAACAGGAGCGAAGCCATCCATCATCCGTCCATTTATTTTAATAAATATGTGTAGAAATTTTTATAATCCGTAGAGTTACGCCTCTTATCGGGAGGACGGTTTATTTAAATATTTAATCAATAATTAATTTCTTTCAAAATTTATTATTGTGAAATTTAAAATTTTAAGAATTCTATCCTAGTTGAGTTTGAAATTTTATACTTATTGAATATTAGTTTTAAAATGTCTGATTATTTATGTTACATTTCTATGTTGTTTATAAAGCTGTGATGAAATAGTATTAAAGAGACAATAAATATTAAATACCTACTTCATCAAGTACTGACCTAATATTCTTTATTTAAAAACTGCAAATTTTTTATCAGATGCATTAGTAAAAAACAAATTCACAACTTTCAATGTAAATATTCCACTCTGTAGGTAAAAACTTTGTTTTATAAGCTGAAGCGATTTTTAATCCTTAGACAAAAACATTATAATTATTTTCGAATACTAGAGGCCATCTGTATAAGCCTTCTGCTATGCATTAATTTTATCGGCTAAAGTAAGTTTATAAGGAAACTTTGTACAATCCTCCACAGACTCTGGCCCAGTTAATCCAAGAAGTTCAAGTTCCTTAGAACAAGGTACCACAAGTAGATATCGACTATCTCACTTTCTCGATGTTACAAAACCTACGCAAAGTGTGCCGACAATCACGCCGCTGTCAAATCTACCTGCCGAATATGACACAGTGAGATGGCTATGGTATTACAAACGAATATTTATGCGAAAAATTGAATCTTTCTACACCGAGCATTCCGATTTCCTCACAGCCAATCGTCTATGTTAACGATAGTGAAAGCGTATTCCACAAATTTTCGTTTTAGGTCGGCAATTTTCCTTGTACTGTGATCGCGTCTATACTATTTACTATCGAAACGAGATTTATGTATAAAATAACTTCATCTATCCCAACACCAATATCTTATTTTCTGCGGATACTATATAAAGATTAACATGCGACAGTGATACGTCAATTATACAGTCGATGACTTGAGCATGAGAATATGATGACATGAATCAACTAAGTATGTTTGAGCAATAATGATTTCCATTCGCCTGAAAAAACTGATAAAATCTATTTTAGTACATATGTATATGTATTCATGTCAACGTGCAGAAAAATTAACTTACAGATATGCAAATTTAAAGAAAATCGTTCAATAAGTGCTTAAACATGAAAAATATTAGAGGTGTAAAATATCAGTATATACCTAAAAAGTAATTTGTAAATTGAATATTAAGCACTGTAAATAAGACTTCAATGTTAACTTCTAAGGATTCATTGTGACGCCTTCCAAAATATTCACTATGAATATGGTAACACAATATTGGATTAACAATAAGTCATCGCTCAGTTTTCCTTAGTAATATAATTAGATCGTATTAATTGCATATTTTGTCAATAACATGTGGTTTCACATTCTTTTAATTATTTTCAGTGTCTGATATATGTATGTAGTACTACAAGCAAAACTGATTTACCACACTCAACATAAAATGCCAGCTTCTACATTCTAATAAATAGGTAAACATCAGCTTTCTCTCAGCACTTTTCAGAGCGTAATTGCGTCTCACAATAAGTTATAACCGTATAAAGTGTGCAGTATATTAAATTTATTCACATAGTGGTTGCAAAATTTTACTTGCACGTATCTTTTTCATGTTTTAAATGTCTACTTCACAATTTTCTTTCACAATATGTAAATAAAATGTAAACTGTGAGACCGATAATTTTAATTTCCTATTACTTTTTCATAAAACATCTGTTTTAAAATTATACTGTTAACGAAACACTTATGCAAGCATGTATATGCTACAACTCTTCGTCCAATGCCAAATAACTGATGAAAAAATATTGTAGCAGAACTTCCTACAAATTGTTTTAAATGCAACGTGAGGAAATTCGACGTGCTATATCCTTAATGGAATATTAGATTTTGTCCTTAACCTAATCATTTAATCTAACCAAGAACTGATTATTATGCAAACGACATACCTAGGCAATAGATTGTAGTAGTACATTTTCTTCTTTAGTCGTAACCGTTAAATAGAATTATCTTACATATCCTTCGCTAGCTCAAATGGTAGAGCGTTCGTCCGGCAAACGAGAGTGTGTAGGTTTGAATCCTGCGTTAGAAAAACTTTTCGTGGGAAGAAATCCTCTTAATTATTACTATTATTAGCAGAAATACAATATTAATTCGTTAATTATTTCATATTGTAAAAAAGCCTGCAATATTTGCATATTCGCCGTCCTGCCGGCCTTTCAAGATCTGATATCGACATAATATATGTCGAATTGTCGCACAAATCTACACATTCCTCGTTAGCTCAAATGGTAGAGCGCTTGTCCGGTAAATGAGAGTGTGTAGGTTCGAATCCTGCGCAAAAAAAATTCTTGGGAAAAATTCCTCTTAATTATTACAGTTATTAGCAGAAATACATTTTCGTTAACTATCTAAAAGTAATTACTGGGAATCAGTGAATCTCATAAGAAAGTGATATTTGTAAGTTATTATAAAGGAAAGGTGGAAATACGTCCTTTCGGACAGTAAACCGGTAGCAGATTGAGTGTAGGAACCTGTGTATTTTATTATTAGCGAAAAACAAAGTAATCGTTTAAGTTAACTTGCTATTTGGTTCATTTGAAGTGATCACCTGACTCAGATTTTCTGGTGGTTACTACAGAGAGTTAAGTTTAGTTAGTTCAGTCTGGCACATTCTATCTAAAGTGACCAAACACGTAAAACGAGTACACCTAATATAAATAATCCAGCAGTTGCTAAAGGCCAGAATACTACAAAGCACGACAGATTCCAGAATGATGGTTCAAACGAGTTCGAAAAAGAAATGTAGCTGCCGTGAAATGAAGGGAGATAAATACGTATGTTGAATGACTGCAAAAAATCTTTGATTTTTGTATGTATCAGGAATAATTAAAATACGTAACTCCTGTTAAATTAAGTAATATGCCGAACCATGTTCAGACTCAACAATTCAAGGATGAAAGCCGATATTTTCATGGTAAAACTATGACCGTAGGCAAATATACGATATTTTTTTTTTTTTTTAAGTTTTAACTAATTAATATATTTACTACTTATATCTACCATGAATATTTATACTGTAAAATGCCATTACCATTAGTATGAAACGATTTTTAAGAAACGCAACGGTATAAGAAAGTGACTTTTATACTTTCTTTCATTTTAAAAAGGAAAAGAGTATACTATGATTAAATACATTTCGCTTTTACTTGTTATCTTCAATATATACCTAGGAACTACTACCTAGGTCTATGCAGAGTTACAGCAAAGTTCGAATGAAAGAAGTAAATTTGTAACTGGTGGTAATTACGAAACTCGTTGTAGGTAGCACGTGCAAAGGAAATCTTAGAGAAACTCAATTAAATTAAATTATAAAAATAAAACTAGTACATGAGTTACTTTATTAATTGGTGCACATACATACACAAAACATTTGAACTTCATAGACAAAATTTGTAATTGTTGTAAGGCAAGCGCATACCAAGCGAACTCATGCGAGTCGGCCGTGGGATCACTAAACGGAAAGAAGAGTATTATTTTTTAGCTTGTTTCATTTTTATTTTACGCATCGATATATGGAAAATATTATTCGGCAGATTAGATTCACTTCGATGATGCACTGCCATAGTGCAAGTGCTATAGCAAGAGATTGCTGTCATCGCATAATACAAAAATAACCAAGAGATTTATTTTCAGGAAATTAATTCAGTTCATACTCCTAGCCATCCTAGCCCAAACGATTACAGGGTTCGACGTTTCGAATTAACATTGTCTTTAATGAAAAGGAGAAACAAAATCAATTCGGATAGAAAAATAAGTGATTTAGAAATTCAAATACGTGCTTGGATGAAATTAAATCTCAATATATCATCCTGACAATTTAACAACCATGCAATAAACAGTTTTACGTAATAATAAATACCGATCTTACAAAATTGTTGCTTTACAAGAAGTTCTTCCCGACGATTATTACCACTGTAACTTTGCGATATAATAAATAATATAAAACACCACTGAACTACAGACAAAATACGAATTAAAATCTGCGCAATTTATCGTTATTGTTTGCGTAGAAATGTACGTACACTCAACTGATAAAATAATGACATAGGGAAAAAAAGTCATATGGAAAGATAAATTTTCTTTAATTTACCAACTTTTATTTTTTTCTTTGGTGGTAACCGTAAAGGTCAAATTCCGTGAATGCAAATCTCTGTCCGAAAAGGTTGCAGCATCTTTGTCGCGTACCATCAATTATCTTTCGGGGCAAGTGTCCGCTACGTCGCGGATTATTCAAACATAAAAATGCGATAATAACATCTATTACCAATGGAACTAAATATTTAGACAGATAATGAATTTTCCCTTGCGACCATCGAAACGACAGGGAATCTAACGGATCTGATGTTCTAGAAAAACTATATATATCTTCCCTTTGTTTTTTACTTTAGCCATCAATCACACGCGGGTGTTCAGATGGTGTAATTTGCGAATTCATGTGGTCTCAGGCCTCTCAGTTAAATTCGCGAGGTCGTTCGGTATTTTAGTTCGTGACTCCGTAATTTTGGCGTTAGTGTTCTGAGCACAATGTATTAAAAAGTTTACGATAGATGGCAGCGTGGACAGTAGGTAAATAAGAACTGCGATAATATCGACTGCACTATTAGTTTCTAGTTGGCATCAATTGACGTATGGTCCATGTGTTTACCCGAGTTTGTTGACTACCGAAGTTACGTTTTTTTGCTTTTTTTTTTATTTTATGTGTGTCTCTTACTTTTATATCTACTTTGTAATAATATTTTGCAGACAATTATTGCGTCCAGTGTTTGGAAGTGCATGATTATTTGCAGTTATTATTTTATATGAATAATAAACATCCGACTAAATATATCTTATTAAGCTTCATGTTCTCACATTTTTACAATTGTATAGTTATTGTTAATATATTCATTGTTTGTATTATATACACATATTTATGTATTGTATAATGATAATGTCTAGCACAATACACGACAATAAATAATATGTTTTCTTATATTTATCTTAAATTTTATTTGTCCCATACTAATATTTTTTTTGTATAGCATTCATATACGTTTTAAAAATGCTGTGTCATATTCCGAGTGCCGATTAAAATTAATTCAAGATTAATGTATTGGTGCAAACGGCCTTAAAAACAATTCTAATCATTATTTAGAGGCATTTAAATTTACCGCTCTTCGGGTGGTTCGTGACTTCAGCATATCAGCGCCACTGTATTAGCAAACCTACAAATATTAAGCGCGCTTTATTTGTCTGTGCAAATGTTCAAATATTTTGTGCATTTAATTATTTCGTATTATTTGATCGTGTCGTGTTATTAAATATTAAAAGAAAGGGTCATTTCTTTCCTCCTCTCACCACTTTCTACGTAATAAAAATATAATTTAAAACATCTTCGAACCATCCTTTCCACCGGTGTTTCAAAAAAAAAAATATTGCTAAAAAAACACATCCCCTCTCCCTCATCATGCCGGTGTTACAAAAAAAATAATCATTTAGAAAAATCCTCCTCTCCTCCCTCCCAATGTTAAGAAAAAATATGATCTAAAACATTTTTGATGCGTTCTTTCCCCCGGTGCTGTAAAAAAAATAACTTCGTCATTAAAAGAATCATCCCCTACTCCTCTCGCCTCTCCAACAGTACTAAAAAAATTTTCATTTAAATCGTGATGGTGATGTGAAAAAAAATATTGTAGTGGGTCTCTATGTTTCTAATTGAAGAGTGCGCCTAATTGTATTTTACAATATTTTAATGACGCCAATCTAATTCTGGGCGACAAAATTACTGCACTATATGTGCTAAAAATTAATTATTGACCTTTAGTATTTTTTTAGTATCTTGAAAAAGAACGTAATCAGTCAAACACTAACAACCCACTGAACCAAATTCCAATTTCCCGCAATTATTTTCAGTAACTTCAACATTAAAGCATGAAATTACCTACGATTGTGTATTAGATTAATAGTTATTTGAATACCTTTAAGTTGAAGTTACAGAATATAATTGCAGGAAATCTGAATTTGGTTTACTGGGAATTTTGTATTATTTTAATACTTGTTTCAATATCTTTATGTTGAAGTGACTGAAAATAATTGTGGGAAATTTAAATTTGGTTACCTGGGATATATATCATTACGATATAGTCGCCTTAAGACAAGTTTTATATTCATAAATTTAAAAATCGTTGAAATTACAAATCTAATCATTAATTTACTATAGATTATAGCTGGGATCCTTGAACACGTTTTTTCATAGTATTTTTATTACTTCCCGTTCTACAGTATATTATAAACAAGTTTGATGCGGTACATTTGAAGGGTAATTATTCTCCTAACTCCCAGTTATGTGTGTATTTCATTTAAAAATCAGTGATAAGGAAGTAAATAAACACATATATAGCAAGTAAACATTTTTTTAATTAAAATAAAGTTTCGAGTTTTATAAAATATAGCAGCAATAAATCCTGTCTCACACATTTTCAAATGACACATTAATTTCAACGATCCCTATTACCATAAATGGAAAATAGATAAAAGAAACAGATAATACATGTTTGTTTACATTAAAACAAAAAAGAAAAAATAGGGAGCATATTGTATATCAGAGTTCGAAGTACAATAAAAATTACACATTGATCTGAATAATTATGGAACAATTACCGACTAAAGGTCCTTCTACTGATAAAAAAACAACCTTGTGAGGAACTATATTTTTGTGTAATATATTTTGACTATTTGTAATATTGTAATTCATTTGAAATTGTGTGAGAACATAAGATTGGGATATCACACACTTGCTGTTAATTGTAAATAGCCATGAAAAAAACATTGCGATCAGATACCCATGGGTTTAAAGTGACGATGTGCATTCAAATTCATTACAATTTTAAGGTTAAATTAAACTTAAAGGTATTCTTACTTTTCTGTTGATGTACTATATATTTCAAATTTGCAAAGCTCAAATCAACTTTTTGCCGTGGTGGTAGATGGGTCAATGTTTTTGGCTGACTTGGTATGATATCAATCTTGATATCTGACTGAATCCTAGGTTGTAATGAAATACTGTCGGTAGCCATTGTTACAATTAACGTTTTACAAGTTAACGTAAAAACTACAACGTATACTTCACTATAGCACCACACTAACCACTACAACCGCTCATCGCACAATGAAATGAATTAGACATTACATAAAGAATAAAGAAATCAAACAACTTCGGTTTTAATCGCCGCTCCAAACTGAGCATGCGTAAAATATATTATCCATATTATAATGAACCAGATTATTAACAAAGCAACCACAACGAGTTATATTAACGGATCAGATGGCATGTAAAATGTGAACCTTTGACATTCTACTAATTTGATAAAAATGAAATCATTTAATAACCCAGTTAATAATCTAATGATGTAGTTTGATCTGTCAAGTAGGTAACAAAACGAAAAATACGAAACAGCCTACCATTTCTAAAATTTCTAATTCTACAAACGCGTAAATTTTTCATTTTATAAATCGGAAATTTTTTACATCGCAACCATTCACAATTTCAGTCTAACAAAATTGGATAATGAATCTGACTTTTGCTTTAATGTGTTCTTGAAAATCTTTAGCTTTAATCAATGATTTCAGAAATCACATGAGAAAATTTCAGAGAGTATTCATATCAAGGACGTATATTATGCTCATATAATTAACATATTAATTTTCAATTTTATCGGCAGAAAAAAATAATTGAAATAGTTTCTAATGCTCACGCTTATACTGCGAAACTTTACAACATACAGTTAGATAGGTAACCAAACTTGCATCTATTGTTATAGATATGTACACTATGTTAATAATTAAATGCGAGTGGAGTGGGCAACAATCTAACAAAGTCATATATAGTTGTGATCAACTATGTGACATGTAATACACAATAATTGTCCTAATTCCTAATATTTATAAATTTTATATTTTTATTTCATTGCGCACTTGAGGCCTTTTTCCCCCCGAATATCCTTAAACCATATTTATAAATTAGAGGAAGGGAAGTACTCTGGTACAACGTTAAGATCGAGGGACACGGTGGACAAGTGTCAATATACCGGGGATTGATACCAGCAAGAATCAAAAAAAATTAGAGACAAAGAAAAGGGGTTTTTGCTGGCATGAATCCCCGAATATTGAGACTTGTCCACCGTGTCGCTCGATATTTATAAATATTTAAAATCGTGCATTTTATTGTCGAAATTAAGATGTTATAAGCATTAATGTTCAAATAATTTTCCCCATGTTTGAAACCGCCAGCCGTTAAAACTTTAACGTATTGTGACATCAAACGATATTAGTATCTACTTGTATTTGCAGTTATTGATTAGATTCACATGGATGCATTCAAATAACAATAATCAGTGGCGGCTGGTACATACGTCACAGGGGGGGCCAATACAATGATTGAAGTCCGTGTGCTATCGTCCGAAATACGTTAGGAGCTTATACGAACAAATTAGGTCATTTTAATGGCCCTTGCAAAACGTAAGCCCCGGCCGCCGCTGACAATAATTATTCAGAAGAAGATTTCGTCCACGTCTCAAAGATATAACAGAGAAAAATATTTAAGGTCGGTTTACATCAGTGGTAAAGCCGTTTTTTCTGGAATTGATATACTTTAATAGAATCAACAATTGACCAAATATTAAATGTTCTGTCTCATTAATTTGCAATGCCTTTTTTATGTACATAAATTATACCATAATTTATTTTTATTTCACATTTGTTGGATATATTGATACGTTCAACATAACTTTTCTTGTATCCGTTTTCTGCAATAATTTTTATAAAATCAAATTTAACACGTAGTATCTGAAATGTCGTATTTCTTTTAATTCATGTGTGACACGCTACAATTTAAAATATTCAAAAACTGACACATCTGATAGATTTTACGTTTATCTTTTAATCTCTAGACAAATAACACACAAATTGTTAGATTATAATACTTCCTAGTATATAAAATATTTGTAATTATTTAATACTACATATTAAAGTATATCCATTCCGGAAAACGGCACTGGTATTGATACAAATCGATCTTGTTGCAGAGTATTTTTTCTATTATATCTTTGACATACGTGGATGACATTTGCTTCTTTTGAATAATTATTATTTCAATACATCCATGTGAATTTGTTTCGTATATATTTCGTTGCGTTTCCGCACAATAGACTGTAAATACATTATATAACGTAAATACTAATGTCACTTTCATTTCACAATACGTCAAGTTTTGACAGCTGTTACTTCCACTATCTTCAAATACATCTACCCGTCTCGGGTTTCAAACACTTAGAAAATTATTCGAACACCAATACTTATAACTTCTTAATTTCGAGAATAAAATGCATGGTTTAATTTATTTATAAATATGGTTTAAGGATATTTGTCGACAAAAAAGACCTTAAAGACACAAAGAAATGAAAATCAAAGAACTGTGCATTTCGGATCACAACTATATGACTTTGCTGGATTGGTTGTCTGCCTAAAACGACCCCTCCATTCTATTTTAATTATGAACATAGTGTACACATGTAGATTTTCAAATAAAAACTGCGTGGAGGCTTTAAGTTTGTTCGCGTCGCATGAACTATTTGCACTATTATGCACTTTTGCACACTTTTGCACACAAAAGTGCATAATAGTGCAAATAGTTCATGCGACGCGAACAAACTATTTATTTTATCTGGAACACTATGTGGTTAATGATTTAAATAATTATAAGAAAATTGTTAAGAGGACAATATCACAATTGGAATAGTTATTCGCGCTTTTTTGACACTATACGATTTTTTTATAAATCTCAGATAAAAAAAAAGAAAACAGAATCTTCAAATGCAGAAATATATTTTTAACAGAGTTGTACAATTCAATAAAGTACACCGATACTTGATACCATTAAATATTTTGAATATATACATATAAATATTAAGAATGATCCAATTAAGTTTCTTATAAAAGTATAAAATGTAGTCTTTGGTCAAAAGAATATTATGTATGTATATATTTACATACATTAGCATATTAGCGCGGTTTTAAGTACAATACATAGGAACGTATCTCAAATAAGATTATATTTAAGGTTGTATATACATGAAATGCAATAACAAACAATATGCTACCTATCTGAAATATTTGTTTGCAGTGATTGCAAAAAATTTATTTATTAATAGCATGGATTTAAAATCCACAAGCAAATGTATCAGTCCATGTTTATAAAATTATATATATACATGTAAAATGAAGCCCAATACTCATTACCTTCACTAATTTAAATACATTTTAAAATAAGTCCCATTACAGTAAAAACTATATTTAAATATTAAATACTATTACATCTCAAGGTGTAGACTATTGAATGGTTGATATATAAGTACTTATCTTCAGAGCGTTTTAATTTTTATAATTATCCTTATAAAAAGATATTCAAAAGAAACATAAAAATAAGTGGTTTACTGTCATATCAAAGTAAAAAAAGCAAATATCTCATGATGAGTATTTAAAAATTGATCGCGATATATGAATAAAAAATACCCGTAAAGAAAATTTTATATAATTTACGTGAAAAGTTCAAAATAATCTTGGCAGCAGAAGGAAATATACATAATTAAACTATTATAACTTAATGTTTCCTATGTATTGCTTAGATGATTTAAGAATGTATTGTTAGAGTTATGATTTGGATTTAATATGTTGTCACTGGATAGAGGAACATCTGTAATTTTCTTCTTACTGACTTTGCTTGAAATGCACTGCAATAATGCATCGTAGAAATTAGGAAATCCATCATAGCCTACAATAAATGGAATTAAATTAGTACATGTTAGATGTCACACTAACTAAATCTGATAAGTAACTGATATAATAATAATAATAATAGGTTTTTCTGTTAAAGAATAGAAAAATTGCATGTTTCTTTTTGGCTAATTTGAGTTCAACATTCAGACATTTTCTTCTTTTTTGCATTGGTGATGTTTGGTGATAAACCATAGACGTTTTTGACGATGTATTAAGTACATTATTCTTTCAAACATGATTTTTTATACTATGTTATGTATTATATATGTATGCCTCTATATATTTGTTGTTAAGGTGTCCTTCCTATTTTCCCAGTTTTAAATTACGAATAAAGTTACACTTTCCACCATGCTACAGATATTGTACTTCATTTTCTCACTCCATTTATCAAAATGGATTCAATCAATAAAATCAATTCTAATTCTTCCACTTTTCGCATTTTTAGTACTTGTCTTATTACTACTTGTATCTTACTTTTTGTTTGATTATTTACAACCCTTAGAACCTAATTTTTGCTACCACTGGTCAAAATTTATCTAAAAATCGTTAATAACCCAATCTTTCATTTATTTCGACGTTTAAACATCTGTACTTTCCATAGAATTGATTCATTCAATATTTTCTAGCTATTTTCACCATTACTTCAGTTTCGTTAATTTGTATTTTTAAATTGCTAAAAAAAATCAGTCTTGAAATAACAATGTGTCTATAATGTTATCTTGGTTTTCTCGTAATTCTTACATCATAAGCTAAAATGAATTATCTATTGGATGTTTTAATCATATTTCCACACAATCATAAATTTAACTAAGAGAAAAAACAAGGAATTATAAAAATAACCACTTAATTTAATGATAAGAGATACTGAATAGTCTTGTTTACCTGGATAGGCATTTACATCAATAATTCCATATCGCCCCGTAGAATTTTCTATCACCACATCGATTCCAATCAAATCCATTTCAAATGCTTTTCTTAGTGTCTCAGCAATTTTTTCCAATATCTTCGAATTTGGTTTTATTTCAGGTACAGATATGTCATCAGGATCTAATACTGATAAGCTACTTTGAGAATTAGCCCTGGATATGTCACTGCTGTCAAAGCAAATAGTTTTTCTATCACATTCATAGAAATTTTTAAGTGATGGTCTTTCAACAAAACAATATCGCTCTCCGACAACAAATATTTTATATAAAATTGCATTGTGATTAACAAATGTTTGTGCAACACATGGAGTTCTACAGTCTTTTAAGTACTTCTCATTGAAAATGATGCACATCTCGTGTGCTTTTTTTGAGCCATGTCCCAGTAAAGGCTTACAAATAAACCGATATTTCACATTCGCCTCCTTAAGTTGCTGTATTGTTCTCTGTTTGTCATATGAAGTAATTTCACAAAAACTTGGAGTAAAAATACCATGCTTATGCAAACCAGTTGCATGTATAATACTGTAACATTGGTATCTACTTAACAATCGACGAACATTTGGTATTGGATCTATAACTATAATATACGGATGTTCAGATATATACCGTTCGATAACTTTTATTATGTGTGAGCTCTGAAAAGTTCAAGTAACTCATTTTGGATTTTATTCAGACTTTTAATGCTTGGAAATACCTTTGCATCTCCTTGATTTTCTAAAGCTATTATATCTGTTAATTTATGTAAGAACACATGAAACGGACCTTGTGATTCCAAACTTTTGTTCAAATCTAACTGAAACAAGTAAACAGTATAATTTATAAATATTTAATACATAACATACTTACTTTAAATATTTCAAAATCATATTTTATGCAAGTCTTTTCAAAGTCTTTCCAGTGTATTTTTTGCATTTTCTTGTCAGACATCCAATATGCAATTCTGTTATTAGGGAACATGGTTTAAAAGTGCAAATACAAAACTCTTACAATATAATTTCAAGTTGTAGGCACAGTACAATACTATCTGGTCAGTGTTAAAATCGCTCATTAAATTCATAACGTTTTTAGATAATACAAATAGATACACCTATATAAATTAAAATCACCATCCAAACAGAAGATAAAACTCATGCGCGAAATTTTATTACCGCGTAAAATCAAACATTTGCATGGAACTAATTTTATATTTTTTACATATACGTAAATGGAGATATAAAATACCAATATTAAAACTAATCGCACTCATATTAGGATTACTACGTAATATCTAGTAGTTATCTTATTGAAATATTTTTTATCAACCTTTGTATCAAAATTATATACATATTTGCTCTTAAAGATATGGGAATGAAATTTATATTGGATTTGGCACGCCTTAATATAAATAAATTCAAGGGTTATAGCTAAGAAAATGTATTGTACTTCAGCTATGGTTTTATCAGGTCATGATTCCTATAATATATTTATTTGCGTATTATATACGTACCTACATACTTACATACCTTCAAATTAATATATTTAAATAGCAACAAAATTACCGCCTATTCTCATCTTTACCGGCCGGTGAACATAAGTAATTTCAGATTTATGATTTTAGTGATTTTTTTTTGTAAATTTAACTTGACACATAAGAAAATACGAAAAAATATTGTTTGCCTGACGTTTAATTGTATTTATGAAATTTATTCTGTTAGTTTACAAATTAATCTTTTACAATCATGATTTACATCTTGCAACTATAACTAGTGCTTCCTTTCAAATTTAGTGAAGTGATTTTATATTGATAGTAATAGTTTTTATTATTTTTGTCAATAATTTTAAGCTTTACTACATCCATAGTTATACCCACCACATACCCACATACAAAATTTGAACATAATTGAATGTGAGGTATAGAAAGAATATATAGCATGTCTGATTATGATCGAGGCAAATACTATGGCAAAAAGAAATTCCAATCACATCGGGTAATATTAATTTTTTTTTTAATAAGAGGTACTTTCACTAACAATAACATTATTAGGGCGATGCAAGCAATTCCTTCAGCAGCAGGTTTTTTAATAGCAAAAATTTATACAAACCCGATGCAAAGGAAACAGAAAAAGAAGTTAAAGCAAAAACTATCAAGCAGCCCACAATATTGTTAAAAGCACCTGATCGTAATGAAGAGCGTTCCACTTCTCCTAAACAGGTATCTAAGGATAATGAAGCTGCACAACATATTACAGTTGTTACGAATAGTGTACATGAATGTAATTTTTATTTTATGACATGTATTACAACACTAATTTTATACATATATTTCAGCTACAAGCACACCTTCAATTAAAATAATGAAGACATCAGCTAAGCTCATTGACGATGGTGTTATATATGTTGAAAACGTTCAAGATTTTTTACAAGAGAATAATGATTTCTTAGCGGTGGGAATTATAGGACCTCAGAGTGTTGGTAAATCTACCATTTTAAATTTATTGGCTCATAACAAAGTAACTGAAGAATTGAAGCAAGAAATCTTTAAACAGTATGAATTTCAAGAAGATGATGGCTTGGATAATGTAAAAGTGTTAACTGATGATATGCTGCATTCAATGCTTAACAATGCTGCAGAAAAAGAAAGAAATCACTTACCATTTCTGCTAAAAAAACCAAAAGATGTTGAAGCCAATATTAATGCAACATATGGGATAGATTTTTATATTACTGAAAATCGGGTTCGTATTTGTAAACATTCATGTATTCTACATGTGTATTAAGTGTAAAAGTCCTTTAAGATAAGTGGGTAGCAAGAAAACAAGAAATAATTTTTTATCTAGTTAAAAAATGGTCTAAGATGGTCTAACCCATCAGCACTAAATTATGAAATTGTTCAAAAACCTTGGATGCATTCGAATATTTGTTAAGTAAAGTCATGTATTATAAAAAAATAATAATAAAATAGCATTTGATTAATTTTTCTTTAATAACATAAACTGCGACTTAAAAGAATTTGTGGAGCTGTATAATACATGACCTTCCTTTTCTTCTAATAATTTTTCTAATTTTCCTTGCTCTCTTAATTCTTTCCATTTTTTTTTGTGAGCATCAACAGAACTATTCTGATACTAGTACTTGTTAATGAAGAATTCATTAAAACTCACTACATTAAGGTATGTTCCCATTATTCAACTTAGAAATCGCGCCATAAACGCCAAAGCGAAACTAAAGCGAACTTGATTGTTTTTTTTTTAATTGCTGAAACTCCTGATTTTATTTTTTAAAAATACATCTTTTCACTTTCATTTGTTATTTGGTTGTAACGTCATCACAGATAAAAAAAAGTATGATTAGATCTTTATTAGAAGTTACGTTAGTAGTAGCAGTTTCGGGTCATGTAACAATATGCCACTAAAATCACAAAAAAAAAAAACTTTAATATTTTACCAAATACCAGTAAACGTGTCGCCTTTTCGAAGGTACCAAATTATAATTAAACAACGTTTAATGATCATTGGTTGATCATCATGACATAACTTCCTTAGCATTAAGTAATTAATTTCTTCAACTAACTGTGCAAAAGTACGACGATACATACGAAAGTGTTGGTAGAAATTGTACTGAATATAATTTGCAGGTTAATCATTACTATACAGTATCCTAAAATGTTTTTTTTGTTCCAATAACATCATAAAATGGTAGTTATTAATATGATTTGTAGGATTGATCTAACACAATCAGTGCTGGTATTTTGCAATTCCACACTATGATTAATGGAATTGTACACTTCTGATGTGTCATTTTGTAAATTCTAATAAGATCTAAGCAAACTGATTTATTTTCGCGAAGCACAATGGTCAAGTGACGTCATCCTAAAATGCTCTAAACAACGTTAAACTTAGTTATGCCGCAAAAAAAAAAATACCTATGATGTCTAAAATGTCATAGCACTTCGTCTATTTACCGCGCTCCAAGATCTCTGGGGAAAGTTAAAGGGGTAACAGAACAACAGTTTTCGAATAAGTTTATCGTCCACAGGATAGAAAATTGTAGCAAACGTGTGATGGGGAGTCATATGGAATGTATTAGTATTTGATTTGTGTTGTTTTTGCAGATTTTTATTTTAAAACAGCAAAAATACATCCGCTTCTGTTTTTCAAGTTCATAACGAAAAATAAGAGTTAAAATTAACTATTGTTGATATCTTTTATAGATAAATAATTATAGCTAGTATATCCCACTATTTTTATTGCACAGATGCATTATATATGTAAGTTCAATAAGAGCCATTTGTTTGGTTAAAAAAATACATTCACATTGCACAGGATTTTCTCTGTACAACTTTCTTCTACGCTTATTTTAACGTTTTTCTTTATTTTTCTTTTCTGTGGACGATCAACTTGAACAAAGCAGTGTTGTTTCGTTACCTAAAAGTTCCTAAAAAGCTTGCCACGCGTACTCTAGCTGCATATTGGTAGTTAGTGAATCCTGATTATAATAGCTGGGCACGAACGAAAGCACCTTATGTCTTATCCTTTAATAATACTCAATATACAGGTGTTCCAAAAAAATGTATCAAAGTTACGTTTTTACCCCGGCGCGACACTGGGCATAATTCCGTCGCGTAATTCCCGCCTCACATGTATATTTTTAATGCACAAACGCAAAAAGTGACACATGAATTTACGCAGCAAAATTTCTGTCAGTGTGGCACCGGTCTTATTAACGGAATTCCATATATTTTATGGTATTTTTGAATTGTACATTGCAAATTAGATAATTTATTAATTTAAAACAGAATTTGAGAAATGCAACGAAAACTAAATAAATAACAGTTTATTCGCCTGATTAAATCAGACATTTAACGTTGTAGGCGCAGTAATGTAGAGCTAGTTCAAATACATGTATAAATGTACATTTTTAAATAATAAAACCGACATTTTTTTAACCAGTTCGTAATCGTGGATGCATATGATTCTTAAACTATGCGCAGTGAAAGAGTTAATATTCCATAATTCAGTCCCACCCTGCATATATAGATGTTTCTTGAAATAAGCCACAAACTTACGCCATGGGTTCTGGAGATGATTGAACAAATAACTTCATAATATATACTGCGTTAATTCATTTTGGTTTTTGAGATTTGAACATGATCAATTAATGCAAATTAATTAATTTAAGTAACCTAGATAAACTGACACTTTTTTTGGTAAGTAATAACTAAGAAAGTAATCAGCAACTATATTTAAAACGTATATTAGCGCGGAATGCGCTAACGCAGAAACACCAGTGTGGATGAATATTGCAATGGAAGCTGATGTGCTGCAGTAGTAGAATACCAGTCAATTGTCCGTTGGCAATTTTCTTAAATCTCGTGTTAACAAAAACGGTAAACCGAAAAGGCGAGAATTATTGCAAGAGTGGTCGAAGCCATAGATTCTTTAGGGAATCTACTTCGAAAAATCATATTCTCTCAGATAAAGCTACCATTACCGAATTTTCTATAGATATAAAAGCTATTAGATCATATATTGTAGAACGTTCTTATATAGATTAAATACTGAAAAAAAATCCAAAAGTGATGAAAGCGAGTTATGTTATTCTTTATATTGCTGCCTAATAAAGACTACTAGATTTAAGTCCACATTGGTGAGAAACAAAAGACCTTGTGGACAGAATTTTCCCGTAAGGATAAAATTGCTACCCACTTCCTCTGACATTATAAGATACAACAAGTTGACTGTATGTGAATATTGTAAATATAATTGAAATTGTATTTTAGGTAATGTTATTAGATTGTCAACCATTTACATCATCCGCGATTTTAGATGAATTAATGAGAAGTGAAAGTAAAAGATCAAATGTAATTAGTGAATTCTTACCACTGGAGAATAGCTGTGAAATACAAGGGCTACAACATATAGCATTTTTATTGTCAGTGTGTCATGTAGTTATTCTCGTTCAAGACTATTTCTTTGATAGCAATGTGATAAGGTATAATTAAAAAAATGCATTATAATATTAATTGCCCTCATTGGATCGTTGTTTTAGATTTTTGCAAACAGCAGAAATGTTAAAACCTACCATTTCAAATCCTGAAGACTTAAAATTCTCCGATTCATTTCCACACCTGTTGCTAATACATAACTTTGCCCAAATGGAAGACTTTACTCCTAGGAAGTTTGCAATTATGCAAAATGTAAATAGAAATTTCACTATTGCTCTTCAAAAAGCAAACGGTTTTTTGAAATTGTATGTATTTTATAAATACTTATCGTCACTAGTAAACTACTACTTTTTGAATCTAATGTTTGTATTTATGACTTCCCACCGACTGGGTATAAACAACTTGCCCCATGTTTATTGAATTTTCGGTTTTATAAGGAAAATATAGCTATCCATATTGCAAGTGAACTTGTTGCTTAATATTAAGTAGAAATTGTGATACATAATGATAAAGATTATTTTATAGGTATACAGAAAGATCTTCAAACATTCTAAATTACACTTGGAATCAGATCTAGGTTTAAGTACAAGTCAAATAATACACAGTCTTTGTCAAGAAAATTGTGGTACTCCTATAAATTTATTCTTGCTTCCTGAATACAATAGAAAAACAGGTATTATATTTTTTAAGACTATTACATTCAAAACTTTAACAATAACATTTTCTCCTTCCATTTTTATTTTAGAAAATATGTACAAAGGGCACCCACCATTGGCCAATCTAATAAGCAAATTGCGAACTAATCTTTTAGGTTGTACAAGATATTCTCTCACGCCAGTACAATTGAGTGAGAAAAACTGGTTGGTATATAGTGCCAAAGTATGGGACCACGTCAAGAAAAGTTCATTCTTTGTTGAATACACCAAACTGATGCCATGATTTTCTACCCACCGGAAGGTATCTTAATATTATTTGAAAACACTTTCTATCAGTGGCCTTTTTCTTAGATGTAGAGGTTTATAAGAATGTTGATAAATTGAAGCTAAACGCCAGTGATCTGGATATTCGTGCCTTTTGCCGCTCTGGAAAGAAAAAGGGGGTGCTAAACTCTTTATATTATAGTCTTTGCTACTATAGGGATCTCTTTGCTTGGGAATTTTTAAGAAATTTTTATTAATTGCATTAGAACTTACAGGTTTACTGTTATTCGGTACCCCAGCTTTAAACGCCATCTTATAGTCAGATTTTGGTCTCTCTTTCAATTTGACGTTCTTCAGTTCACAAGCGACACATAAACGTTTACTTGGGGATTTTTTCGAGCATTCATTGCTGCAGTATTTATATGAACTGCTAGTGTTTGTTAGATTAGGTGAACTTTTGTGTTGCTTTTTATCAGATAATGTAGAACATTTTCCGCGACTACCACAACTACTGTCAGACGAATGGCGATTGATATTGTACGCGCTTTTTGATCTTTTAATCTTACTACTATTGCTATTAGAGCTATCACTTTTTTTGCTAGAACTACAGATTGGATGATCTACTTCCCAAGCACTCTTACAATCTTTTCTATGACATCTATGCTTTGGCTCTTCCCCATTTACTTTATCAAAAAGTGGTTCAAACGTTTTGGTTGCCTGGATATTTTCATGTTCATCTTCCTTTGGTGTATACACTAATGAGAAAACAGCAGGAGCTTGGGAGCCATTTGATCCATCGATATGTGTGGGCGGTTTTGGTTCATCATTTCGATCCATCGGTGTTAAGTCCCAACAGATAGCTAATTCAATAGGTGTTACTTTTTTCTGTCTAATAAATCTCCATTTTTTATCGAAACTGCTAACACTATTTGGTCGATCTTCTTTCATCTTCTGCACATTCACAGACGTTTTTGGTCGAAATATTTTTAATTTTGTGCATCTAGTAGCTCCATAACCTGGGTAACCCTTCCAACCCACACCTGTGGCATAATTGCCATCTTTTAAAAGCAGACCTGGTTCTGAATCCCCCATCATTTGTCTTTTACGATACATGGCGTCTGTAATGGTATCAGGAAGAGGCACATGTTCTAGATTCTCTTTATGGAGTCTCTTTGCTAAAATAAAATTCTTCGCTGTCGCTAGATAGGGAGATGGAAGAGAAGCAGGTTTCTCTTTTTTAGTGACGCATTTACAGTCTGGCATTTCTTTAATTGTTTTATACATATTATCTGATTCAGCTTTTATTTTTTGTTTTTTCAGGCAATGGAGCAGAAAAATCTTCTCGGTATCTTGGATAGCCCTTTCCATTATTCTGTTCTATATGTTCTTTGAATATACCAGCTTTCAAATCATAATGGGTTGGATGACAATTCTGTGGATCCGTGTAATCTCCAGGAATATATGTTCCTTGATCATCTTGAAACTTTGTTGGTTCTGTGTCCTGTTGTTAATTGCACAGACATGTAATAAAAAGTTTTCATAAGAAATTGAAGTTTACGTTATTATAATACAAACCTGTAAAAACCTTTGCTCTCCACAAACAATTGCGCAAGCAATTATGCAAAATAAAACCAAAAAAAGGATATTAAAATATTTCACAAATAGTAAATAATATAGTTCTATTCTACTGCTTTTGTTATCTACATTAAAGCGTGAATTAATTGCATAAACTATTGTCAATGACTTCTACAAGGTTTCGACAATCATAACATTCAATCCATAGAAAAAAATGTGAAAATGATTGCATGGTGAGAGATTTAAACTTACGATTGGAAAGTTCAATAAAACATCTCTCAAAATATTACCTTGTAGACATCCATTTCATGATCATGTGGGACCTCATTTGTTTTTCCTAGCTCAGTATTACTATCTTCTGCGCCATCATTTAAATTTATATCTTTTGATTGTATTACCCTATTGTGTGAAACTAAATTTTCGGTGGGAGTACCGTCAATTTGTTCAACCAGTTTGTTGCAATGCTTCTTTTGTTTGCCTAATTTTTCTGGCTTTGGTGCGCTTAATTCATTAGCTAATATTAAAGCAAAATTTTAATTAATAGAAAAATATGAAAATGTAGCATTACAAAATTAAACTCGCGAATTTATTTATTTAAATAATTATGAGTATTTAAATTTTGGTATAGGTAACTGATTTCACGTATTTCCTTGTTCAATATTCGTCGAATATTTTTAGAATACTATTTAGCCAATCATATCCAAATAAAAATTTAAATCGTTTACATATGTATGCATATATTACCTAGCTTTTTAGATATTTTTTTAGGGAAATCCCACGTATGAACATATTCTCCCCACAGATTATTTCGATTGCGAGGTATCTCTGGCAATAAATGTCCTCTATCATTGGCTATAATTCGCGTTTTACCTTTACGTGCGCGTGGTCTTTCAGAATACCATTTTGGAACCTGCCAGTTTTGCAATTTTGATGGTTTGTATACCTCTTCAAACTGAAATTTGTGTTTATAGTGAGATACGATATATAATCAAATACATTTGTTTTGAAAAAATGTAACATTACTATATATTAAGTTGAGTTTGTTTTCAATATACATATTTGTAATTTTCACTTAAATATAAATAATTTTGTATTAGATGATTTTGTAGGTGTTCATTTAAAAGTAAAATTAATGTACAATGTTGTGCATACAAATTTAACAAAGTCATTTTTTCTTGCTAATTTTTTCTTTTCTTTTCTTTATATGTTTTTTTATTTTAACTTTTCGTTTTTCTGCTTGCTGCTCTTTAACTGTCTTCTTCCTTTCTTTCTTCTCCTCATTAGTTTCATGTTTTGGCCTAGCAGAATTGATGAATTTGCTCTTTTCATTTTCTGAGGAAGTATCAACACTATCCCCATCTTCGTCACTACAATCACTCTGAGAATTTGAAGATCCTTCAAAATCTTCTTCACTGTTTTTTGTATCTGGTTTGTTAGGATCGATCTTTAAACCAGTTATTGTTTTGTATACTAAACTGTCGACACCTCCAGCTTTAGCTAAGTTTATATCTCTTTCAGCATCAATAACTTCTGTAAGACGTTTCGGTATGAATGCGTTTTTAAATACTTCTTCCTCAACCTAAACATAATTACGTTTATTATATGAAGAAGGCAAGTGAAATAGTAATACAGGATATTGATAAAAATTACATTTTCAGAAGAGAGAACCCGCCAAAAGTAACTATATTCCCCTATAGTTATTTCGTTTATATACTCACTTCGCTCGTACTCTAAACATTACGTTCAGGTGCTAAAAGCCCACTTTACGCCATGTTTCATAAATAACTATTAATTTACTTCAATTATTCATCTTAAATCCATACTTATACACGTATAGATGAAAAGAACGATATTTTCTACAATGTGACATTGAATAAACAATTGTAAACCGAAATTATATCATTGTTTTAAAGTATTAAATATAAAACACACTTGGTATATGTTCACCACATTTTTGTGTGTGTATTTTACAATTTCTTTAAAGTAAATTAATTATCCGTAATCCAATTACGAAATACTGTTAATGGAGATGCACTTAGATGTTACTAATTACTGATATTTAGTATCACATATACCTAATTAAATAAAGATTTTACAATTAATGTGAGCAAATTAAATGTGGCTTTTGTATCTTCATAATTATTAATAGTACTACAAAAATCAATAATAACCATAATTTGAAAATAATAAAATCAAACATGAAATGAAAAAAAAGAACGAAATAATAAGCTACCTCGATTCAAAGTCACAAGGTCTGGATCTTTGCCACTAGGCTATTAGTATCGAGCCGTTAATGACTAATACAGTCCCTTTAAGACTGCCTATTTCCAATTTATCTTTTTTTTCTGTCGGTGATATGGATTTTTTGATCACCACAACGCCGTACAGTCTTATTAAGAGCGAATGGTTTAATTCAATCCCGTCACCTCAATTCGCCATTGTTCTCAGCAATTAGACTCGCGAAAAAGAAGTGCATTTGCATGCTTATAAGATTAAGTTGATACAACATTTGAAGCCAGCAGACCCTGTACAGCGCCGAATGTTCACACGATGGATGTTACAGCAACAAGTGAGTAGTGATTTTTCGAAGAAACTCATCTCTGATGAGGCGCATTTTCAACTTAGTTGTTGACAAACAGAATTGTCCTATTTGGGAAGTTAAGAATGCAGAAGTGATTCTTCAACATCCTATACATCCACCACGAGCCACTGTTTTGTGCTCATTTTGAGCTGGTAAAGTAATTGAAGTGTTTTTCGTTGAGAATGCGGTCACCCTCAATGGCTTTTATTACCATGAGGTGATAATAAACTTCTTCTGGTCTCAAAAGGCTGAAATGGATCTCGCAAACATGTGGCTTTAGTAGGATAGCGCAACCTATCGCACAGCGAAAGAAATAATGGAATTGTTGGCGACGAAATTTGAAGGGAGAGTTTTCTCGCGCCGTGTCAATGTCAGTTGGCCACTAAAACACAGACTAAGATCCTGAATAGAAGGACACACCAAAGTCGAAATTGAGCCAGTAATGTCAAATGCCTTTGAAAATTTTGTCAAGATAAACGAGTGCCATTATTTTATTGTGCTCCATATAATATACAACTTCTATGTCTACGCTTTTTATCACAATAAAAAATTCAGAACTTTTCAAGTAAACACGACATTTTTTGTTTCAAATTATAAAATAGTTGGTCTTAATGGGACACCTTATACTACAAAAGTACTGCAAGTTCCTACTACTAAGTGACAAAGCCAAAGCCAAAGGTAAAGTTAACATTTGATGGGTTCTCCTTGTTAAATGTGACAATGTAATAGCCATTTTGCACTGAAGAAAAATTACCTGTTCATTGATGTCATTTCTTCTAGTGATTTTTGTGCAGCTTGTTCTGATAGTTTATCAAGATATTCTTCTAAATTAGATTCGTCTATATGAGGATCAGTAATAAAATCAAACAGTTGTTTAACTGTCATAGTTGCTACTTCCTTCTTTCTAAAATAATCTGTAATGTTTGTGCAGTCTTTTCGTAAAAATTCTAATGCATGAGGGTGATCATGTTCTACTGATTGTGAAACATCGATGATGTATATACTGCCATCTTGGTACAGCATATTGAATTCTGATAAGTCTGCATGCACTAATTTACATTTATTATACATCTTCCACATTAATACCACAGTTTCCCTATAGATTTCTCTTATTTTCGATTGACTTATTTCAGCATCTTTGAGTATAGGTGCAGGCCAGCCATCTCGGCCTATAAAACCCATAACAAGTACATGGGATCTTAACAATATAGGTTCTGGTACGTTAAGTCCATTGCTGTACATGCGGACAAGATTTCGCATTTCCTTTTCAGCCCATGTTCGTACCATCTTACGAGGATTGTGCTTACAATATCCATTTCGAAATCTAAATTCCCCAGTTACATAACGATCACGATCTTTAAATATCAGAATTGAAGTTTTATATATTTTGATTGCAAATTGCTGTTCTGTTTTTGATGTAGCATGATATACATTAGCTTCCTTGCCTGTGGAGATGCAGCCGTTGATCTCACTTATTACACCTCTATTTAATAATTTAAACAAAATCATTCGTGTACGTGGATCCATGACCTGTTCAGCTGTAGCTCGATCATGTTTATCTTTAGTTCTGATCCGATCATTATCCATTTTTCTTTCTTTCTGGACAAGCATTTTCGCTGTATGACTCGGTAAATTAGGACCTTCATATTTGTCGATATTTATTTTGTTAACATATTTTCTAAAAAGTGTGTCGTTTGGTTGATAATCATTTAATTTATTACATGTAATTTGAGTATTGTTATGTTGTGATTCCTTCATAATTTTAGGGCCTTTGTGATATGTTTCATTGTTTTGATAATAACCTCCAATGCTATCCCTCTCATTATAATCTTCATCAAAGTCTGATTCTTCCCCACTTTCGTAATTATCAATTATGTTTAACTCGATAGAGTTAACATCAGCATCGCAGTACAATTCATCTTCGTTCAAATCCATGGTCTTCTTGATTTACTATATTATGATTCACCACTTTAAAAACACGTTTTAAAAATTAAGGTTATGTCAATTAAAATAGTAGTTTTGACATTCAAATGACAGTTGACAACGTTGACAATTCTTCTGCTTTCTCGTTTGAATCTTTTGATATTTGGTCACAGATGGCGGAAGCTATGTTCCTATGAAAATCTCATAAATAAAATTATTTATTTTTTGAAATCTGAAAATTCTTTTGGTGTTTAATTTCTAAAACTAACCTATTTTTTTTTTAATTTAATATTGAATGTGTAAAATGTTTCTCCAAAAAAGTATGCCCTCTTTTAATGAATTACTTCTTCGATCTTCTTATTAGAAAATTAAAAAGCAACTTTTATTATTTTGTTAATTTCTGAGAAAATTTAGATAATTTAAATATGTAAATTTGTGGATCATATTTTTCTTATAATTTTCATTTTGAAGCCAAATACAATAAATATATATAATACGTGTTATGTAAATAACCATTTTAATATACACATGCATAAATTTGTAGCAGTATACACATATGCTTTTTTCTGCAAACCAACAAATATGCACACATATTACATATGTTGAAAGTTTCAGGTCTAATCATATTATTAATTTGTGGAGTGGAGCAAAGCACGGCGGTGAACGAGTATTGATTTGAATGAATTTCTTTCATAAACATAAATCATGTAAGGATCATGACACTGTGAAATATAGCACTGCAAGACTATGCAGGTTATTGACAAAGTTTACATATGAATACTGTATGCTGCTTACAAATTGTGCTTTGACAAACAAACCGAAATAGTTTCGAGTAAACGAAATTAGGTAACCGATAAAATGTAAAAAAACGTTTAGAAATCCAGGAAAGATATTTCTGATAATATAAAATAACTCCTTTATATTTTCAATTTTCATCTCCAACGACTTATTTGGGCATATGTTGGGAAAATGTTAAATACTTATAATTTTATGTCCGCTTCAAACAACATATGCACCAAGTATTTAAGGAAGAAGTTAAGTGTAATCCTATTGTAAAAATGTGTTGTCAGATTTATGCAAATTGGTGCTCTGCTCAGTCTGTTGATCAAACTAGGGGTGGTTACTAATTGTGCATGGTACAACCCCTCCTTGTTAAACTGTCTAGTGGCGTTATATAGGTATTATCTCGACATAATTTGTTGCTTCTCGCCCCTAACGTGATGAACAGGTGTCATATCGGGATACTAGCACTCACAAACATCGCGTTTCAAATGTAAATATAGGATCTACTTTGTTTACATACTTTAAATCATGCTTTATTTATTAAAACTAATACATTCAACTATTTATCATAAGCAGAAATGGCCCCCTAAAGGATATATATGTATATTATTCTATATCAGATATAGCTAATATTAAGTACATATTGCATACGGTGACTCTCAATTCTCAAACAGAAATTTATAAAATAACTAATAATAATTACGGTCTAGAAGTTTGGAGATGTGATTGTAAAAACGAAATTACCTCAGCTTCCCGGGCAATCAAGATTTATGTAGTTATAATAGTTTAGCTTTGCATTTATTTGCATTATTTTGATCCTTTTAAGGGTACATATACATTGTGTACTAATAGGTAATTAATACATAAGGCTGCATTCACATTGGTGGGAGAATAGATTTTTCTTGAAAAATAAAATTATTAAACTATATGATTTCAGTTACAAAATGAATCTCTGAATTATTCACAATTTATTATAAACAATTTAAATTTTTGTATAAAGGACAATATTACTAGACCATATATAGTCGACCGAAGCAATGGCAATGCCCAAGACTCTGAAGAAATCAGCAGCCACATCAATTGTAGCCGAAACGCAGACAATTTTCAATAATAAAATAAGAAAAATATATAAATATAAGTATTCCAATGAAAAAAAAACATATTAACAACCACGACTGCATAAAATTCATGTTTACAGTTAATAGTTCTGCCCAACAAGTTTATTGTATTGATGCTACGTCGAAATAATTATATATAACATTAACGAAATGTTATAAATAACGATGGATAACAATCATCTGTTTCATTATATAAGTACTAAAACTTCCCTATATGGAAGGCTTCATTTTTAACTTAATTAAATATTTTAAGGACTTCAATCATATTCATATTGCTAACTATAATTTGTCAATTGTCAGTAGCATATTTTCTAGAAAAAATATAGTATGTACTCTCTTTCTAAATCAAAACGCACTGTTTTGATGTAGTAGTAGTGCAACGCAAAAATGATTATCGCATTGATAAGGGCTCCTGTACTTTGACTTTCCATTTTCAATCCTTATATCATAATTTCGATTATGACTACACTAACATTATTCTGCAAATGGAAACTAATTAGAAAAAGAAGATTGTTTTACGAAATGGTGGGGAAATATTTATATAGGGGAAATATTGAAAATTGTCATGATTCTACCAATTGCAAAACTGATATACATCAACTTACATATTCTACTGCAATATTTTAAATAATAACTTGTTAACTTGTTAACTTGATTTCTTTTTGGCTGGCTATATTTTTCCACTTTTATATTTCTTATAGTTTCACATTTATCGTAAACAACTTTTTATTTACCAATTTTTAATAATTGTACCTAAACAAAATGTACATTTTACGTTTGACTGTTTACATTTTGTTGTTGTTTTAGTGTTTTCTTTATTTGTAGCTGTACCTTCTGATGTCCTAAATTAAAGACGAAATATTGAGGTTTCATATGAATAATTGTTTAATTTACTCACAAATACATTCATCCAACAATAATAGCTTACACCAACCTATTTCAATTGGTCTAATAATAAATACACAACTAAATTCAAAGTATAGGGAAGTTGCGAATGCAGTTCCTATGTAGCTACAATAGATTCTAGATTAACTAGACTAAATTAATTATTATTTTTTTTCTATAAAATATGGTATTGAGTTTGTTTTTGCTATTCTATGCCTATTGTGACTTTTGTTAACTTTCTTTTTTTGAAAATTTTATCAAACTGAAAAACGGTTGTATTGGAAACATTTATCAAAACGAATGAAAGATTGCACTAACAGTAAATTTTATCTTGAGGTTTATGTCCACGACTTTTGGAGTGAAAATTACATTATTATTAAAACTGCAAAGTCAGATTTCAAATGTTTTTTAAAAAATGGTGCTGCGAACTTTTTGAACAACAGTTTTTGCAAAATCATTATCAAAAAGTGCACAAGAAAATTTCATTTTTTGGTACAAGCACAATTGCACTTAGAAGTTAATGATATTACGAAACAGGATAGACACGCTGCATAGATTAGTGCCTGTCAAAAAACTTGATATGTGATGTGTAATTTGGAGTACAGATACACCGTCCCAAAAGTTAAATATAAAATGAAGTTTTTCGGGATTCTTTAAGCTAAAAGATTACAGGAATAATTAGTGAAATTTTAAGTAACACCATAAGTGCAGATACGTTTTGCCCTCAGAAGTTATATAAAAGAGTAGTGTACATTTAAATTTTAAATGCATCCGCAAATGTATCTGCAACGATTCTGTCTTTTTGTAGTTTCTTTTAAAGCTTAAAGTTAAAAGTAGAAGTTTATTTTCTATTATTAATGGCTATATTTTACTTTAATAGATCCCTGGAAATATTTTATCCCTGGATTTCATGACTTGGCTGCGCCACTGGCAGACAACACCATGAAATTTATTAAAATCATTAATTTTTAGTTTAAACTACAATTTTCACGAATCTATTTGATGTCATTCGAACAGTTATGGCAGTTTCAAAACTATTATTTACAAATAAAGGAGTAAACAACGCAATATACAAAGCTGTGCACGTGATAATTGGAAGTACATGAATGAAACAAACCCCTACCTAAACAATCCTCAGCGTAGTCTGTGCGGTCTACAATTTTACATTTCCGGTGCGTACGTCAATTAACAGATGTCCAAAAGAGCCATCCAGTGATTGATTAAAAGAAAGTTGACGGGTTGCGGTGGATTGGCAGCATTGTTTGTTGCTTACTCCTTTTGATTATCAAGCACGACTGTCGCTTTTTCAAAGGAACTTAGTTTGATAACGAACCACAACTACTGCTGATCGATTCTATTCCTTGATTCTAACCCTCCGCATACATATTATACATATATTTATTGCAGTTCCGGAAAGGCGTGTGTGAAAAGCGCTCACATTTGCATGTCTTATTTATTTAGATACGATACAATTTTAGACAGGAAGTTGTTATTTAGAAATACGCTAATTGTGCTGGAGATAAGAGTTCTTCTTTTAAAGTTTGCATAACTTTTATAAACATGTCTATAAGGTATTTATTTAAAAGAAATGTCCTTTTTAGTTAATTGTTTCCAAAAAATATTTGTTTTAAATGTAATCCGCTTTAACTACTAGACCAGAAAATTAAAAACAAATTCGTACCAAGTTTACGTGTTATTATTGTAAAATATTCCACAATGTATATATTAGAACGCAATATTTCTAACATACCTAATTCAATAAAATTAATATGTACCTGATAACATATAAATGTATTTCTAATATTTAATTTTCTTTTTCTTGGTTTTTAGGTCGTCAATAATAAAAACATGAATGAATACGACGTTTCGCTTTTTTTTTTTTTTTTTCGTATTCATTCATGTTTTTAATATAGACGACCTAAAAACCAAGAAAAAAGAAATTAAATATTATATACATAGTCAAGATTTGAAGCTTTAAAATGTATTTCTAATTAAATATTGAAATGGTTAATTGCGTAATGAAGTTCTTGACGTTGATATTATTATAGTAGTATCTAAAGTTACTTCAATTTTTTGATAAGTACATATACTTCATATGATTGAATTAATTGAAATTACCATACTATATTGTAGCGGTTTTGACAAGACTTTTTGCTATTACTTTTGGTTTCGGCTAAACTATCATTTTTGTTAAATATCAGTTAGAAGATGTCAATCAATTTCATTATCCAAACAGACTACAGTATTTTATCATCCCTTTAGCAATGTATTTGATTTCGTTTATACGATGTATGTGTACCCATCATTAAATTGGAAAAAATTAAAAACGCTTTAAAAACTTTATATATGCACGCAAATCTAATGTAAAGAATTTACTTACTTGATTTGCACTAAAATTTAGTGCCATATTTCACCTTGGGATCACAACAATAAGACAACTTTGATCCATATATCTTACATTTTTGCAAAATATCGTAATTATAAGTTGAAATGGACTCAATATAGGTATTTACGGAAAAGGGCGTTGTACCTCTATTACGTAAACAAATTCGGGAGTATACATGGAAACGTTGATTTCTCACCTTGACAACCACAACTATAAGTATATGATATTATGATTTCGTGGACAAGGATAGGTAATCTCGTATTCCATGCATCATAGGGGAGTATTCAATTTACATAATTACCTGTTAAGATACCTACACACGATACCTAATTTTACAATTATTTGAATTACAGTGCGTTGATTTTATAACAATTTTTAAATTTATAACAATTATATTTTTATAAATATGATGTCTTGGATAAAATTTTGTAAAATTGTTAATCTAAAAATGTTTTTTATTAAGAGAATTGTAATGAGTTTTGGATAGCGTAGAAAATAGATACGGGAGACTGGAGCTGGTTGTAACCTTTCTTTAAAAAGTGCTGTAACATTGAACACGTTGTATGTATTTATTTACCACGATTAGATCGAAAGCAAAATATGTGATATTTTAAAATCCTGCTCGTAATAAAATGTGCTAATTTTCTTGTGCAGAATGTGACTTAAATGAAATGTAAAAATCTTGTTTTTTTTTTTTTTAGTTAGTGACATTACGGCATTTCTATGATGCCATTTTCAAAAGTTAATTTTATATCTATATAATATAATAAAATTGTAAGCTAGTTAAAGAATTTTGTTTATAAATTTGACATATCGTTGCTAGTCAAATATAATATAAGGCAAGGAGAACATTTTAAAATTGTAAATTTAACAAACAAAGCGGATAATGTATAATACAGTTTTAATTATATTAGAAAATAAGAATACAAACAGCCCAAAACAAATAATATCGGAAATGCTAAGCCAGAGGCTTTTGCGTACTATAGGTATACGGTGACAATCACTAAGATCTATATAGCATTATTTAACTTACGATTGAGTGCGATGTAATTGAAACGAAACTATTCATTTAGAATCTTTAAAGGTAGAGCCAATGACCGCCAGGATGATTCTTTCTTCAAATTTATTGGCTAAGGTTACACCAATTGCACTGGTGTACGTTTCATCTTTCAGATAATATGGAAAGAGGGAATTTTTTATACTGTTTTACTTACAAGCCAGTGCAGAAAGCGTAGCCCTTTATATGTATTCTCCGTAGCCCTAGGAATAAGGGCGCACAAAATTGCTGCAAAAATGCTACTGCCATTGCTCTGAATTGAAAAGTTAGCTAGATTTTCTAGCGTATACAGTGTAGAATATTATCATAGCTTTAGGAAAGATTTTTAATTAGACCACACTTATAATTTTGCTATTTTGACAGACATAATTTACCTCTAATTAATTATAATTATTATTTAAAGTATTATATGGGGTAAATCGCAACTGATTCGTTTAGACCCTGGTAACTCTGAAAACTTAATTGTGAAATTTTGTTATAACTGATATTTGTATTACTCATGCGTATTAGTAAATGCATAGTATTATCAATGATAATTTACCGGCGTTATGACTTAATAAACGAGGAATAGAAAAAAAATGCTATTCTGCCAATACGTTATAAAGTCGTTTGGGTCATACCGGTGCATCAGAACTCCGTTATAGGAAGGTTGTTACCTGTGTTATAAGACTGATCTTATAATCGTTACCATTTTCAGAAAGTACTTGAGTACTATTAATCTGTTCCTGAATTCCGTCATGACTTATCACAGTAGGTTATAAGTTCATTAATAAGTAATAATAAGTGCTATTGATTATTTGTATGTTTCAATGTTTTACACTAATTTTATTAAGAATAGAAAAATAATTTGTTGAATGAAAATGAAAGATGAATAATAAAATAATAAAACTATGAAATTTACTGAAGAAAATTCTTTCCGATCTAATATTTATAGAATACTAATTTAATTCGAATGAGCACATTCGTAACGGAATTCAGGATGAGATTAGAGGTTTTTTTCCCCTACCTGTTATACTTTAACATCTGATCATAACGTAATTCGTGTGTGTTCGTCATACAGTCGAAAATTCTGCTAAGTAAAAACGAAAATGATTTAAATGATATGACTTAACTATCGCTTCTAAAAGGGAATGTGATAGTTGTTTAGCCAATATAAACAAAGATTTACACAAGATAGAAAAGAAGAATTCTTTGACAGCAATCTGTTCATAGTATCTACGGTTCTGCTAATGTTACAGTCAAAAGCAGAAATTAATATTCGGAAAAATACCCGTTGTTCTTCAGCATGATACCGTAAACCCTTGCAGTTGAAATTTGGAAAGGAATCGATAAAAAAACTGTTCCAATAATAGAGCTAATAAAGGAAACTATTAAGAGTCTGTAACCAGTAGTTGTTTCAATATATGTATATAACAAAAATATAAAGATTTATCATAAATTAGTTATCTTACAATGATCGACGGTAAATTTGCACAGGTTGACAGGTACCATCTAGTGCACTTGCTACATTTGCAAGGTAACACCTAAAGAGATGAATAAGTTGGATCTAATAAAAATACAGATAAAGGAGAGCGATTCTTAAGGGCAGTTGGCTGGTATTAATACATATAGGGTCACAGTACACAAACTGCGTTTACATGCAGAACAAATAATATATCTTTTGTTGTGTTCTACTTAGATCTATCAAAAGAAGCACAGGAAGCTCGAAATAAGGATTACAAGCGGTGTCGATTGTCTTATTCCAGAAACTATGATCGTATAGCGCCAAATGAAGATATTGTCAGTTTCGATTCCTACATATCGAATTTAAATAAACCTAAATAATAAACCTACATATTGAACCTAAATAAACTCGGCTACCAAAATCTTAAGTTTAATTTGCAAATACCTTGTCGAAATGGAGGTTAATTGTTTGGAGAATATGTTCCGTAAACAAATTACAAATTCGTCAATTCAAAAATGATTAAAACTATCAGCAGTATTGCAATGTACCCTTTTGCCAATTTAATTTAAACATGAATCGAAAATCAATGGTTAGATTTCACATATAAAGACGGTTTAATAGTTAATCGTAGAACGGAAAACGAACAGTCAATTGAGCACAAATATATATTCACTTTATATTGCTTTTTTTTACAAAAGCAACATTTCGGTGTAATGATTACTTATTAGAGCGTTTACCTGTGAAATCCAACTTTTGATAGAAAAAATGATGAGCGACTTTGGATTTTGGAGAACGTTATTACAAATTGCATTTCCGAAATAAAGAGGTGGACAGATCGGCCCTAGCCAGACTTTTTGTTGATATCTGAGGTAACTTTAGTCATGCAGATAAGATTGCTCAGATTTACTAGAAATTATACTGGAAACGATTTACACGGAAATATGGAAAGATGAACTTTTTAATTCTGACTTGTCACCAATTTCTAACTACATTTTGTTAATAAATATTAACATTATTAACGTACGGGTATTGAGTTATCAGAACTCGTTTTTTGCATTTTTGTTCTGTTTTGACTGTTTTCATATATTTTTATTTACTTTTTTCTTTTATAAACTATATGTTTTCATTTATCGTTGCACGTGTCATTTACGATCAGCCTGTTACTCAGGATACAGTGAGTTGCTGGAAAATGCGCATTTAATAAATCTATAATAAATTTGATGGTTGTGAAGGAATAACATGGATTTGATAATTTCACTCTTATAACCGCTTTTAACTGTGGCAATTTTAATGCATGAAAATTGATTAGGGAATAGCAATTATTATTTTTTTCACTAACGACGAACATATCTAGGAAGAGGCTTAAAATAATATACCACTACGGCATTCGATTATGTGAACCGCAAAATCTGGATGGATAAGTTATAATATTTTATCTTATAATAATAAACTTATAATAGTTCAAGCCTTAGAAGAATACTGTAGAATTACTATAATTTTTCTAAACGATATAGCCTTATTATTATTTGTTATACATCTAACAACAAAAATTATGATACTAATAGAAATATTGGCTATGATGAATAACTTAAGAAATTTACAATATTCACTTGGTTATAACTTCAGCTTTTTTTTGTCATTTAAATATATTTATTTCTGGGCAATTTTATTTTTCCCCTTTTACTCGATTCCCATTTTTCAGGAATTTGTTATTTTCTGTTATAATTGAAAATATGTAGTTGTCTTCTAAGATAAGGTAGAGTTAAGAATTCCAGGAACTCAAAATTCCATCCGAATTTTGCAGTTGAAAAGTAATTGCGTGATTTCGGAATCATATCAATCAAAAAGTTATGAATAGAATGGCGAAGGATGAATTAGAGATGAGAGGAAAATTTAAGAATAAATTAAATAAATAAAAAAAAAGTTTAGGGTATTCCTTTAATTAACGGAATGTTTTCCGACCTTTTGTCAGAGGTGACTAGCTTTTGCGCGAAAAACGGAAAACTACCTAGAACTACAATTTTAATAGATGCACTAATATAATTTCCGTATTTAGATAAACTTAGAAAAGAAAATCAGTAGGGAGAAATAAAAATAAATTTTATATACTTATAAATTTTATGCAATAACATGTTTTTGATGAACCAATAAATGCTCATTGTTTTGTTTACATTGTAAAAATTGCTGAAATTCTAAATTACTTCAAATTACTAAAATAATTACTAGGTAAAATATAAAGAATGTTTGGCCCGCATCGTGAACCTTTTGTTCAGTTATGGAGTGTTTGTTGCTTTAGTATTTTGTTGTAGTAGGAAGGATATTAACACTGGGAAAAGGAAGGAATAGTATTAGTATTTTTATAGGTTAAATTATTTATGACATGCACATGTAATGAACAATCAACATTTCCAATGATGTTAAGAAATACCCAAGACCTAATGGAAGCACGTACCTTTAGTATATAAGATGCAAAACATTTTTAAGAAGCCCTTTAATAAAAACGGTGAAAATAGTTTCCTTTTGTCATTTAAACAAAGTGCCTCTTGAAACCGTTTAAAAAACATAATTCAATTAATTATCCAGACTTCCCAAATAGTTTATTACTCTGGCAAATTAAATTAGTTTTTAAGTGATATTAAAGGATTTTCTATTGTTATTAGAGTAAATTAATATAATATTTGAAATTTATTTTAATTAAGATTATCGGAAGCTCCGCCTCCACATAATATCGCAACACCTTCTAACAATGTAGTTATTGATTTTAAGGTGGAGCTTGAAGATTCAATAATACTATTGGTTGACAAGATCCGTGCTGTGGACAGCATCCTCCGGATTTTCATCTCGGTTGTAAACAGTTGATAAGAATCTTTTTGTCTGACAGTTGGTGGTTTTCATAGCGTCAAATTCGCGTCGGAACCTTTTGAAGTTACCGTTAGAAAAACGTAAGTTGTATAGAAATTGTAATATAATAATTTATATCTTGAATTAAAAAAGGACAATTTGACCATATAACTTTTATTAAATTATATTTTTATAATTAAAGGCGACGTTTCGGTTGTTTAGCGAACACCCTCCATCAGGATTAATTACTAGATATATTAATTCTTGTCTCCTTTAATAAAATCATATGAACATAACGTCGATCCTATCAAATGTTTAGCGAATATAACACTACAATTCTTTCTCCATTTGCCACATTGCCATTCTAAATGTCAGAAAAAACCACAACTCCTGTCTAGAAACATTTTTAGGGATGATTTTTGTGTTCATTTGTCTATACATTTGTACATGATCCTTGATGAAACTGTTATTACAAAAGCTAAAGTTTTATTTACAAAAAAAAAATTTTTATATCAACATAGAGAGAAAAAGAAAAATAAAAATGAAGATGTTGCTAATATAAAGAAGGAAACGTATAACTAAGAATAAGTAAACAAAATTACGAGAGGAAGCTTGTTATTTCCATCAGTAGCGAACTAAAGAAAAATCTGAAACAAAAAAGAATATCATATTATTTATCTGTAAGCTAAAAAAAACACATACGTTTGTATTTGTGAAATTGTAAGCATCAGTTATTATGTTCTTTTGTAATTCGAAAACATTCTGCTGTGTATAACAGGAATACACATCTAAATCTGTTTATGTAAGTTTAGTAGCGATTAAACGGCTTCGAAGCAATATCCGAAATCGGACATTGGTTTCGCAAATCTGTTTTGAAATTGGTTTTAAAAACTTGTTCAAAAATCGTTTTTGAAGTAAGCGTTACAAATCGATTTGAATACCAGGTTAATACTGTGAATCCCGATATCTAAATTCAAGTTTTAAGGAAAAGATATCACAATTAACTTTTAAAACAGATTTTGATACCATCTTAAAAAAAAAAAAAACATTTATAAAAATAAAATTTTAGTTGCTCCCTAAGATATTTTATTTAATAACTACATTTTTTATACTAAAAACACATTTTTATTGTTGCAATAACCATATTCATGCACCATTATTCAATTTTAAAAATTGTATATTGTTAAATATTTAATCGCAAAACCATAATTATTTAATTGTTATGTTCAGAAGTAATCATTCATTGATTTAACTTTAATTTTAACATTTCTGATATCTTGAGATTTACCAGTGTTAATTTATCAGCTGATTCATTTGGTACTATGATTACAGGACGTCATATTTTTGGAGTTTAAATGTTATTTTACCGTTATAAGTGTTGAACTTGTGCATTGCTGCAAGAATCTCTTGAATGAAGCTGTATCACTATTTAAATTCATCTATGTTGTGAGTCTTATAGCTCTCTAAAATTTCAATGAAATATTAAATTGTATGCAAACAAATTTTATATATGTATCTCTAACTATTTTTACACAAAATATAATACAATTTGAAATAGAGGTTTCGGAAATAAAGTTTTTATTATTTATTATTTTATTTACGAATAAAAGGGAATAGCAACCGGACTTCGTAAACAATTAGAATAATATTCGGGTAGTCGGTCGGTTGAGTTTTAAACCATTTGCAAATATACAACATGTTAACCATTGGTAGTATTTTCACTAAAACTAAAGATAAAACTCCAACTCGTAATCAAAAGGATGTAGTATATAGTATTCCTTGTACCAATTATCAAGGTTGTTATTTTGATCAGATGTCGCAAGTTGTAAGGACCAGAATAATTTAACATAAGAGCCATTTTCGTATCGGAAAACGTTCGTGTGCCTTACATGTCCAAAATTTTAAACATAGTTTTAATTATGATGGTATTTCCATCCTTGAATTAGAATCAATTTACAGAAAGCGATTATTTCTGGAAATGGTAAATATAAAAAATTGTAATAATGCTATTAATTTTAAAAGTGATACAAATCAATTAAGTAGTATTTATTGCAATATTTTACATCAATAATTTTTTTTTATTTATTTTATATGTTTGCATTTAAATGTTTGTTATACATACTAGTTTTTTTGTTTCGACTTTTGTCAGCTGTTATTTTACATCCTGTAACTTTGTAAGTAGTTACTTTATTGTAATTCTATATATTGTTTTATTTTATCTTTGTTTATTTTTAGTGACTCCTATAAAATAATAACCAAATATTGAGGTATTTATTTAGTTTGATTCAACTGATCGAATACCCGAATATTATTCTAATTGATATAGATTACTATCTTCATTTATGATCTACTTTTTATTATCCACTAGTTTTTCAATATGATGATATAAATTACGGTTAAATTTTGTAAATATTTTGACGATATATGGAATGAAACATATACACTGGGAGAAATAGATGGGTAATTAACCATTTTCAGACTGAACTGAATGTATATTCTTTTACATACGAGCAATCCGTTTTCTGTTAATTTTACATTTAAAATCTTATTTTCTTCAACATTTTTAGCATTGACTATTTAATGACTACACTAAAGCCCAACATTTAACACTGCAAAAAGTGTTGAAACAATCTTTTCATTTCACTCATTCTCTCTTGTAACTATAGCGAACTATAATCGATATCTGTACCAAATCTATCTACCAATCACATTAACATATTCATCTGCGGATCATTACTCCTGAACATCAGAGAAGAAGTGCATAATCAATTTATCCTAATACCGTGTAATTTTAATCGAATTACAATGTTGTTTATATGATTGATAATCGCCATAATTCGAGGGTGCTAACTAAAGCCACGTGCAGTCTTGGAGACCTTAGAGAATTGCATTACACTCAGGGGATTTATTCTGTGAAAAAGTTCCCAGTTTGTATCGTACATCCCCATTTTATTGGCCCTTATAAATGATAGAATAAATACGCATATCTGCCCTCGTATTTTTGGAAAGGAATGGTTATTTTGGTGCTGGTAACACGCGAATGTGTGCAAATGAAAAAAAATATTATTTAATATTTATTATATTTATATTAAGTTAACATATGTTATTAGTTATTATCGAAAACAACGATATTAGATTATTGGATATTTATATTTTTACAAAACTTTTGTTTTAGTTTTTAGTACTTTCTTTTTACATCTCCTTCCTTCATATTTCCCTGTCTCTTATATGGCTCGTAAAAATGGAAAGAAACCTCTGCCAAGAATTTGCTAAAGTTATACAAATGTGCTTATTATTGACAAACGCTTTGCTTATTAATAATAAGTAAAAAAAACTGCTAAATTAATCAGCACTAATTTTTTTTTGGTAAAAATCACTTTTTCTGATAATTTTCCGCACTGAATGGGAGTACATGTACAGAAATATCAGGAAAATGCCGAAATGTTAGAAACTTTCCCATAATACGTGAATATTATAGAAAAATTTCTGTTTCTTAGAAAAAATCGTTAACATTGTAATATTACCAAAGAAAAATATTAAAATCTCTTAGGAAACACTTAAAACTTCTTACAATTTGGAAAATTACAATCATAAATATAATCATTTTCCAGAAAAAATATCTAAGCAAGGCGCGCATGCGTTAATGAGAAGAATGTTTCGGTTCAAGTCAGACTTGGTGAAATGACATGGTGTTCGGCCACACATAGTTTTCTTGTTATTTTAGGACTATTATATTGATTATTACTAGGTGGTATTGGCTCATATTAGAAAATCCTTTTGTTGTTCGTTTAATGCTTTAAAGTCTGTTACGTAGTCGGCTATAATTTGAACATGAAATATCCCAAACAACTTGCATGCACGATGGCATTAATTCAGCATTATCTGTTAAAAAATCACCCACACACAAAAAAGTTTACGTATTTTTCTTGGTAAAGATCACATTTTTTTAGATAATTTCCCGCATTCAATGGGGGTAATGTACAAAATGTTTTACGTGAATATTAATGGAAAAATTTCTGTTTCTTAGAAAAAATCTTTAACATTGTAATATTACTAAGAAAAGTGTTAATATCTCTCAGGAAAAACTTTTTTACAACATTTTTTACAATTTGGAAAATTGCAGTTAAAAATAATATTTTTTATTCAAATAAATTACTTTAATAGCAAAAAAATATTTTTAATATTTGGATATATGATATCAAGTAGTTATGATTTTCTTGAAGAAACTATTTATTTTATACAAAGTCGGTACAGTTACAAATAAAGCAGTAGTAGATTTACTTCAAAATTGTGTTACAAAACTGTCAATCATCACGCCATGATGTTCTAAGTATATAACAGCAAAGTTCCCTGGCCTATAGTGGCAAATACGTTAAACATATTCTATAAGTACAGAAATTCTCGTGAAGATGGGGGTTCTCGTATTTCACTAAACTAAGTTTCATTTTATTTCATAATTTTCATATTTTGTTTGTCTTTCAAGTATTAAATTTCAATTAAATACACTCTACCAGGGCATTTTCATTTCGACAATATTTTCTTTTTTGTTAGGAAAAAATCAGAAATACTGAACTTTGTATATTTTGTAATTTTACTTTTAAACAAGTAAAACTTTTATGGAAATTATCACTATTTTAGAATTATACTTATGAGTATTCCAGACTACATGAAAAAATCCTGGAAAAGTTAGCCACATTTCGAAATTTTGAAATTTCACTATGAATATTCCAAGTTATATGAAAAAACCTCCGAAAAATTACTTATAGTTAGAAATATTTCTTCTAAAAGTAAAATACCTCCACGGTTTTAGTTGTGAAAGAATAATTTGAATGTAGTAAATTAAATAAATTACAATTGAACTAATTAGGAAGTACTTGTTAGCATACTTCACTTACCAGCAATTTTTCGACTCATCATTAGCTTTTATCAACCTGTTGATTTAAATATCAACGGACCTTTAGTTTGGTTTGTACATTTGTTAACGACTCACAGTTGGTCCATAAAGTAAAATAAACATTTTAGAATAGACCATCCAGTTACAAACATGACTTTATAGTTATAATGAGATAGCTTTTTTGGCATTTGGTATGTACAATTTTGTATGGACGAATTTTTTTGTGGTATTCATTCTTACTAGATGGGTATCTCTTTTCTTGGTGGTAGCCGTCTGATATGGAGTTTCCAAAAATACTACAGGGTTTTGGTTTTTCTATTTAATTCTAATTCTTGTTTCCTGGTAGTATAGATTTCTATATAACTGATGTGATTGTATAAGGCAAACATATTTTTCTTATTTTTTAAGTGCGGTTTTGTAAATCTTCTTAAGTTCTGGGGGTGATGTAACATTTTATTTTAGTGTTACTTGTTTAGGTGGCGATACATAATTTAGTGAAGGCTCTTGAGTGCTTTTCGAGGTTTTTATCTCCGGAAACACAACAGCCCCTTGGCTTTTGTATTTTTCGGTTGTCTTTTAAAAATATGTTACGCCTGCTATGGGATGGGGTTTGGCTCAAGAACTAGAAAATAGCATTTAGAATGAGCTAATTTATTCTATAAGTCCATTTCGACACAAATTCCACGTTTTTGCGAATATCCGTATAGGAATTTTCGCGAATATTATGCTCTAAGAATAAAAAAACATAGCAAAAATCTATACCAATAAATACGTTACACAACAAATAACTGGCTAAAGAAATAAAGAAATTTTCCACAAAATCAAAAGGGAATACTAGTATTTATTTTCAAATTATTTTTATATATCTGCTAATGCAGAAGAAGAAAATCTTTTTTTTTTAATAATAAATATACGCATTGGTAGATAACTTTTTGTGACGCAGAAAACTAATTAAGATATGTGAGAAAGATACAGGGCAGCTCTGAAGTGTAATACGTATTAACCCTAGTTCTTCGAAATTCTAACTGCTTTAGGTACTCAACATTTTTATTCAGATCACACATATTACATATAGAATTCATAAATTCTTCAATCGTATTAACCATAAATTTTGATATCATTTAAAATTCTATCGATGAAGGGATGATTTCCAACGAATACTTTATACAGGCAACCCTAACACATATAATCCGCGTAGGTCCATAGCTTTTATATTATTAATACAAAGGTTCTTTTTACAGGTTGCAAATATAGTTCTACAAATGAAAAATGCTATGAATATGTCGGAAAGTCGGGAAGTCTTACAAGCAATAACTTCCTGCAGTAATTTAGTACAGAAAAGGAGGTACGTATAATCGTATGTGTAAATTCATGGTTTTCGAGTTAGTAACTAGAGGCTTTAAGCTGTGTTAACTGTAAGAAAGCTAATGGAATCCAAAAATTAGCCGGCAACAGTACTCTGGGAATATTTACATATCTCCACGGTGTGGTTCGCCAGTTTACATGTTATTTAAAATTACTAAAATTAGTTCTTTAGTAATCTTTAAAGCATTCGCGTTGAGAGTTTTAGTTTTTTTTTTTTACAGAGTGATATGATTTTTTACAGATGATATGAAAAAGGAAAAAGGAGAAGATCTGTACATTCCATCTACCAAAATAACAGAAGAACTTGAATAATAAGAATACTTGAACTGTATTCTTATTATTCAAGTTCTTTGCTTTTATATGACCAAAACAAATTTTACAAGAAGAAAATAAGTTTAGTGCTTATAATTAAAAAAATCTATTGCATCAAGAGAGTGCAGCAATTCACTTTTAACATAGGTCAGTGGATTTAAAATAAAGCTGAAATATCAGCTTTGGAAAAGAGAATATGGACATATTTGAATAAATTAGCAACTTGATAGCCCTTTAAATTTATTTTATCATATATTTGGAAAAGGATCATTCAAAAATACTGAAACGCATGTAACAATACGTAATAAATTTATTGTAATGAACGTACTAAATCAGAATGAATCGTGTAAAAGGATAATGCAAAGGATAATTGCGAAAACAAAATTAGCTGTTTTGATGTGATCATATAAATTTTAAAAATAAACAGAAATCATATAAGAATTTTAAATAATTAAGTCCACAAAATTTTATTTTCGTATAACGTCAGAGATTAAAAAACCAAAATTAAGTTACTCCATATTTATTGATTCTAATAAAGTGTGTACAATTTGATTTAAATTAAATGATTAAATGTCTGCTTTTAAAGTTAAAGTTGTTAATGCTCTTTATATCGAGAGATACCTAATTTTATGAAATTGTTAGTGCAAGGCGATAAGAAAAGAGTTATTTTTTTGGTTACCTCCCCCCTTTATTACAATACAAGAACTTTGTTTTTTATGCCTTTTGTGCGCAAAAAAATATAATGCAACGTAACGTTTTATAAAACCAAATTTTGCGCCGTGACACAAAAATGGTAAAGTATAAATAAATAAAGTTAAATAACACGTTAATAATGTTTTCTATGATTGCTACTACATCCAAATTAGCATTTATACCAATCGTTGAAACGTGATGGGAACGGTTTTTTTACATGTCTGGCACCAAAATGGAAATGTTTGTTTGGTAGTAGCTACATTCCAACTACGTCCTTGGAACTGGTTCCGCAATGTTTCCCTGACGTTTGCTTTGTATCTGTTTCTAAATTATTCCTGAACATTAAAGCAAAATTATTTTTTGGTCTATTTCGATGACTTGACTATCTCGATTTTTTTAATTTGCTCCTATATTTGGCACGATTTTTTTTTGCGCTCAGAAACAAGAGAGGAATTATGACAAATGTAAGAGCAAATTAAAAAATTGAGGTAGTCAAATTGAAGGTATACATGCATGCTTCAAAACGCGATCAGCAAAAGCAAGGTTTACTGTCTCAATTTTGCAAAAGCTACCGAATAAGTCGTGCTGAAAATTGCATTGATATACGTGTTCGCCATATTGCTTTTTCGCGCGCCGTTAAGACTATCAAGAAGTTCCTGGAGCAACCTCAAAGTTCCATGGAAAACTTAACCTCATATTAGCACATGGTTGAAGTTGGTTTGATAGTTAGAGATAAAACTAGTTCTCCATCAGTGGCAGAAGGACAAAGTATTATAATGGCCGGTACATCTAAATCATTCACGACGGAAACTTCTAATATTGTTTTGTCCCAGGGCTTCAGACCAGGATTGGACATATTTATCATTTTTAGGCGCCATAATTTGAGCGCAGTGCTTTACTTCACAAACACAAGTATTACTTATGTACTTACCGTATAGTAATTCTTTCAAAGTGAGTACAGCTACGTAGTCACCCTGAATTTATAAGGAAAATGAAAATTATCTGTAAGTAAGCAAGAACTATGAATACTAACAAATAGTTCAAGTAATTAATGTACTTATGTTGCGATAACGTAGCAAAAAATTTGAGTAACTTTCAAACAGTCAAACACTGTTAATTTTAACGTCACGCTAGAGTAATACAACATGGTTATGGCTGTTACTACTGGTAACTGTTACGTCACTACTACTATTAAGGCCTAAACTGGAGTAACTCTTCTGCCAAGTCAGACATCTCGTAGCACTTACGTAACAATTACTGAATTGAAGTTCCAGCCTCAGTTTCCGTCGCTTCGATGATGGTTAGAATTCAAGTTTAAGTTATCTGCCTTCAACAAAGATCTACCTTCATTGATGGATTAAGATTTTCAATGCAGATAGATATTTGCGTCATGAAGCAACATTACTCGAATGAGAAAGAACAACCACATCGCGTATTGTTTTCTACCGCAACATAAATACAGTAAAAGTCTTTACAGCGAATGCCCTTGCGATTTGTGTTCTAAACGTAAGGGGACAAAAAGGACAAAGCTAAGATGACATTGTTGTAGGAGTAATCTAAATTCTTTGGAATTTTCATTTAATTGGAAGGAGGTGTAGTGATGACGCTCTTTATGGAGGATTTTAATTTTATTCCTATGTAATGTTCCTGCATCACGCCGAAAATTTTAACACGTATGCAAATATGTTCTTGTATGAACGTGTGTAGTACTACATATCTATTTACAAATATGTATATTTTGTTTGACATAAAAATTTATGATATAACTTACCCTGACATTTATATGTATGTAAGTGATATTTATTACTTTATAAAAACATATTGAATGGATGAAATAAGACTAAGTACATTATATAAAACGTATCTGATAGAGATGTGCTCTATATTTAGGTATTTTTGTATAAAATTGTTGACATTCTAATGTAAATAAGTTATATTTTGTTATTACAGAGATCGTGGTAATGAGGTAAGTTCGTTAAGTAGGGAAGAAAGGAGAAGACGACGCAGGGCTACTCAAAAATATCGAACGGCACATGCAACCAGGGAAAGAATTCGGGTAGAAGCTTTCAATGTTGCATTCGCCGAACTAAGAAAATTGCTTCCTACTCTTCCACCAGATAAGAAGCTTTCGAAGATAGAAATACTGCGGTTAGCTATTTGTTACATTGCATATCTTAATCACGTATTAGATGCATAATCCTTTCTATAAAGCATCTTATGTTAATTTTTGTACTTAATATAAATAGTTTAATTTAATGCAATATTTAATGAGTATCGTATTATATATTTTCAAGAACTGTAAATGTGCACATTTATATATATATAAATTATAATTATAATGATAGATATATTTACATTAAATTTTAAAAAACTGTATCTCTTATATGATTTAAAGAATCTGTTTTTTTTTTTAAGTAATTCGTGTTAAAAAACATAAAAATATATTTTAACATAAGATCTATCTCAATACAACTACAAAATCCAAATAAAAGAAACATTTAGAACTCTTGTAAATTATGTAAATATCGTTTAAATAAAATATTAGTATAAAGATTGAAATGTAGGTTATTAATTCCTATTATACTTTTTAACAGTTCTTGTTTCATTTTATTCTATCTAATAGTTTGATCGTATAATAGGCGAATTGCGTGTTTATAGATAGAAAATTTTAAGTTGTCGTTCACGATCGACCTTTCAAGTTATCTCCTGAAATTAGTATCGACGAAACAAGCCAAGTATACTAAATCAATGTTCCTGTTGAAAAGACAGGAGATACCTTGATTTCTATTGGATTTCATTATCGTAAATTGTTATCTGTGACAAATTAAATTAATGGATTACGCGAATGCTTTACCATTTCATCAAACTGATTAGAAGGATGTAGGTATATATACTTATTAATTATAATATTGTGTTATTTTAAACCTTTTTATATTATATGCACAGGGTGTGCCATGAGGTAACCGTCAAACTTACACAATGTGTTCTAGAGGTGTATCTGAACTAAAAAACTAATATTATAATACTTATTCGAAATGTTCGTTTCTTCTTTCTAAACATGTTGCTAGTCTGCTAGTCTTTGGACCATATTCTGTTGCCACTTAATACCGACAAGCTCATTTCGCAGAGAATCCTATTGCAACTATTCTTCGATCACTTCTGCTCGTGTGTTTGGCTTACTGTTTCCTATTGTAAGCACGAGTCTTCAGAAAGCCCCAAAAGAAAAAAAAATGCAATGGTGAAAGGTCGGGAAAATGTACAATCTATAGTGCATGGCCTCCTCTTCCTGCCTATTGTCCAGGAAAATGTTGGCTTAAAAAGTCAATAACTTGTTTGCCAAAATTTCATATTCATAAAACATGCTATCTCGAGTTTCCGGCAGGTATCTTCTAAGAAATTGGCCGTTATATGTCTTTTGATAAAATACGACCCAATAATGTAATTGCTTAACAACCCACACCATACATTTACAAAGAAAGGATGTTGGTGATTACCCACAACTATATTATGTGGGTTTTCATGCATCTAAATGTGAGAATTCCGGGTGTTGTTTATACCTTCTCGAGTAAGTTGAGTTTCATCTGTAAAAAGAATACACGGAAGTGTATTCTTTTCACACACACATTCCTGAGTTCTAAATTATTTTGTAACCACAATATTGAATGCGATGCGCTGAACTTGCTGGTAGCATATGATGAAGTTTCTGTGGATGATAGAGAAAAGCCCATCGAGCTTTAAGATTCGCCAACCTTGGGTTTGACAAACGCCGGTCGAAGTAACTATTTTCAGTATGTTTGTGGATGGATTTTGTTCAACATCATTCAGGACAACATTAACTTAATCATGAAAATCAAACTCTCCTTCAAAGAGTGATATCGGAGAAGGTCCCGCCTTTCTCCAACACTGAAAAACATCGGAAAAGGTCGTACGGTGAGGAACTGTGCGATTTGGAAAACGTTGTCGGTCTTTTTCTACTGCAGCACATCTACTTCCATTAAAATACCCATACACAAACATCATGTCTGATCATGCCAACGTCAAGGAACATTTTAACAATAACGGATAAACAGCGTCGGTATCTTTCATCTCAGTGGGGAAAAAATTCGTGGTCTTCAGGGTGCTTATTAGCTGCTATTTGGCTAGAACATATTCAAAAAATGGATGGCGATTGCGCGCGCTCATTTAAAATTTGCTGTTGGCATGTTCCTTTAAGTTTGTTCGCGTCGCATGAACTATTTGCACTATTGTGCACTTTTGTGTGCAAAAGTTCTTAAAGTTGTTCACAGCTGTTATTCACTTGAATGTATGTTTATAGGTTATAAAAACCTCGAAAGCTGTCAAATGATTGCCAAGAACGATTTTGACAAGAGTGGAACTTGGGACAGCCTGACTTGACCTGATTGATTAAGAAAAACTCAAAAAAAATGGCGGTTCTGCGTGAACAAAATTTGCTAAGTGTCCGTTCTTGGTTACATGTTCCTTGCCACCATATTACGTGTTGATGTGGGCATGATTACTGACATAGATAATAAAATACGTTATATAGCTATAGATGGTAATGTTAGTACAAAGTTTGTAAAATTTTGTTAGTCAGTAACCACATAGCGTTAGTCCTGTGGAACTAAAAATTACGAGCGGGAAATTTGATTTACTGGCAACTTTTCAAAATTTTTTGACATATGCATGCAAAGGTAAAAGCAAAGAGACGACTAATTGAGCAAAACTGTAATTCGTTGCAGTTGTACGAATTACAATTTTGCTCAGACGTCTTCACTTACACTTAATAGAGCGCTCTCCTTATCATTCAAATACGTCTATCAGCTTGACACATTTTTAAGCTTTTTTCCTTCTTTTTAGTTTTTCATGAGAATGCTTACCTAAAGCACTAGCTAGCAGGGGACAAGTAAACAAACGTAAAGAGGTTTTAGTTTTTATAACAGAAGCAAATAAGTCTTCAAACCAAATTATTTAATTACGCTGCATTAAGTATGGCTAGTTACTCCACACGTTTACGTAAGTTATCATGGTTCGGTCGTCAGTTTTCTGCAGCGCGACGGCATTTTTAGCGATTAAAGGATAAAAATAAAATAAAAAATATAAAGGCGATTTCACATTAAAGTAATTTTATGAAATGAAAACTTAGCCCATCAGTTACTACTTTAATCTTTTAGGAACTCCTCAAAATAGACATTCGTTTCTGCTAACACTTCCTCACTTTTACCGAATATCTTTATTCTATGATTATGATATTTATTAATTTAGTTAGCAAGAAAATCACTTGCAACCCTTATGAATATGGTGGATGAGCCGGTAATTTGCCGTTTATGTAATAAAACCATTTACTTTTTACGTCTTTTATTAATTCTTTAATTAGGTAGGTATCTATATTTCATCTTATCCATTTAAGTATTCCAATCCCGTTTAAATTCAATGTAAATAATTTTTACAAATACTTTATTATATAATGACCCTCATAAAAATCAACTTTGGCTATTCTGGGTGAAGATTGTAAGTAGCCGAAACTAATATTAGAGTACATTAATAAAATATTGTAGAGATTAAAGGGATTTATTATTTTACTAAACGGAGAATTACTTTATTTATATTGTCTTCCTAATTTTACAAGAACTTTTTCCAGTGTATATCCGGAAAATTATATAATATCTGAACCTTGTATGGAATTAGAGCGGAGTAAATATAGTAGGCTTACAAAATCATGTCTCTTTAACAAAACGCAAATTGTGTCTCTCCCTACTAGAGTAAGTAATCTCGTAATCGGTATTCCTCAGGGATCCCTATTGGGCCCTTTTTTTGATCGTATATGTTCCTCAAACTTCAATATTAAAGATCTTTTTATTAAAACCGAAATATGCGCATTTTCACTTAAAGAAATAACTAATTTTAATGAAATAAATTTTGTAGGAATCTATCGCTTGACGCTAGATTTACGTGGATATCACAAAACAATACATATTTATAATATTCGTGCTGGTTTAAGTAGTAGGGTTTATATTATTCGAAAAATAGCAGCATTTGTTGATACAAATATAGCGCATACAGCATATTTTGGTGTTTTTTTTTTATATGGGATTCAGTATATGGGATGGCGAAACACTTCTCAATCTCAATTACCAATAGTATTTACGATACAAAAAGCAGCAGTACCTAGTATAGTTCGGGCAAGATTTGACGAACACTGCAAGCTCGTATTTCGCAAGATTAGAATAATGACCCTGTTTTGATTTGTGCCAGTTTTCCTGAGTACAAGCGATATATCGAAGATAATATCCATAAAATGTTATTATATCGAGATATTCATCATTATAATATAAAAGATGAAAATAAAATAACGGCACAAATAAGACTTTGAACAATAAATCTTTGAGTTACACTACGTCATTCACGGCCCCAAATTTTGGTAGATATACAGAATCACAAATTTTAGACGAAATTAGATAAAAAATAACATTCTTATACTTATACAGTATTAAGGATTTTATAGAGAGTATATCCTGGTCACGATTGCAAATGGGTATTTTAAACTCGAAATGCGTGTAAAGGTAATATGAAGTGGCGAGTAAAACACTAACTTCATTCATATTGGAATATACATGTATCTATACTTATGTGTAGAAATGTTAATTAAATCTATTGGTGGCATATTTTATAAAATCACAAAATGAAGATCTTCCCTTCAAAATAGATATTTCCATTATATTCAATATAAACATTTTTTTTTGTGTTGCATTTGCATCTGGAGCAATATATACTTTTTTCTTTATTGTTTTACATTTTATAGTAGGGCAGTAGCACTTTATTATCTAAAAAAAAACTGCAAGTATTGAACTGCATCTATGTTATATAGTTGATATTTTTGTTGCAGAATATACATCGATGTCTTATAATTTATCAAAACTGATTTATCGCTTTATTCAATTTGACAGAATGTGTGATAGTTTAAAATAAAAATAAATAAAAATTAACGCTGAGGAGGTAGGTATATATAAAAATGTATAAATAAAAGGATAAGATAAACGTATTTGCATTCTTTATTTTTTATTTGCCCCCCAGAGAGGAATTCCTCTCCCAAAGGGAACGCAGGTGGTCTATAACGGGGTAGATTTAATTTGCCCATTAAACGTGTTGGTAACAGTTGGGAACGAAGGAAATCGATTGCTCCGTGTTTTCTCAAAAACTTTAGTTCTTACAGCATAATTCCATTAGATAGAAAAAAAATATATAAATTACAAAACCATATTTAGATGCTTTAGATGTATTGTTTTCTCCGTAAAATAAGTAAGTCAAGTTCTTAATAAAGATTATTTATAACTTATTTTTTTTTAAAAAAAAAGCCGCCCTTGGGGTGACATCTACAGGGCGGTAGCTAAATCATCCCAGTAATTTTCCAGACTGAAATTGTATTCAGCATAAGTTCTGGCGTACTCAATTAATTTTCTTACAATCATAACACATTCTAATTAAAATTATATAGTGTATGTCAACTTAAAATTTCATTTATTAAAAATATATGTAGTCTTTACCTCTTTCGCCTCAAAAAAAGTAGTAACCATAATATACAGATGGCAGTTTCAAGTACATAACCTACTTTATCTAGGAACATAACCAAACATAACCTTCAATTGTGACAAGATTTGATTAGAGGTTAGATATTTTTTTTGATCTTTTGCTTTATATTTTTGTATAAATATGTTTTAGGAATGTGCACATAGTTTTGTAACACACACATTCTGTACATAAACTAAAACATGAATCAAGCAGATGTTTCTAAGCTTGTAAGCAAATTACGAATCAAAGCAAACGCTCGACTACGGAAGTTTAGATCACCAGCTGGTCCTGAAGGTAGATTGGATAAATTAAGAAAAACTGTAACAGCTTTAGTAAAACATGAACGGATAGAATTGAATTACCCCAGGGCAGATGAAGCACGAATGTATGCTGAGAGGGTAAGTATTTCTATAATATTAATCAAAGAATTGTAACAGTAGGTATTTTTGTAGCTTATTTCCGATGCCATACGGTATGGAGATTGTCACAAGGCAACTATGGAAATGGCTGATTATTGGCTTGTCGAAAAACAATTAGTTCATAAGTTATTTAAAGTGCTTGTACCTAGATATCAAAATTACACTGTTTCATACACTAGAATGTTAAAGGCTCCACGACCATATCCTGGAGAAAGACATTTAAAGGCAGTTTTGGAGCTACGGGGCAATCCTTATCCTGAATTAATACCCAATCCAAATGCAAATAGGAATTTGATTCATAATGTTCTTCTTGATGAAGCAAGAAGAGAATATAGACAGCAAAAGTATATGGAAATTGCTGCACAAATAGAGACCAAACAGATAGCACAAACACCTATACCCACAGATGCTACTAAAGAAAGATAAGCATTGTACTTAATTTGGCAATAAAATATTAGATTTAATTTTATCTAATTTTCAGCTTCTTTTTCAACCTTTACCCAATTTTTTTTAGGTATGGATATTGGATATGGGTCTTTTTAATTTCATTCAATTTTCAATTTTTAAAATTTAAAATAATATGTAAAAGTTACTCCAAAAGCTCTAAATAATTATGTGGAGTGCATCTCCAGAAAAATTTGTGTGTTTCAGTTACTTTCACTGTTTTTTCGAATTACAGATATATGTTCTGCAGTAGCAGGTATTCATTTGTGATTTTTCTCTAAATCTGTTGATTTCTGACATTTTATGACGGTAACACATGGAAAAGGGCAGCTTAATAAACAGAAATTTCATAGTTACCGTTTAAAATTATGTGCGAGTGAATAAGAAAAAAAATGTAAGTTTAGGATGTCAAAACCGTAATCAATACAATTTTTGTCTCTAACAATAATTCAGTAAAATTTTGAATCGAAGTAAAAATTGCAATAAGAGTGAGGAATATCTAGGAAATCTTGCATTTAAATATTATAATTTCGATTTATATGTAAAAAAAAATAAAAGGATTTTCTGTATCATTTATTTGTAATAATGATTGGCACACATTCGTTTTAGAACAGAGAGATTATGGCATTTTCTGTACAATAAAATTTAAATAAATACAATGTTCAAAATGTACACATAATAATAGTTCACATTATTTTTTTGTTTCCACTTAATAAGTAATTAAAAAAAAGTAAAATAATACAACAGACAGTAAGAATGTATATACGTATATCATAAATATCAAGCTACAGTAAGTACGCACATCGGCTTGTCTTATCGAAACTCGCTTTACCAAAACAGAACGAAACGAGAAATACTGATGTGTGTCAGTTATTTAGTATGTGCTATATTTATGTATATTTGAAAAAACTTTAGCTCAAATACTTTTACAATCTCTAACAATACAATACTTTAGCAGTTGATATCATTATTTATTACTATCATCATAAGTATATACAACAATGATGTCTTTGGTACAAAAAAATATTGTAAAATATACATACACATATGAAGGTATTGCGCCACATTTCCAATGAGCAGTAAACAACATACGCCAAAACCAAAATTACCACAATTTTTGATCTGCCTAGAATTTATTAATTAAGTAGTAGGTATACCAAATTATAAAATGGGCTAAACATTCGTTGTTCAGCAAGTATTAGATTATTTCATCTTGATTTGAGTGTTAGAATTAGCCTACCTTAAAATTAATAATATATCATTTGTGCTAAGTACATTGTTTTAATTTTAATTTCTCAATTATTTGTTTCTCTTTTTTTTTATTTTGAAATCGCCGCTACCTACCTAAAGGTACGTAGCAATAGACCTTCTTCAGGAACTAATTTTACATTTAATGGAAACGTTACATTATTATTAGTCTCATTCAACAATATCACAATTTTAATATTGCAATAATTTTTTTTTAATATATAGCAAGATATGCTTTAATTAATTTTTAATCGCATCTTAAATTTCAGAGGTGTTTTAGTGAGCTCTCAGCGACTTACTGATAAGCTTTATTTTCATTTAAATAATTTTAATTTGACTAGAGTGACAGTTAATAATTATATATATGTTACAGTAAAAAGAGTAACGCTAACAGTTTCTACTAATATACAGACATTTTGCCTTTGATATATCTTGGAGGAATAGTAAACCACGTTAAAATTCAATGTATAAAAGTGGTTATTCTAAATTTAAAATCTGACTCAATCGTGTCCGCATAGGTATCCAAATTAATTCTACGATTACTATTATAATAATTATTATGTTGTAGCTAAGCTTTTTATGTCATATATTCACTTTGTCTATTATAACTATTGTTTTACGCACGATGCAATTTTTTTTTTTCATTAGTTTTGGCTTAAAATAGTTTCTTTGTTGAAAAATTTACATCGTAACGTTTATTATTCTAATGAGAAATACGCACTTTTTTGTTTGAAGCACATTTATTCCACCGAGTATGTTTCGTAATTGGCAAATACAACAATGAAGGCATTTTTACTATCCTGCTGAATACAGTTTACTTTAACGTCTATTAATATAGCTCATTGCATCTAGGTGGTTAATTACGTAAGACATAGTTTTACTTATGTATATAGTCTATTGATGTTACGTTCTAACAATACTAATTTTTATCTAAATACTCTTAACTTTTGATTTCAACAAGGTGATCAAGTCGTCCTTTGCGAAATAGATTTTCTACAATTCGTTTTGTTAGAACTGAAATCGAATTTGTTGCCATCGTTGTGGTGTTATCCATTTGAGGATCACCTTCGTATATTTAAACAGCTTCTATGGTTATTAATTGTACAAAAAATGGAAACATAATTATATACGCGTTACCGAAAGATTATCGGATCACAACGCTTTGTAAGTAAGTGGTATTCTTAATACTATTAACAAAACTGTTAACCGTTACTAGACTTAATAAATTTTACTACAGCATATATATAATTAATATTAGATTTTTAGATACATGTAAAATTGCCAAGTAATATATGTATACACAATAGGCGCCTTTTTTTTCTAAAATTTTATTGACAATTAACAAGAAATGTGAAAGCCGGCGAGGCGCCAGTTGATCTCTCGTGAGCCTGAAACACTAGGAAGACACTTTAATTGAGTGACCTAGCAAGCAGAACAGGCAGATACAGAACATGCTGACATTGTGCCCTATGATTATTGCACACATTTAAATAGCTACGTCCAGGAATGTGTAATAGTTTCTTCAATTATGGTACTTTCGTTATCATTTTCTTCATCTTCACCGTTTGCACTGTTCAACCATTCGTCCCTTCATCAGTCTTGTTATCCCCAATAGAGTCACCGTTATAGATGACTTCAGAATCACTAGGAGGCACTCGTATAGCTGCACTATATTGTCTAGTAACGTCACTATTTGTAGTCTTGCTACCAGAACCGCTATAGTACTGTCTAGTGATTGCTGGTATTGATTTTTTCTGTTGCTGTTTCTTTGTATCGGCCACAGCGTTAGCATTGTGTCCCAGTTCATGTTCATTGTCATCGCAAGGGTCAATAAAACTGCAGCAAAACACCCCGTCCTGTAGGTATAGAAATATCATACAATTAGTTCTTAAAACAATTCCTGAGACACTCCGACCACAACCTGCTTATCTGTGCAAATTGTGAAGGAAGTTTATCGTGTAGTGCAAATAATGAAACATAAACTTTAACCGTTAAATTTTTAGGTTCTGCACATTCTGTGTTTCAAAGTTATGGTTTGATTTGAATTACAAATTGAAAAAAAAAGTCAATTAGGTATATATAAAGCTTTGTTCAAAGGTTGCCAATTGTTGGAAGCGATCAGGAGCATTTGTTTCAAAATTTTAGATACTAAGTTTAAGGTACGTTCCAACCATCGCAAATCACTGTTTGAACAAAGCTAATATAATATTTTTTAAAATTACATACACGGATGACATGGAAATTATTTTTAAATAAGAAAATAAATGTGTAAAGGAAATAAAAATTTAACAGTTACAGAGGAAAAGTCTGTGATTGTGTGCTTTCATGTCTGTTTCTGTCATTTATAAATTTTATGTATACGTTGTTGTATACATAAAAAGAGTATGTGTAAGAGAAGCTGTTGCAAACGCAAACTCCATTTTAAAGGCATATTCTTATTACATGTTGTGCATATATCCCGTCTAAATATCAGTCTACCAACGATAGAAACCACTGACTAAATGTATATAAGAAGACCAAGTAAAAAAAACATGCCCTGTCTAAAATTACTCATACACACATTTCATACGGAATGTTCCATAGCATTACAGCGAGAAGATTAAGGTACATGCAATATTCTCATACTGAGGATTAAAGCAGCATCTGAGTGGTAATCCTTGAAAAATTGTTCGCAAATCTTTATATTTCTTATATCAGTAAACCTACATACAGATTTCTTTAATCCCATATGCGTTGTAATTTCATTGTATCACTTAAAATACGCCCAAACGAAACATAGTTGGTTAGTCACATTTAAAGCATTAAAGCAATTTTTGGGTAGTAAAAAGGAATGGTTAGATAAAGTTAATTTTTGAAGTACATAATGCATTCGTTAATGGCGATGCCTCATTATGAGTGGAATAAGTTATTTTATGTGATACAATTAACTATTCAAGCAGATATTGTCGGTAAAATCATAATACACATCTATAGAGTGCTTATGTATTTAGATATATGGATAATGATATATAGAGGATCTACTGACTATATAAACAGGCAGCAGGCACTACTACAGGTGTGTATACAGTTTTTTTTTTTTTTTTTGTTTGATAGTGTAGTTAGAGTGATGTGATTACCGATGCACACAACACGCGACATTGCTCACCAGTTGGGCGCAGAACGGCACCTGGAAGGGAATGTAGTGTTAATTGTTAGTATCGCCTAGCCATAGTTTTGCCAGCCTCTAGCGCTACCCAGTGGCTAGCCATGCTATGTTGCTATGCTATATTGTCATACAACTGATACGAAATAGTACAGGAATAAAAATAATCGCACTCGGTATTAGATTCTTGAACTGCTCCGAATAAGATCGACTTGACTTGACGGACAATTTACAAGCAAACATACATCAAACAAAGAACCACACGTAATTGGTTACCTTCATTGATTAATTGAATGGCTTTGCATATTTGTCGTTATAAATAAAGTTAATAAATATATTGTTGTGTACAGAATGGTCTATTTATTTTGGATCACCTGAATAATTTGTAAGCAGGTTGCTTTATGAAAAAAGAAAAAGTTTCTTAGGAATATTTAAATATAAAAAGAAGTCTTTGCAATCCTGACAAAATTTTAGAACTTCAAAGTGATCACAAAAAGCTCAAGTCACAGAACCTATTTTTTTATAGTGTGTTCTAGAAAATTGATAACGTATTATTAAAATATTATTAAACAATCTATTCCTAATAAACTGAAATTAATCTTTGAAATGTTGACCATGGCCTTTAATACACTTCCATATTCTCCTAATAAAGGCATGTTGGCTTAGTAACAAAAGTCTTGGGGTAATTTGTGATTTAATTTTTCAAGTGTTGGAATTTTAGGATACAATTTTTCCTCCATGTAACCCCATATAAAATACCTGAGTGATGTGAAAGCAAAAAACAGCACAATAAGATAAAAAAAAAATGTTGAAAGTGCAAATTTTTGTTGTTACAGTATTCGAACAATTCTGATTCCGGAGACTTTAGACTGAAACTGTTATGTTTTTTGAAACATCTGTCGCATTTCTCTTTTATTTAGAATTTAAAGATAAATTAGATATTTAAATTCTCATTTAATTAAAACTTTTGGTCATATTAGTGCTGATTTTGAGAATTCGATAAAAAAATGGTTCCATTAAAAAAAATGACTTCATCTTTTTGTGACTGACTTTGTGACAAGCATTTTGTAAGAACTGTGGTCATATATACGTATCAACATTGTCTTAGTATTTCCAAACAAATTCACCATACTGTATAATTATTATTACATAAGTGTTTACGTCCTCAGTTCATCTGATGGAAGAGTAATAGCTATTCATCATAATAACTTGCCATTGTCACTATAATAAATACAGGTGTATTTCATTTTAGACGACACCACTGTTGTAGTTTTCTTTGTACAGCGTGTTTTAAATTATCGCACCATACTGGATTTTCTTTGCTAAGAACTTCTGTAAAATTGTAAAAATGCAGGAAGTTTGAGATCCATTGAACGTAGGCATTTAACATTGGAAGAGTACCTTTCTTTTCCAAAAGAGAAAAAAAGTTGTTCAGAATTAACGGCTATACACAAATATGAATGAAGTCATACTCTCCTCTCTCAAAAATACCTAGAAGATTTTTATAATGGGGCTTATGCATTATATATTTACTACTCATCTCTCTAAAGTATTTGCAATTGTTATGACTAGTAAAAAACATGAATTAGTGGCACTTTTTAAGCGTTTTTGAAATTCACGTAAAAAACTTGCCATATTTTTGGTATATCTCACTTCATCTGCTTGCTGAAGTAGTGACCCATATAACTGTTACACTTTTCGGAAGGAAAAACTTAAGTAATCAAACAATTACATTATCAGTAGCATTAGGAAATTACGTCAAACGAAACGTGACCTCTATTATTTTTCGGTCGTTTTGCTATTCCAAAAAAAAATGCTTCTGAATGGTGTTTCTCTTATCTAGATCACAATCTCAAGAACAGAGGTTATGGTGAAATTCCAACCAAAGCTTTGAAATTAGTAGTTAATTTAGTAGTACCTCACTTGAAAATATGTTTAACATTAAATATGTTTATATTTAAAAATTCTTCAACCGTGTATGGCTTAACCTCACATACAAAGCGAAATACTTTACTTTTATAGAGTGCAATCGACCTTATCTCTCTAATTTTCTAAACTTTCATCGGGTAATTTGTTGTAAAATTTTACAATGTCGAAAGCTAAATTTTTGTTGGTTAATCTACAGTAAGGTATGTTGTAGTTGTTCTTAAATCTTGTTTCGTAGTTTTGATTTTTTTTCACTATTTTCAAAAAGATGTTTATATTTATAAGCAGATAGTTGACACTCGTATATGTAGAGTCCATGTTCTCTTTTAATTTATTTCGACAAGACCCTCTCGCACCTAACCTCAGTAATATCCTCACTGCTCGTTTTTGCATTATAAATACTTTATTAGTTTCTCTGGAATCTCCCCATATTAAAATCGCGTAACGTATAGAGACAAAGTTTGCTTATGTGTCACTTGATTTAGAATTCTAAGGCCGTAACAGCTGAGCTTATTACATAAGTGCATTATATGTCGATTCCATTGTAATTTATCATCTACATGTAAACCTAATATTTTGCAATGCTTTTCTAAAGCAATATTCTCACTACCCATTTTTTTTTGAACTTTCTATAGTCTCATTTATTTTAAAATGTATACATTTTGTTTGAATTTTTTATTTTAAATTCTCAATACCAGCGATCTTGTTTGTTTCAAAGAAATAAAATCATTATTTTTGATTAATATATTAGTATCATCCGCAAAACTAATTACCTTCTGATTTTCACCGCTATTTACTGTGTAGATATTCATTAAGAAAGATTAAAAAGAGCAGGGGACCAAGTATGCTGCCTAGCGGTAGTAATATCGGTGTGCCATACCGATATTGGTTGTCACTGTGTGCTATCGAAATATTAAAAGGTAAGTATTTAATTCAGTAATTGCATCTGGACAGTTTTTTTTTTTTGTGGATCTGAGAGTAATTTAAAATTGATTTTATAGGAGAGCATTATAAACAATTTATATAGGCTTATGTAGAAATTATTTCACAACCAGGGAATGCCAACCATTTCTAACTTATATTCAGTTTGTAGCTAATTATTTTAATTGTAAGAAAAAATTTGAAACTAATGCTGATGTTCATGGCTATAATACCAGGCAAATCCAACTTTTATATATCGAAATCCGTATTGTGTCATCGGTCTTAATGTATCATCTTGATAATTTAAAATTAAAGCCATTATTAAAATTTACATACGGATTTAAACAGTTTCTTTCACAAAAATGTTTTTATAGCATGGATGGATTTTACGTATCTACGTAAAGCAAATTTTGGGAACAGATAATCACACTTATGATTTACTTAATGCAATACATCATTTAAATTCAAACAACAGATCACCTATAAGTTGAGTCAAACTGTAAATTTAATTTAATTTCAGAAATTTATTGAATTAAACTAGGTACAGGTCACTTTGTTAATGTTTTCAGACACGTTAATGTTATTGCAGAAATCTCGTCTCTGCAAGCCCAGCATCGTGGAAATAACAATTACTTTCTGTAAGAAATTCAGCATTTCGTGATAATAAAATTAATTATATAGCATATATGCATTATATAACAACATACACATGACTTTAATGCTTATTTTTATATAGACTTATTCACAATAGTTCAATTTTCAAAAAATCAATTCACATTTTTTTAGCATTGCAAATGTTTTGTTATGTATTTCAAACTAAAGATGTGTTTTTTCAGGTGAATATTCAATAGACTAACACACACGTCAAGGAAAAATAACGCACCACACAAAATAACATAATTGTAAATTGCATTATTAGAAGAAAAAAAAAACAATTTAAACCGACAAAGTATGTAAAAAAAGCAGAGTGATGTCCTCCAAAATGAGACACCTGTTTAAAATTTGTAAAAAAAAAAAAATTAGTTGTAGATTTTCAGGTATCATTGTTTCTTCATTAATATGCCTATTCTTTCTATCTACCTAACATGTATACCGTAAGACTACTCTATAATTAAGTACATATCTAAAATTACATGCATTATGTGAATTATTTTTAAATACATTTGAGGTATAATTGAATTATCATTAATCAATTATACGCACGTTGTGGTTCATTGTTTTTGATCATATTACATCTACATACTTCTACAACGTATTGAGCTACACAATGAAATAAAAAGCTGTGAATTAAATTATAATCACTTTAGATAAATATTCGAAAAGTTCCATACATTCTACACTCTAAACTTTTACTAACAAAAACATTAAGGCAGGGAATTAAAGAGAATTGTATCATTATATCATTAAGATAGGTATCGTTTTTTAACTGGACTTGACGCAGTTACTAAAGAGATGTTAAAGTACTTAATATACTCTTTATATTTGGTTATGTTCTTTCTAGAACGAGTGTACAAGTTCCGGAAGCAGAAGGCAAACTCCTTCATAGTCCTCTGGGATGTTCCCTCGTATTGATTTTTAGTCTTAGAAACAGCAAATAATCTAGGGCGGTCAAATCAGGTAAGTATAGAAAAGCACGAGTAATACAACCCCTGTTTCGATCAGTCGCTGGTCGGCCACACGCGAGACCGGCTAGACATTGCTATATGACAGAAATCGCTAACGTTGTTTGGTGCACTAGGGTTTGATGCGTTCATAGCGACATAAAAGTGAATGAACTATGATGCAAAATGTCTTAATTGTCGAAGAGATCATAAGCATAATATTGTGTGAAAGTTTGTTTTATGTGCTTGACAACTTTTACATTATGCATCTTATTTTTCTAATCTGACTCTTACAAACTAGTTTTTGTTTGTTTTACATTTTTTCTCATATTTTGATCACATTATGATACGAAGTTGCAGTGCTTTTAGCCTTGGTTCTGGCATCTAAAGCTTATGAATTATCACAATATCAGTGTAAAAGTAATCTACTACTCGTTTTCCCACACGTCTTCAAGCACAAATAACGCGCCTACCATGCCAAATAAAACTTTGATTCATCTGTAAAGAGAACAGATCTTCAATGGCAAAGTTAATGAAACGCTGTGACGTCAGTATTGCTTGATCAGGCAAATTGTTTCGACTACTTCCGTTCCCTATGTTCTTCTGACTGTTTTGTCGCCTACCTTAATCCTATAAGCACATGAGCCCTTGAAATGTTGTTTTTTAGCTGATAGACATAAATATACATATATCGTAGTTTGTTGTCCACTTCTGGCTTTGCCTAACCTTTTATACAGATACGTCTTCTGAAAGCGTTTCTAAGTATGGCGAGCTGCAGACTTCGAAGTGAATATTTTATTTTTACGGCCCATTTCGAGTTTATAAAGAGATTCTATGACAGACTTAGGGATTTTTTAGTAACAACCTTGACCATTCGCAAAACCCACTCAACCAAAAATAAAATTCGAATTTTTCTTATTTTACACTTTGGTCTAATGTTGAATTCAACATATTGAGAAGGTGTGTTTAGTAGATAAATGAAGACCAATATTTTCTATTTAGGCACATTGCGTGCCCTTTTTTGTCTTATGTATGAAATGACGTTTGTGTAAGCTAAAATTACTGCTCCCTTAATTAAATGGAGTAGTTTATATACACAATATACAAGCTGTTTCATTTACGTCACTCATGAAGGTTTCACTTGTAATTGAATATATGGGTTAGGTTTTTTAAATGGTTTATGAGCTTCGGAGGAAGAATGGACCTGTGACAAATAATTTTCAGATTTTTTTTAAATCACTAAAAGATAATACTTCCGGTTACTTTCAACATGTTTATCTAGCACTGTTAAAAAAACTAGAAACACATTCTCAAGGTCACTCGAAACATCATCAACTCTCTTATTTTTCATCTGCACTATATTGTTTTAAACACGGTCAGTAAGAGTTCTTTTTCCCTGATTTCCATCATGTAATATATGTTAACAAAAGCTTTTAGTATTATATTTTAACTAACGAAAACTATATTGTAAGATTAAATGATATAGATTCCAGAACGCTTTGATGTAGTTCCTGAAAGAATCATACAAAGAACAATTCAAAAAGTCGGAAAGCATACCCAATTGTGCATCAACTAATGTTATTAGAATATTCACTGTTCATTGTTGGTTCATTGCTACGTTTTCTATTGTTGTTATTAGTGTTATTATTTTTGTTTTTTAATTTATTGCTGGTACTAAATTTACATATTACTGCTTTTGATTCAAATTTTTGTTACCACAACGATTACGTGATTTGGTACCCATTTTCCATCGAATTTCTATCAAGATTGAAGAAAATAAAGATGTGTCGTTCTAGAAACAACTGTAAATGTGTACTTTTGACACAATGAGCAAATGATGTTATTTTTACCTCATTAATGAACAATAATCGAAAGTTTGAAATTTCATGGCTATCTTACTTTTTACCTTAACATGTATTCTTTGTCCATTAAGCGGGTAGGTACTTAGAAAATGGAGAGAAAAGTTTGTTTTCGGGAGCTTTTATAAAAAGATATACGTCACCAGTCAGAGAAAATCTTCTGTTAACTTTCGTCCATAATGAAAAATGATTTATTTAATAATTGAGAGCTGAGGCAATCTCTATGGAGTGTTTTCAAAAAAAAATCAGAAAACGTGCATGAGAAAATCATGGAGTGATAGGCATTTATAAGAGCAACAGATAAGAAACACACAGAAAAGTTAATGGCGCTGTGTTTCAGGTTGCCTTAATTTTTAAATATTATGACGTTTGTTGCTATCAGGAGTTAACGTATTTTACGGAGAATGATATAAAAGATACTTGATGTATAGAATGTCCCACCGAAGACTGGATTTTTGACTTTAGGAAAATGTCTTTTGTACAAATATTTTATAGAATTCAATGCTGCGTAACTTACAAATATTTCTGACTATACAGAGTATCCCAGAACACAGACAAACTCATTACGTTATTTCGAATGGAAGATCCTATATATAATTCCATCATTAAATTTATGTTATTTTCTACGTATAATTTAAAAATGGAATAATATATAGGATTTACATTTAAAATAACGGAGTAAGTATGCGTTTCCCTAGTTCAACATTCAACAAAGTCAGAACATTGTTAAGATATACAGCATTGAATTTTATCAAATTTTTGTAAAGATGATTCTTCTTGTAAAATGAAAAATGAACTTTCGGCCACTAAATATGATTCAAATTAATTCGCGATTGATTATTAACATTCAAAATAGAGAGTGTAGTAGGCAAGAGCAATATAACGTAGTATTTAAATTTGCCGGGAGAGATATATCTTAAAAATAGGATTATAGAACACCCATAATTTTGTATAATTTTCTAAATATAAGAATGAATATTTTTTTAAATTTTGAATAATGCAGTTACATTATTTTTGTTAATTTTGTTATAATGTCATAGACGGGATCGCAGAACAAAAGTATAGTCTGTAACTCATCAAGAGTTGTGGAACATTACCTGGATTGTTAAGCTGTTTTCTCGCTTAAAAACTACTGTCGTACTTAATACTCCTACTATGTTTCTATTTTTGCTTACACAGTTCTGGTGGTGTTTCTACACAATTTACAGCAATTTTAATTCACTAATTTAATTCTAGAAGTTTAGAACTTTTGTTAAAATATGGTTTAACTTTGATGTGTTTCAAATACCTTGGAAAATCTGGAAGCCCATTTGTCACATACTCATTTTATTTTCGACTTCACAACAAATACAAGTTTAGGAAATTTACCAAAATTAGGTTTTATTCTCCATTTCCAATAATAAGTGTAATTTTAGTGGTGATAGCCGAAAATGAGTTTATATATCGTAGTTATCAAGTAGAAATTTCTTACTGACAATGAGTAAGATGGCAGCCTCGTTTAATTCGAGTTCTGCATATTTTTTTTCTTTCGTTAAAACATCACGATAAAACGAAAAAGAAAATATATTTTTCCCTAAAATTCAAGGATTCGTATCCATGCCTTTGGCCCATTCCTTATTGTTATGTAAAAGCTTAGAGTGTAGCAAATATTTTGTGTATTGATAAAGTAAAATTTTGCAGTCATCAACGTAACGTTTTAGCAACATCGAAGGCTAGACGAAAAACGGGCGCCCTAAACGCAAAGTAAGTTTATGCGCACGTTCAAAAGAAGCAGCATTATCGGAATGGTAGGACCGTACCTTATCGATGGGTTAATTAGTTAGTACACAAGACAATCAGATCTACAGATCATCATCATCATCATCATCATCACATGAGCATCATCATTACAATCATCGTCAATTAGTACAGGGTGTGTGAAAGATGAAAACGGACGGAGATGTGTACGGTATGTGTAAACTGTGATAAGTGAAAGATAGTACTAACCTTGCACTTGCAAGCGACGCACGGATCGTCTGGGTTATATTGAATCCCTTCGTGATGGCACGGCTGACCTGTGTAGGTTGTATTACCGAAAGAACACAAGTCGAAATCGTCGCAGTGCGGGCAGCAGTCCGTCTCACCCTTGATAGGATTGGCACACGCCAGCGGTGGACATTGCATGTCCCAACAATCGATCTCGCCTAGAAATTCGACAGTCATTACGATATTAGTTCAGTTAGAAGGCCAAACCACTTTGTTTTTAACATGTTCAACATTGAGAATTGAAAAGGATTTCTTTAGACAAAACAATTTCCAATTTTTATTTGTAGATATAATCAGCGTAAAAAAGCCTATACATACATATTTAAAAATTATATAACAGCAAGGAAGAAAGAAAAACTGCAACTCATGTGCTGCGGATATATTGATTTTATTAATTCGGCCAGTAAAATATAACATGTATCGGATATATTGAATTTAATATGTTCAGTTTAATACACACCAATATAATTTTATACTGGTAATATAGGTGGCGCAAAAAGGAACGTTGTGATGTGAATGCTTTGCTATTTATTTCAAAATTTTATAGAAAAGAGCTTGAGAAGGTAAAATGTTAACAATACGCTGTCAAATAATGAACAAAAATCATGGAATTATGTTTCCTCCCAGTCAAATTGTTTTGATACAATTTTTACGTCGTAATTTGGTCTTTAATTACGTTAACACAACTACAAATATATGTATGTATTTATGTATGAGGGTGATATTACACTGCAACCTAGGAAATCTATTGTGTCCCCTATTTTTGCTGTTTTACAGCTGGCCTTCCAATCGTATTCCTTTTAGTTTCAAGTTTCCTTCTTTGATTTCACATGCTCCCAGGAGCAACGTCCTTGAGTTGCAGAGTGTTATTCAATTTCAGAGGAGGTGGTTGGGTTCCTCGTAAAATCTACATCCAGCTTCCTTTGCTAATCCAAGTTTACTAAGATGTCCGTTTAGGAACCCTTTCAGCCCCGAAAATATTTCTATGCGAATATTGTTCTTACTCAACTTGATGCATTCTGTAAACTTCTTCTGGTTATAGGTTTCTGGAGGAGTTTTAGATTGCCTCATTCATTGGGAGATTCTCCCAATAATTGCATTCTCTCTATACCATTTCACTTTTCAGTTTCTGCAATATTGTACTGCTACTTATCCCGCAAAAGGGTTCAGGCTCCACGCATGATATTCCAGTCCCTTTTTTTTGCAAGATTATCCGTTATTTCGTTTTCTTCCACTCCTGTGTGACCCGAAACCCAAAGGAAGATATTTTATTTATTTCCCTAGGTACTCCCAAATCATCTTCCCTAGATGAATTGATAATCCGTTCTTATGGAGGGTTTTCGTACCATGTACCTATATTTAATCGCAAATTAATATTTTCCGAATTGATACGACTGGTACCACCACTTTTAATAATTTACCTACTAAAACTTAATATTAAATTTAGTAAGGTCTGGGAAGGAAGGTAGGCTACCAAAATTGGGACGATAAATAAGGTATCGAATGAACCATCAGGTAATTTATGATACAATTGCAATTAGGTAAGAACAACATAAATTTGACGTGTTGATATAGGATCATTATGATTTCATTTGCCGTCGTTCCAACATGTTTTAACGTTCAAAAGACATCAACGCTAGAAGTCATTTGAGGTTATTTAATAGTGGCCTTCTTTATACTGCCTGGTTCAACCACTTTTTTGACCTATGCCGGGTAGTTTTGCCGTTCGTAGTGTGTAGCTCATAATGTAATTCACAAAACCAAAGTAAGCCTAACTGGCTCCTATCTAACTAGTGCGATAGACAGTGATACAATCATAATAGCTGGATTCAAGCGATGAGTGTAAAATATGCTATTAAACGCATCAAATCGTCCTAAATTCAAATATCAATGGAGTAATAGAAAAGCTTCTGTTTTGTTTGTTTTTTTTTTTTTGTGAGCGAAATTGCACGTTGTGCAATACACTTTGAAACTTCTAAGCAACTATTTGCGTATTGTATCATCTCTACTAAAGTTTTCCTGCACCCGGAAGGGTTCCAACCTCTGGCAGGCATTTTAGAGTGAAAGACGAAAAATATTTGAAGTGCTGCGAATATTTCCTGTGATATTTGAACTATAAATAAAGATGTGACGCCCAAAATACATCGAAATAAGGTTCGTTTTATGAACTCATTTTTAGGAAGTCCTTGAGCAAAAGGTACGTACATCTCAGACCAGAAATGGCTATTAAATGATGTTTTATTGATGTCAGTCCGGTTGCTGGGAATATCTTCTATACGAATTTTAATGTGCGGAATAGACCTATAGTGCCAATGATGAATCGTCGTTGCACGGTTTCAGAAACAAGATGCAGGAAAGATTAGGATTGTGCCCTGAAGGCCTGTTTCACTATTTTATTGTAATCTCTATTATATTAGCAGATAGCCTTCTTAATTAGATAATTGGTTTGAGAATCTGCGAGTTTAGTTGTGGAAACTTTGCCCCCTGGAAACTTTGTGGAAATTATCGCATTCTCCACAATTGGGATTTCCTCTACGTTTTGATAGAAACTGCAAGATCGACTTCCAAGTCTGTGGTGTGCTTATCTCCATTTTATCTACAGTTGTACCTGTTAGTAGTTCTACTACCATTTCCCTGTCTTTATTAAGTGCTTTGAAAAATTAGGTCTTTTGCCTGTCTTTCATGGTTTTATCATCGTTCTTTGGACTTGTTATGCATCAATTCTTTGATGAATTTTGTTATTTGTGGTTTGATAATGCAGAAGGAAAAGAACAATTCAAATGAAGAGCCTTGAAGATCCACGTTTGCCCAGCACATCTCAAGCCAATGCTATTACATGTCCACCTTCTTTTAGGGAGGTCAATACCTGCGGAATTAATAACTTTAAGTGTTGACTAGATATAGCGCTGGTTCTACCTGCGCCGATCCGTTTCTTCATTTCTTCACCACAATACTAAAGCATGGCTGAGCATTATTTCATATTTTCGTCCAGGGTTGACACGGCGAATACAAATTGCTCTCTCAGGCGATATGATAGTTCAAGAACATGCACAGAGCATATTAAAATTTACCACTAAAATTTTTCATTTAACTGTGGTTTATGGTTACGTGAAAATGAATTAATTTTGTTTTAACGCTTTCTATGTATTAAAACAACGCAAATTTATTGATTGAGTTAACGCTACACTTTATTTTAAAAGAAGTGGTCACCCATAAATCAAGAATAAATATCGTTAATCCAAAACAAAAATGTTAACGCAACATACATGTTTACTTAAAAACAATACTTAGCGGATTTCTTTGACATTATTTTCTTTTGGGGTAACATAAAAATAGTAATACAAAATTTTATATTGGATTACACCAACCATTTTTTTTCAGTGCATTTACTTGTTACACATACGTATGGAAGAGAAACAGTTTTTCGTACTTATGAGTTTACTGCAGAAGACTCGGTAATGTCGTATTGCACTGTGCAACTGTTGCTATAAAGAATGTCGATACGACTTCCATAAACGACGTTTATACGACATCCGTAAATAATATCGATGGTCTGTGACATTATGGCGTCTTTTTCACGTTTTAAATATGCCGTATGTAATATTGGGACAATCGACGTAATCAGTGACTAAATATCGACGTCTTTGAGACGCCAAGCTGCTACTTGGGACTGTAAGAAGCTTGCAATCTTTGCATTTTCTATTTAATTCTAGAGAGAGAGAGAGGGAATACATAAATGTCTACCCAATTCTGTGATTGATTAGCATCATAACGAACGTCATTGGAAGTCGGTCGTACACTTCCGCAGGCACGGGATACAAAGCCTAAAACGAATTTGCATAGAAAAAGATTAAGATTAAGTGGCAAATGACCTACGGATAGTCATAATTTCTTATTTAAAATTGTTGAAAAATGTTAGTGATATTCAGTTATTCCCAAAAAAAAAAACGAGTATCTGTGTTACATTAATTACTATCATGATATTGAAAATACATCACATTCGGACCTTTAATTTAAACAATAATTAATTAATAACTTCACTTACCATTTTCACATTCGCAATGTTGACAATCGTAGGACCAGTGTTCGCCGTGCATCAAACGGACGTTACGTAGCTCCTGATGTGTACAGCCCAAATGGGGATTGCACTGAGGGCAGCATATATTTTCCCTATTTCCAGGAATCGAACAGTCGCAAGCCGGCTTATCGCACGTGACGACGCCAAAGTTGCAGGTACAATTATTGCAGGGTTTGTCTGCGAGTGAGAAGGTCTTTCCGTGCTCCACTTCGACACCCTCGTACATGCAACTGTATCTGCAATCGGAACTGCGTCCTGGTGTGCAAAGGCACATAAAACCGCCGTTCGTATTGGAGCATTGTGCCGATGGATGGCAGGTGTGGGTGCCCATTTCGCATTCGTCTGCATCTGAAAGGAAAGGAAAAGCGCCGTTTTGATTGTCAATAAATACTGGTTGGATTTTTTTTAAGTAAGGTTGGCAGATGCAATTTAAAATTGATGTTTTGATAGTTATATCTTCTATTTTCATTTATAAATACATTTTGCGGAATCTTTCTGACTTTGGCTCAAATTATTATTATTTCGGTCGCACCAAATTGATTGAATCGAAATATAACGACGAGATACATAAATTGGACACGAATTGACGGGAGTCCGGGACATGTTTTCAATTGTAAAACAAAAAATAAATCATAGGGTTAGCGTCGTATGTTGATTGTTTATAAGGCGGATATTACACTAAAAAAGTTCTTAGAAAGATCTTTCATAAAAGTGTTTGACAAATTTTTGTAGCACGATCAAGTCAAACTTTAATACAACTCAGGTCAACACCCTATAATTAAAAAATGTTTGCTCTACGAATATGGCTAAATATCATAATAATATATGTAATTAGTGTAGAAAACTTCTCTGGTTTCTTGGCCAGTTGGATCAATATATTAAAATAAAAGTCTCGAGATGGTGGACTTAGATTGGCGTTGCACACTGATGGCTCCAAAACGGCAAATGGACGTGGAATAGGAATATATGGGTCTAGAACCAAGTACTTCGAAAACTTGGAAAAATACCCAAGTATTTTTTCAGGCGCAATTACACGCTCCTTTTAATATTGATAGAACTTTCAATAATAAGCAGGAAAATATCATCATGTCTGATAGATAAGCAACCATCAAGGTGCTGAGCTCACATGAAATCAGTTCCAAGATGGGCTGGGAATGCCTAAGGAAATTAAAAGAGCTAGGCAGAAGAAATAAAGTAACCCTCCTGTGGGTTTCGGGCCACACAGGAGTGGAAGAAAATGAGATAACGGATAATCTCGCAAAAAAAGGGCTGGAACACCTTTTGTAGGGCCTCAACCCTTTTGCGGGATAAGTAGCAGTACAATACTAAAGAAACTAAAAAGAGAAATGGAGCAGAGAAAATCTAATTATTGGGAGAATCTCTAGGGAATGAGGCAAAGTAAAGTTCTTCTGTGAACCTATAACCAGAAGAGGCTTATAGAATGCATCAATCTGAGTAAGAACAATGTTCGCATGTTAACAGGAATATCTTCAGGCCATTGTAAACAGAAGGGACATCTAAGTAAGCTTGGGTTCGCAAAGGAATCTGAATGTAGATTTTGTGGGGAACAGGATGAAATAACCATCCATTCCCTCTCAAATTGCGTAGCACTGTGCAGCTCAAGTGCGTTGCACCTGGGAGCAAGGGAAATCGAAGAGGGAGACTTACCTAACCTGGGGCTGATATCCTACACTTCCTGAAAGGAATAGAATTGGAAGACCAGCTGTAAAACAGCAAGAATGGAAGACACAATATATCTCTTAGGTCGCAGTGTAACATCACCCTCCCTACATATATACATACAGACACATAAATAGATTGGCGTTCGTTACATTCAAATTTAATACATTTTTTGGCAATCGTTTATAATTAAAATAGTTTGATGAATATAGCAATTTTACCATCTTAGGTAGTGCAGAAAAAGTTTTTTTTTGGTTTTCCTATTTTCGATAGTACAGTGTTATTTCCTAATATAGAGTATATTATTGAAAGAATAACGATATTTTTAATATATTGTTTAGATATATTTTATATATATTTTTTTTTCATAACAATTACTACTTTCACAGACATGTTAATATGGAGTTCTACCAATAAAAAAAATATATATTTTTTTAACAACTTAGCATTCTCTCAATTAAACTAGTAATTTTAATGAAGAAAAATAGCAATATTTAAACAATGTATCAAAAAGATAGTATAAGGAATAACGACGTTTATTAAGTATTTAAAATAAGAAAACCAAAAAAAGAAAAAATAACACTTTACAAAGAAAAGGTAAAATCGCAAAATCTGTGGAAAGTTTTGAACGATTATCAAAAAAATGTTTTGAACCTGAATAAACCCAGGTTAAGTCCACTATTTCAAGACTTTTGTTTTGACATTGTAGTATATTTACAATACTTACAATTAGTAAATAAATTAGTAAAAATACTTTTAAACTTCTTTGTTCACAGTGTTTGTTAACTGAATTTAAATTGTTACCTTAACAGAATTAGGAGTAAAGTATTTGACGGAGTAAACATATGTTAACTGTTATTATAAGCAATTATTAAAACGTTTTTTTTTTTACTTACACCATGTTACCGTATTTCTGATTGAGGTAATAATAAATAATGGATTAGTTGAAAACCTACAATGCTTGTATTACAAGAATAATACTTATTAATATAGTTCTAATTAAAATTGTTATAAAAAACGATGTTATTAAATAATAGTTAAATATACGGAACGAAATTCTAATAGAAATATTAAATAACTACATGAAGGTTAATTCAAACAGCATTGATGATTTTCTTAACTTAAAAATTTAAGGAAATTTCAAAATCATCTGTAGGTAATGCAACAAAATTTGATGAAACACTTTTTTACTTTTTTTAATACGCAAAAAAAAAGATTTTCCATTAAGTGCAATTTCGAACCTACACTGACCTAACAGATAATTTAAAAATTCTGAAAGGACGTTTTGAGGAAAAAATAAATAATAACCCTGAAAGCAGCATTTTATGGATGCTTGATTAAGATTTCAGAAAAGCGAAACTATAAATTCAGAAATAGAGAGATTTATTATCTTATTAAATGTGAATAAATACGGATCTGATATAAGAAACCTAACATGAAGTCCTCAATGACAAAAATTCAGTTAAAGACAACACCGTTCGCAAGAGTAACCGGAAACAAGTTCAGAAAGAAACATAAAGTATTGAAGGTACCAATTGAAACAACCAATTTATCAAAGAAGCAGCTGTGGATAGATGAGACGAAGGTACTTGCTTTAGGATCTAATTACATCACTGTATTCAGCGAGATGTCAACAAATGCGCAAAGGTAGGAGTAGTTAATAGAAGACGCCTAACACTGAGGAGAAACAAATGCAAGAATGGTTTCCAGAGCAGTGAAGAAAGCAAAAACGTGGAAGTCCAGCACATCCAACATATCTCTAAAGCACGATAAGTCAAGGGTAGATGCAGTATGTTCCGCAGAGCGGGAGGGTTGGAGAATGGAGCACTCAAATATAAAAATATTACATAAAAAGGGTTACAAAGGCAGTAAGGCAGAGCATAAAGAATTCAACTTTTCTAAATTCTAGCCCGAAGAAAGCAAAAAAATTGTCGAAATCTTGATATAATAAAGTATTAAAAGAAATTTATTGATGTAGTTTCAGCTTAGTATTGCCGAACCTTCGATAACTAGTGTAGAGTTACCGGCGTTAAATTATTCTGTTTATTAAATGCGTACTGCTCTGTTACTTTTGTTTTCTACCGCCACATACGTTACCATGAGTTTATTTATCCTTGTTTGTAACCATTTTACAAGATAAGAACCAACAAAATAACCGAAAGTATTGACACACCGAAAAGTCCAAGAGATATTACTAATAATAAAATAACTAACAGTTTATACGAAATTTTGAAAAACAATTATTGTTTTTCAGTATGCCAATAAATAGTACCTCTTACTACGAATTATAAAGGAATATGAATCTGAACGCTCGTCTCTCAGGGCTCAGAAAAAAGTATTAAGTGAATAGGTAGTTTCAAAAGTAGGCGGACGTATGCACTTGGAAAATGAATCCTATTAGTATATTACCATATCCTTCGCCACTAGAAAAGTGGCAATATCTGTTTCAACATTACAGGGCGATTACTTAAGACTTCGATAATAATACCAACACTGCAAATTTTCTAGGCCTTAACAGTTATTGTAAAAGGTGATAAAGATAACAAGAGAATACAATACAGGAATATAACTAAATTATTTCAAAACAGAGAAACATTTGCATCACTTTCTTATGTTAATTCATACATCAATATTTCAACAAAACAGGTTCGTTCTTCTTTTTCGGGAAATGTAATGAACATCAGGGAACTCACTCTTTTGCACGTAACAGAAATATTGAAAAATAGTTTTCAGAAAAAAATTCAAGAATTTCATTTGAGTTATAGATGATAGAGGATGTACCTACATGAGATAACAGCAAGGCAGGTACAGATTTGTGTAATTATCACGTGTTACACATACTTTTTTTTTAAATATTGATTAAAAAGTATATCTTACTACAACTAAATAATGAAATCTATACGAATACCTATATTTAATTGCATATTTAAAAGATGTAATTTAAATTTTACTATCGCCATAAAAATATCTTACTACATATTTTTGACCTTTTTAGGAAGCTTACAACATTAATCGGTTTATTATCTTTTTATTATGCAATTAGAAAGGAACTATGCGTTAGTCACATTCAGAGTAGTGTGTCTATACACATCTTTTACTATTCTCGCAATGTTATTGACGCACTAAAGATGCCAACACGGCCCGCGGCTCTATAAATTTTGTTGGTTGATGTTATTGCTTTAAATCATTGCATTGTCGTTGTTCTCCTATTTGATATTCCTGTAATCCCCCTTAAAGTAATAAAAAGTCGCGCATGAATATGAAAGTAGTGGTTCCGGGAATCATTATATATTCACGCAAGTTGCACCCACGCAGCAATGTAGATACATATTAAAAAACTAGTTTCATAGGAACGAGTACAAATACAAGGGTAAAAAGTTAGTGGTGAAGCCAAATAATGAATGAGTCATTTAATGTCATATGAAACGCATTTTTTTTATAATTAATATTTTTAATGCATTTTCTTTAATAAAAGAGAAGAATTTAATATTTAATAGAAATACTGTAGAGTGTGCAGGTTGATAGCGTCCACAAATGTTAATTTTCGATTTAGATCCGGTTTATTAATGCACAGTTAAAAGTACCAGTTTGCTGGCTGTGAGATATTGCTGATTACTGGCTAGAAGATTGTAAATGAGCTTATCAAATACTGTTACGTCTCTCAACTAACTAATTTTCAAGTAGAACGAAATGGTAATTAAATTAAGCGTTCGCATTGATTTATATAAACTTTCTTTTAGCAGCAATTTGATGTGAAAAATGCAAAATAAATAGTAGGTTATATATGATGTTTTTTACCAAATTGCATATCTGAACAAAATGATACAGAAGTATTTTTCAATTTACATTCTTACATCGTCATCTCTTTATCCATGATTCATCCTAACTAATAACAAATGCTTTAATTAGCAAATATTTAATAGGGCTGTGGAAGTAGTGTTTATATATCTTACAACATTAATTAACTGTTAACATGTCTATGGTATGTCATAAATACATGTCGAAACTTGTAGCCAAAACAATTTGATCCCATAGTATATTAATAAAGGAATTAGGAAGTACACTTACCAATTTATTTATTTATCTACTATTTTATGTTATTTTTAGTATTTACCTAATAGTTAGTAGCGTGTATATTTTGCCGAAAGACCTGAACGCGGCAACATTGTTTCCTAAATTCTTAACCGTCTATTTTAATTGAAACATTTACCTTCTTTCCTGCGCCTAGCGCCTACACGAAGTCTCGAAAGTTTCAATATTTGTTAGTTAGCACTTTGCGCCCCATGTGCCCACCGGTAGTTATTAAAAACAAAAATTGCTTCCACAGATGAGATCAGTCCGTGGTTCAACGTGTTTTTTTCTGTTCTAAATCTGCTTGCTAAAGAAGCATGAGGATGCAGTAAAATAAGTTCTTAACATTTCTTTGTTAACATAATATTTTCATTGAAAATACATATTATGGAAACCTATATTAAATAAGTGCAGTATTCAAGATAGCATTGTAAATAGTCATTTTTTTGAATTATCAAATTTAATTGTGTTATCGTTGCTATTTATATTGTGCTTATTTATTTTTCTATCGTTGGAAATAGCAACTATTCGTTCTTTATTAATTTTAGTGTTTATTTAGTTCTGCACGTTAATTAATAGATTTTTCATTTATCGTGTATGCTGGTACATGGAGTGCATGCGATGGAAATCGGAACAAGGCAATGCGAGAATATCGTACTCTCTACTAAAACCGGGGATATTCTACACTAAATATCTTTCGAAGGTTGCACCAAAATCTTTGGGGAACGGATTTGCTTATATTCAGTTACCGAAATGGTGAAAGACCAAGGCAAAAAAGCACTGTATAAGTAAAAGGACGGATTTTAGTCTTAGTGTATGGTGTGCTTTCTGTTAGCCCTAGACAGATAATTGTTGCAATGAATATGCCAAGCCACAAACCCCTTGATTCAGTTTTAAGGAAAAACATTCTACGCCCATATCACGTTGTCAGTTCAACTTTATAAAAATGATAATCTTCTCCGACTGAATTTCTGCAACACGATTTTAAAGAGAAGTTGTGATGATGACGGTTTTCAAAAATAGACTCTCGGAGCGATGAATGCATATTTAATAGAGATGAAATCTTTAATAATCATAACTTTCACTATAGGGCAGAGGAAAAAAATGCTTTTCGTCATAGTGTCTTATTGAGGTAAGTAATCATTATTCTCTAATTCTAGAAACTACATTCACAAGAGCTACTGTACATTACTACGTACTCTAAATCTCAACTTTTTACTGGTCCTATTTACGACATTGGAAGTGACATAAAATGAGGAAATTTTGCCTCGTTTCTGCTCTTGTTTTGTTCTAAATTGCATTGTATTTTTTTATCGCCATACAATATAATTTCTTTAATAGCGTTTTTAATTTTTGCTTAAAACTGTACCCAATACCCTTAAAAATGATAAATGAATGTGACAAAAACAAGCATGAGTTACCTTAGTTACCACAAAAATATTGCGAAATGTCAGTAGAGCACACAGGGAGAGCATTTGCAGCCATTTCATTCTATAATCGTGTTTGATTACAAAGGTTGCAGTTTTTGCCTAATTATTAAAAAAATGACTTTTTGATATATGTTGCCCGTAAAGAGAATTAAAAGACCTTTTGAATGTGTGGTCACAAGACCAACCTTCTCCATTAACATTTTAAGGGTGTGGACTGCTGCGCTCCCAGGAATGATTTTAAACCATCAGGCCCGGTATTAAAAGTTATCCCTCTTGATATGACAAGGTTTGGCATGGACAGGTTTCGGACTTTTATATCAATCACAGCAGGTAAAGGTGAGGTTACAGCAAAATAACCTTAAACTGTCACGTTTACTAAATTACTAAACTAAAGCTTTTAATTAGAGTAATTTATTGTATTTCACCTTCTACTTCCTGTAGACTATATTTTCAAGCATGTAACATATTGCCGGTGTCCAGCATTTATATTTTAGAAGCATTGTGCTATGTTCATAAGAATAAAAATCAATATCCAACTAATAATACTTACCACTCATACAACACCCGACAAAAGCATTATGTTTATAATTCTAAATTTAACTTGAGCATTGTGGCACACCAGGTATAGAGCGTGCGGGCCATAGATTATATAATATGTTGCCTGATAATCTAAAGACTAACGGAAATTTTAACACCTTTAGAACAAATGTCCAAAAATACCTTTTAAGTAAATGTTGCTATACAATAAATGAATTTTAATTTAATTATTTACAATCTTTTGAGTTTCTGCGGTTTTAAGAATTGTTTTCATATTTTTTCTTTCGTTTAGGATACATTTTCAAAAATTTATTATTTTTTTTTACAATAACAAAAGCTTTTGAATTAATTTATTTTTTCTTATTAATTAGGATCATAACTAACAGGAAATACCAATGAACTTCAGTCTCACAAATTCTTTAATCATCAAAACACAATGTACATTTCGTTAGCTAAGCTAACATCTTCAGGTGTACATACAAGTGTATTGTCAAAATACACTTGTATGTACACCTGAAGATGTTAGCTCATTGGTATTTGCTGTTAGTTATCAGTATATCTCACAGTGCTCGATTTACCTTCTATTTAATTAATTAAGATCATGTTTTATTTTTAATTATTACCCAATTTTAGAATTACTTTTTGTTTAGAATTCTTAGAATAATTTATTTTTGATTTATATTCTTATGTATAGTTTTAGTTTCTTAATTCTTTGTAAATTATTTTTCCTTTCTTCTTTTGATTGATCCGATTATTATTATGGATTAATAAACGTTACTTACCTACTTACTTACTTACATTGGTGATTATTGAAAGCCGGATTTATATGCACTAAAAATATCAAAATATGCAAGATATGCTTCTAAGAATATAAAATATGCATTTGAATCTGGAAAATATGGGTTACAAAATCATTCTTTTTTATTTAAAATTAATGTCAGGAAAAAAAAATACAGGAGATGAGCTGTAAACATATTTTTAATGCTGATAGAATAAATAAAGTTTGGTTTAATTTATGATTAAAATGGCAAACATATTTTTCTAAATTTTCTGGAGTAAAGTTTTTTCTAGTCAGATAGAATATTTTTGTAATGTGAAGAGCATCGTTCGACATATTTTATTTATGAAAAACTAAATAAGTACAAATCATCCCAACCTCGTACTCCACCTAAATATACTACACGAGGCTACCTATTCTAATAAGTACTATATGAATTCGGTAACAATTGAAATGTTCATACTCTAAATAATTTCCCTATGATCATTAATAACAAAAATATAATACACAATTATGTGAATACTACTTTAGAAATATGTAAAATGTGATTAGTTCACATAATCGCGACTTTACTGTAAATCAGTTAGCTACAGTGTTCGACATAGTGGTGCGTGTTCGTATAGTGGTAACTTTTCTAATGCTATGGTGCAGTCATTCGAACCAGATCCATTCAATACTTGGAATATTTCGTACAAAACGGAAAATCCCAGATTCTTAGCTTAGTTAGCAACCACACCTGGTGCATTTCTAAAAGATCCTCGAATGGCCGTTATCCTTTCAAGGTTCATTACGAGGATTTCACCTGATGTTTCCAGTGCTTTAATGGTCTGGACCAGTATTTTAAAATGAGTTGCAATGTATGCTAATTCGCTTTCTATCTTAGTGTTATTAAATATTAAATTTTATTTTTTATTGGTCTTATCGGCAACTTAGACCATGTTGATACGTGTTCCAATTTCAAAGGCGGTATTTCTTGGAAGCGGCCAGAGCGGATGTGCGTTTCCAAGGACCCAACAGCCGTACTACTGTCGGCGGAATTATTGAAATTTGGAAAATCACGAAATGCACTGAATTATGCAAATTATATGCTTTTATTGCAAAATGTATGCATTTATTTTAAAAAATAGGCATTTATTGATAAATATTTATTAATATGCGCGATAAGAATGGTGTCATTTTATTTAAAATTATCTGAAACGCTAAGAAAACTTTAAATTAATTCGAAGCCGTTCAGCAAAAACATATGCAAATCCGGCCTTTTATGAGTAGTTTTTTTAGTTGGTTTAGTAGTAGTGGTAAGACAGGGCAACAGCGAGAGGTTGACGGATTGACGCTCCCGCCTTACCCTAGTCGAAGAAGGCCATCGCCAACAACTGCCTCGGGTCTAAATGTGACTTAACTCCTGGGAAAGACAGATCCCCCGTCAAGTTGAGCGTCTCTGGAGGACTAACTCACCCACCCAGAGTAAAGCGAGTTCAAGATAAGGAACCAAGCAAGACTGCCCACAATGCGCTTCGATCGGAAGGGGCGCATGGGATAGTTGGGAGCAGTCAGAATACAGAATCCCATAACCCCCGTCACCGAAAGTCGGAATGGTCGTGTGAGATGTGCAAGGGCCTATACAACAGTTATAATTCTTTATTAGCCATTTGATCGCAAAGATATAAGCTTCGTCATAAAAATAAGTACATCCATAAAAAAATAATAAGTAAAAATACAATTGGTATACATATGCACAAATACAAAACTCAGTAGAGCAGTCTCAAGTTACTGAGCAACCACACAGCCCTAACCGAAAGTTGCCATAAAAATAATTCTGGATAAAATAATCTAAAATAATGACCTCGAGTCTGACGGTAATTTATTAAATACTTTAATGCAAATATACCTTGGATTTCTCTCATACGGCAAAGCGGTTGTATAAGTTGGAATTGAATAATGCTTTTTATTTCTAGTGTCATACGTGGTGTTTATGTCTTCATTTAAAGTAAAGTAAGAATGGCGCTTTTTAGCAAACTTACCACATGCATATAAGAATAACGAAGGCAATGACATTAAACCATTGGCCTTAAATACAGGTAGGCAGGAGGTAGTCCTATTCAGATAAAACATAGTACGAACAATTCGTTTGTGACCAATTAACCAACGTAAACAGTGAGATGACTGACCCCAGAATATAATACCATACCTTAGCCTAGATGAAATGTGCGCATGGTAAAACATCAATAACGTTTCAATATTAACTCAACATTTGAGTTTGAGCAAAGCTTAATTCAGCGAACACAGCTTAGAAGAAAGGGCCGATAAATGCTCCTCCCATAATAAAACAGTATCCACATGGCAGCCCAAAAACTTAGTATGTGACACCACAGGAATGGATTCACCATGTAAACGAAATAATGGCGATCTATCAATTTGACGCCTTACACTGTTGAAAATTTTAACACTTTTTTGACTAATTTAATAGTCAGGAGAGGTCCACGCTCTTTTCGTGTTATTTTGTCGAGAACTATAGAAGTTTAAATTTGACGAGCAAAGATAGTCAAGTGTTGTCTATTGCTAAGGGGTTATTTTGTCCAACTGACACGTGGAATTATAAAATACTTCTAGTCACATTTTATTTGATCTAGACTAGACAAATTTACTAGCTGTTTAACTAAATAAATGCGGTCTAGTGGCTGATTTAACATCGTTTTCTAAACACTATTTTGTATTTACATGTATTTCTATCCGAGGGAAAAATTTTGATTGGTTGACGCTTCTGAATGTCTAGAAAAATAGTAAATCCCCATATTTTGAACGAAAAATTCACACGAAATTCTAGTAATTTCTGTTCTATTAAACACGCGTAGTCAACTCGTCTGGCAAAGTTTGTAAAAATCAACACTAAAATATTTGACTAGCGCAAAATTAACGCCAACACCGATAATATTTTCAACAGTGTATGGTTGTAAGAGGCAGTAAAACAGTTTTAGATTTATTAATAATTAAATTATTACGATCACACCACGAAGACACATTACCAGCGTAAATGGGGCCTGTGCAGGACACATCCTTATCACTATAACCCGTTATAATACTGTAGTATTATCGGCAAATTGATACAAATTATTTTTTGTAAAGGAACGATGAAGGTCATTCACGAATAATACAAATAAAAGAGACCCCAAGCCGGATCCCTGCGGCACGCCCTGCAAAACTGCAGCAGCAGAGGAGCAAGCAGTCCCGTCACCACATCTAACGGATACAAGCTAGGTACGATCATTTAAGTAAGATGCAAACCACTGCAAACAACGTCCTCTAATACCATAGAATGATAATTTATGGAGCAGGAGCGCATGATCTACGGAGTCAAATGCTTGAGTCAAATCAAAAAATAGTTGGAATACCCAACGTTATAATGTTTATTTAATCTAATTTAAAACTATTAAATGTTTTATGCAGTTTTAATTACTCGTTCGAGTACTTTACATTAAAGATTACAAAAAAGTGTATTATTAATGTTATTTACAGAAAAAAGGATGATTTTCATTTGGTTGAAAAATAAAATTTATGTATGTATGGGTAATAATTATAATTATAATAAATTTGAATCCATCAATAAATTATACGAAAATGGTTTAATATACTTACGCCTGGTTTCTCGTTAATAAGTCACTGTTATTCCTTATAATAACATAAATCCTGGAATTATAAATATATAAAAATCTGGGCTTCATTTAAAGGTTTAAAGAATTTCTTCAATTGCAATTAGTGACTATACGTGTAATTTACTCATATAAAATATTTAACCTGCACTATAAAGCATTAAAGTAACAGTTCTGTTTATATTCCATGCCATGAATGTCGAGCAATTACCTTGGCATAAATTACCCAATTTGTTATTCTCCACGGGACTCTCGTAACCCGGTTTACACTTGCAGTAGTACCAACCGACCATGTTGACACAGACTGATGAGTCGGAACAGCGATGTAAGCCAGTAGCGCATTCGTCCAGATCCTTCTCGCAGCTCCTGCCAGTGTATCCGCTCCTGCATAGGCATTTTCCGGGTTTTATACAGCTCCCGCCGTTTAGACAGGTCTGATTGCAAACGGCTGTAGAGATTAATTAAGTAAATATTTAATTTAATAATTTAAATATGTTTATGCATTTCTTAAATGAATTTGTATTTTGCTTACGTTTACAACTGTATCCATCTCCGCTATATCCTTCTTTGCAAATGCATTGGTAGCTTCCGGCAGTATTATTACAATAAGCATTAACGTCGCATTTATGTTCACCTGTGCTGCACTCATCTAGTTCAACACAATTAAATTTATCCATCCTCTTGTATCCAGGTAAGCATTCGCATTTGTAGGAACCATTTGTGTTGACGCATTTGGTGTTTTGTTGGCAATGATTACCATTGGGTCCTCCTATTTCAAGACACTCGTCTATATCTATGAGTAGAAAGCAAAAAATGATTAAAAATTGTGTGAACTGACCTCAATCTAGCTCGATACATGTTGGATTAAAGGTTAAATATCGTGTTAGTAGACGCGATTTCAATCTTTATATAAAAGCATCAAATACAGAAATAATACACTTTTTTTATGAATTGAATAGCTTTGGTTGCATATTGTTAAATGTCACGTAATGTAGTATTATGTACAGACATACACAAGTGTTAATGTAAAGCAATTAGGTCCATTAGTGTAATATACATTTTCAATCGAGAACTAATTAAAAATGGTGAAATCAATTACTACTATACATATTAAACAATTAAATTTACAAAAATCGTTATGCATTGAATTATTTTTATTTCATATTAATAGTTATTATAAACTAAACAATGCTTGCCAAAAATGCCAACTTAATTTAGATGCTTTTTATGTGGAATGAAAAATTTCCAAAATATTACAAAAATACAAACAGCAAAATCTGTGAATTATTTATTTTTTAATTGAAACAATAAGTTTCAATTTCTACGTGTGATTGTAAAACTTGCATTAATCAAGAGTTTAGGATGTTCCCATTTATGATATTCAACTCACGTTCTATGAGTGAAAATTGTATTAACACGGAAACTAGGTTAGTGCTTAGTGGAGAAACTCATTGATTTCTTAGTATAAAAGGAAACTTCTGAAAGTACTACAGTTCAAACGCAGTATTTTTTTATACAATAACTACAATTTTCTCAAAGATTCTTTACTTTAATTAAACTAATGACCTTAAGCAGCAACAAGAAACAATTATTTTCGTCATATCTTCGAAAAACGTGAGCTAGAACAGATTCATTTAAAATTCTTAGTTATTTCTGTGTTAATTATACTTTTGACCTAAAAACATGAAATTGCACCTTTATTTTAAAGTTTATCAAAAATGGTTTTAAAAAATAATTATAGTAAAATAATAGTGCGTAAGATCATCAATCTCTTTTGAAAAATCCAGTTTCGTGTCTGCTACCAATCATGCAGGGGTCTCTAGACAATGGAAGAATAGTTGGAACAACCAACATTACACTACCTTTCCTCTACAGTGCCATTGCTGCCAAATTGTAAGATTATGAGCATCAAAGCATCAGCTTTAATAGTGCAAATATGCACTGGAAATGGCAATGTTATTAAGTGTGCAAAAATATGCATCTCGGTGCGGTGCACAAAGATGAGGCAGCAAGCTGTTGTAATTAGAAGAGATAAAAGATACAGAAGCTTGTGGTTAGGAATAATAAGAGCAATGAGGACCACTCTTACAGTAGCAATGGAATGCCTTCTAGACCTCCCACCTTCGCGTTTGGGATACAAATATTATATCCATCATGTGGAAGGCAACTTGGTAGACCACATGGTTTCAACATGCCTTTTTAACAGAAATTTCTAGGTGAAAATTACAAATCAGATAAGTTAGAATGAATCCACCTATAGAGACAGATTCGGATAATTGATCTAGTTTACAGGCGAATAAAATATCGAAAACGGAACAAAAGCTGGAATCTGCGGTGAGATGAAAACGTAATGATTCACCTTTCCACCAGGAAAAGGAGTCATGCATTTCGTAACAGAAAAAAAAACAGAGAACTTACAAAAATAAGTCGATGTGTACTGCAACAGACAGCTAAGTGATACTGAGAGCCCTAATGAACTTTAAGATACCATCAAGACTGGTTTGGGAATGTATTCCAAAAGTAACTAGCTTCACAGACCGCAATGAAGTCACTCTAGTGTGAGTGCTCGAACATTCGGCTATCGAAAACAACCAAAAAGCCCATGTATTAGCAAAAAAGGGATCATCGTCTTTGTATATAGGTCCAAAACAGCACTAGACGAGATAGAAAGTGGTGTCAAAGAGAAACACAAAGAACACTGGAGTAATACAACCAGGCAAGTTCATGGAAATAGCTTTATCAAGAAAGCCAACAGACAAGAAGCCCTAAGAACTTCTGCAGCTTAATAGAAATCATTTTCGCATCATAGCAAGTCTACTAACAAGACACTATACATTGAAAACGTACTTACAGAAAATTGGAATCAACACTGCAGATGTCAATTGTAAAACGCGAGGCGCTGGACAAAAAAGGCAGGCAATTTTTGGCACGCCAAAAATAAACTTGGAGGATTACTTCAATCAACCAGCCAAAGACTTGTACAGATTAGTACAGTGCACTGGGATACTGGAATCGCTGGATGACGATCTGCTCAAGAAACTAAAGGATGGAGGATATATAAGTTGTGCAGATGAGCTAGTAATTAAGGACAAGACTGATAACATTGTAAATGGTCTTTAATCTATCAGGTACTGGTGCTTGAAACAACAAACTGAAGTAAACGCTGGCAAAACTACAGTTCTAGGTTCACATGCAGAAAGTACTCCTAAAAGATGATCAACTAGTATACTCTAATGGATCAAATATCTGGGGCTTATACTTGACCAGGCATTGAACTGGAACAAACTAATAGACAGAATTTCTGAGAAAATTTAAGGATTACAGTTGAAGATGATAGATTAGTTATATCAGACTGTTACGAATGGTAACTTACGTATAGTGTGGTGGCCAAACATCAAAGAAAACACTCACAGGCTAAATTGCAGGAATAGCAAAAACAGCCTGCTTAGTAATTACAGATGCAATGCACACCTACTCAATTGAAGCTTTGGAGGTGGAGTTAGATATTACCTTTCTTCATTTGAAAATAGAAACAACACCTGTCCTCAGTGCTTACAGATTGAAGTTGACAAGAAATTTTAGAGTCGGATACATACATCTTACATACACCTTAGGGTAGAAGTGAGGTCATCAGAAATGCCAATGAACATATCTGTTAAAATAAAATTTGAAACAACCATTAGAAGTACTGATTCCAACCCGTAAAGGCTTTGAGGGATCAAAATTTAACAAAGGGTTTTCTCCCTGCTATGGAAGATAGATGGAACAATAGGTCGTTATCGAAGTATTGGTTTGAACGGTCGACTTTCAATAGCGTTGTTGAGAGTGCTTCACTAAAGTAATGGGACTGGCTATAACAAACAGGGTTAATCCGATGTAGATTTCACTTTCATATTAAAGGTAGCGGCTGGTCAATTGGCCAAACAAGGAGTTTGCAACAGCGTTTGCAAAACCCAGATGAAGGAAGATCTTCAACACTGGTAGTGCAGAAAATTACTATCCCACTGAAGAGAAACATCTGCGTAACCAGTAGCAAAAGAGATAGTCAACTCTTTGATAAACATCAACAAAAATTAACTCAGATCAGGCAAGCTGGAATTAAGGTTAGTTACTGGCTTATTTACTAGTCAGTGCCCTCTGAAACTCTACCTCTAGACTAACATGAGTCGTTTTTTTTTTAATGTGATACATACTCTGCTATGCAAAATTTATATTTCTTGGCAAACGTTAAACATTTGACAGCTGAAGTTTAGTTTCTAGATCATGACGAATAACTTTTTTAAAGCCAGTATTAAAGAAGTTTTCTGATATATGGTTCTTAAGTATTCACATTGTATAGGACTGCTCTGCATTAATTCTTGTAGAATTTTACATTCTGTCTTATTTAAAATATGTTTTCTTATGGAACCTCTTTTACACTAAAATCTTAGTTGGCAAAGTATGCAATATCTCAATTTTGTGGTGTTGATTCATTATGATTTCATACTAATTTACGTAAATGTTTAAACAGTTTTCCTTTAAAGATAAAAATAAATGTATACCATCACAGTGGATTCCGTCTCCTTGAAAACCCAAATTGCAAAAACAAGTATGCTGGGTGAGCAGATTTCGGCATGAGGCGTTAGCATGGCAATAGTTTCCCTTCGAGCAATAGTCCACGCCTGCGGTAGTGTTAGGAACAAAAGAGAAACAGCACAATTTAGGTTGTTATTCATTAGTAGGATTAAAGCATTAATAAAAACATGTAATTTAGTTATTAGCGAAGAGAGCGGATTGGTTTGATGTCGACAATGTACCTGGACAAAATTTGCAACATTCTCCTTGGACGCTGAACTGGTCTTCGGGAGGACAGGGTAGCGGCGGGCAGATGGTGTTTGGATCTATTTTGGTGCACTGCATGCTGCCGTCATGACACTGGCACTGCAGACACTGCTTCATGTTGACCATGTCGCCGTGATCGTAGAAGGTACCCTTCAAAAGGCAAGTTCCTGTTGACAATACACGTAAATAGTTTTGTCACAGCTTAGCTGATGGAGATTATGGAAAGCTGGAGTGACCAGTAGTCGGTGTCATAAACTGTTCACGAATTATGTAGAAGATGGAACATTCAACATAAGTGGCGCAATCTTTCTAGAGCTGTTTGGTGTGGCGTTTTATCAATCCATGATAATACTTAGAGAGAGGTAAGATGTTGTTTCTATAGTGAAAGAAGTAATTAATGAACTGAAATAACACTGATAACTCCACAATCTGATATCGAGGATTCGGCAGTAGATGGAAACCTGAAAATTGCCAAAAATTTTCAGCACATATTTTTGCCTTCATTTGGGTCAACTAAAAATGTAAAAACAACCAATAATAATAAATTATTAAATACTTAAACTTTAAAGTCCTCTTTTTTTTGAGTCAATTGAATAGAATTCAGCAGGTCCAATAGCCAGAAGATTTTATTTTTTTTCCATAATATTTGTAACTTTAATGTACTTTTATTTAATTAATATTGGCCGTTCTTGCATTTGTAGTCAAGGCTGATCAAAGCACGAATATATACTCGTAAATTTTGCTAATTTTCGGATTTCTATCTATTGCTGAATTTAAATTTACCATTGAATAAAAGAAAGTTCTGATAAACCGGAAATCACCAGTATCAACCATAGAGTTGATTTGAGGTTTTAATCCACTTATTATAGTATTACATATTATTAACGACGAGTATCATTAGTATGACAAGCGAATGCCAAATATAGTGCTGTCAGTTTTCGCTTACTTTCCGTACAGTAACTTATTTTGAAATAATGTCGTTTTTTAATCGAATACTTTTATTCTTTTTTTTTAGAAATTTCGCCAGCGATTATGATAGCGAGTTATGAAAATTAATGTAAAGGCAATTAGGGATGTAATATTAGTATCTACTTATGAAGCAGGGTTGGTAAGTTTTAGGAATAAATCAAGAAGAATTCGTACCAATGGGTAGGCTACCGCATTTAGGATTCACTATTCTTTAGTTTATTGTAGTGGTACTATATCATTTTTAGTGACCGCAGTAGCGCCTTTTGTATAAATGACACTGCTGTCAGGACGCCAAAGTTGTGCATGCGGGTCTGCTGAAAACGGCAAGTGATCCTCCGTATTAGATATAATTGAAGTTCTTCAATTAACTTGACAGTTAAAAGTTTTATTAGACATATATTCTCATGTTATTTCAGATATGTTAATGTTCTAATTTTTAACATGCTCCTTTCGTAAAAGGTTCATTGAAACTTTTCTTCTTATTGTAAGCATTAGGTATTAGAGAATTAATTTTTGTTACGAAAAATGTACGATTACAAAAGAATATGTGCATATTGACATTAAGCACAAGAGTAAAACCCTCCTCAGACAACTTAGAGTAAAAAATATATACATATAACATATACATAGGAAAATAAAAGCTTGTACCAAATGTAACAAAAATATGAATTTCAATGAGCCATTTTTGAGAATGTATCAAAAAACGAAAAAAATGGTAGAGTAAACCTATTTAACTCTTATAGATCCTTTTTAACCAAAACCTTACTGTCGCGTCTTTTAATGATATCTAACGCAAATACCAAATATGAAGGCTCCCACATATTTCGTTCTTAAGATGGAAGGACAAAAGAGGTTGTGTAAGGGCTGTAACCCCTGTATACCGTGTGTCCCCGGTTGGAATTCACAAGAGGAAAAAAATCTTTATTATTGATTTTACGACAAAATTCTTTATAAAAAGTTCTGCTTGTTGAATAGATAAATTAACCATCGGAAAACGTAAGATTAAATGTACAGAATGTCCACAAATTAAGATAACATGAAAATGCTTCAACAGAAGAGTATCATTTATTGCATTTTAGAGTTTACTGTGAACAGAAAAAGTTCATAAAAGTAACATAAAATTAGTTAAAATACAAAATTTTAAATCTAAAGTTTGAGTATTATGATTGTATGTTGGTAAGTTTAATTGAGATGATGTATTTTCTGGAAATTAATGTAGATAATCATAATTAATCTTGGCGATCAAAGATTGTTGTATTGTCTAATAATATTGAACTGCAAAACGTCATTAATTGTAGATTTGTCATTTTTTTTTCGTTGCGGTTGCAAAAATGTTAACTATCGAAGAACGTATTTATTTGATTAAATGTTTTGGAATTGGAAACGTTTCTTATCGATACGCTATAGACATGTTTCACGAAAAATTCCCAAACACTGCAGTATCGCGCGAAGCACCGCGCAAACTTGTGCATAAGTTTGATTTAACTGGATCTGTAGTAAATGTTAAGAAACCCAAGAAAAAATACAATGAAGACGATACGGCTACACTTTTGGCAGTAGTTTCAGTGATAGAAACACCAAAATTATCCTTACGGAAACGATCACAAAGACTGAATATTAGTAAATCTCATTTGTAGAGAATTTTTAAAAGAAAACAAAGTTCGGCCGTTTAAACCACAGTTCCCACATACATCATACGTACCACATCTCCATTTTCAAGGGAGATGAAGAGAAGCGATTGGATTTTTGTTTATTGGTTGATGAGAATTACCTCGTAGATACACGTTTTCATAGAATCATATTTTTTACTGATGAAGCAACCTTCTGCACCAATGGTCACGTTTCATCACAAAACAGTCACTATTGGACTTTTCATAATCCAAACTACGTCATTCAAAAACGACGTCAACGTTATAAAAGAGTAAATGTTTGGTGAGCAATCTTTTACGATCGATTCTTTGGACCATATTTTATTGACGAGAATTTGAATCAACACGTTTATGTGCGTCTTTTAGAAACCTATCTATTACCGTTTCCAGATAATTTACCGCTAGAAATGCGGCGAAACATTTTCTGGCAACAAGACGGATGCCCTGCACATGCGACGCTTTTGGTACGGCAGTGGTTGTCAGATCAGCTCGGAAAAAGATGGATGGAAAGATTTGATCCAATAAATTTTTCTGCTAGATCACCTCCCTTGATACCTCTTGATTTTTTTTTTATGGGGTATTTTAAAGCAAAAAGTTTATGCAAATGACCTGCCGCATGATCGGGAAATACTAAAAGCACGAATACAGGATGCGGTGAATGAGATAAATGTACCACAAATCATACGCAAAGTCTATGGTGAATTTATTAAAAGGGCGGGGGTATGTGTGGAAGTTGGAGGTGGCCTTGTAGAGTAATTTTAGTTGACTTTAATTAATTGAAATTTTGTACTTAAACTACAAAACATACAATAAATGATACTCTTCTGTTGAAGCATTTTCATGTTATCTTAATTTGTGGACATTCTGTACATGTAATCTTAGATTTTCCGATGGTTAATTTATCTACTCAACAAGCAGAAGTTTTATAAAGAATGACTTTTTATCGTAAAATCAATAATAAAGACTTTTTTCTTCTTGTCAACTTCATCCGGGGACACACCGTATAATATTTTTGGAAAAAAAATCAACAAATCGGCAAAAGGTTACGGATTAAATCAGCAATATATGAATTTCTCATTTACGTAGTCGAATTGTCAAGAAGAACATTTTACTTTTTCGTTCAGTTCGACATCTAGTCTACATCTTCTAGTTCCAAAGATATCATTACAAATGTGCTTTAAAAGGGTAACTTTATGGGTCCGTGACTCCCCCTACAATATTTTATCAAAATCGGAGGTGACCAGTTGGATAACTTTGCTTGTCAGTGCACAACCAACGAACACACCTAAAATATCTAATAAATTTGCAATGAGTTTGAATGAACCTGTAAATATTTATTGAAGGCTTGATTAAAATTAAAAAAAAATAATCACCTAACGCCTTCCTTTCAAAATTTAATCCTTAGTCATGTTTTGCTATTTGCAATACACACCAAGAGCTCTATTGTTTTTGCCACTAATATACATATAACTAATGTGGATAATTGATGTTCCATCATTAAAAGAGGCGGAAATATTTTTAGCTATCCAGTTTTAAAGTTAAAAAAAAATGATATGAATGTTGTGAAATACTGTATAATTGAGTATAGTTAAAACTACATAATTATCGCGTTGCACGTGAAGGTATCCAAAACGAATGCATATTAGCAGTTTTCCAACTGATGAAAAACTGTAAATTGGGAATGTCAGACGAACATTGGGAACTATGTACTTTTGAATTAGGTAATGTACATTATTTTTCAATACAGCGCAAATCAAACTTACTCAGGCAGGTTTGACAGCACTCATTCTCCTTCTTGACGGGATTCTTACAGGTGAGCACAGGACACTCCACAGGACGGCATTCCACCTTACCATGCTGTGAAAAGAATTCAGAGAAAAAACAAAATTTCAATCAGCATCGCATGTACCCCCGTAGGAATTCTTACGTCGCGAACGTCACAAAATTTTAACGCAATTGCGAACGGTAATGCACTCGAACGATTTTTAACGATGATGTTTTTTTTTTTTTGGTAATGTTTAATATGTTAGGTAGGTTTAACGAACGGCATTCCACGTTGGATATTTACGAAAACTTCCGAAGGGCTGTAGCGGATTCAGTGCATATAGAAATTGAATATGTAACTATAAAATCATTTTTCGTTGCTAATATGATTACATGAAGTAGCTCTAATCAGAAACAAAATAAAATCCTATTAGTATTTTAGAATTTTTTTAAAATTTCTTTTCAGCAAAGTAACGCATCTACCTTCAATTGAGAGTCTCGCTGCAAAAACTGGTTAATTTTTTAAACATGCTCAAACAATCAAGAATAAAGTATTTTATACATTAAACAAAAAAAAACGAAAACGGTAAAAAATATACTTTCTTCCGGTTTTTGCACCGAGCTTATCCATTATAAACTTTAAAATAAAATGTTCTAAACTATTCTATTTTTTGACAGGTCATTTTTTATTATTTTACACCATTCCTGCAAATTACATCTATCTCACGTTACTTTTTACAATGGAAAATTAAAATCCTTACACATATCTGGATGTGGATGGGTCATGGAAATATATAAAAAACTGGAACGTCTACACTTTATTCTCTAGTATTTGACTGAGGCTGGTTTAAAGTTAGGCAACCGTCACAAATAGACATAAGTTTCTATGTAAAGGCCGCTCTACAGTTCGGAATTTTTCGTATTGCGTGCAATAGAATTGCGCGCAATGAATATTAGAACACGTTCTAATCCGTGCAACACCAATAAGATTGCACACAGCTGATCGAAATCCATTGAATGCGCATGCGCTATTTGTATTGCACGCAATTCTATTGCACTCAATACGAAAAATTGCGAACTGTAAAGCGGCCTTAACAGGCAGTCATACATGGCATAACAGATTAACTTCTAAAATGTGACAAATATTTCCAGATGTCTGAGATCTCAGCTGCTTTCGATTTTAGATTAGATTAGGATTGGAGTGAACCTGTTCCACCACGACTTTTTCAGATCTCTTTTTTTTAGAAGACGCTCTCTAATTTTGCCCTCTTAATTAGGCCTATTATCTTTGAGAGCGGCTTCTTTGTGTAGTTACTAGCTGTGAGGTTCTCCTCTCCCAATAATAGAAACCTTGCCCTCGCCAGGTACATTGGCACAACACATGAACTGGTGTTTCTTCCACCTCTTGGCAGTATCTTGCGTCATCTGCCAGGCCTATGTTGTACATATGCCTATTTAGTCTACAGTGATCAGTCGGCAGACCTGCAATTATTTTGACAGTCTTCCTGTCTTTATTCAGTAGATCTCTAGTAAGTTCAGGCTTCTGTTCCTAGGAACTCTTTTGCCTGTCTCTGCTACGGTGATTTTTGCCACGACTCTCTGGACTGATTATATATCCATTCATTGATGGATTTTTTGCCCACCTCATTTAGGGGCACATACACAGTCCCAAATCAGCCTAGATTGCACGCTTATGGAACTAATCGCTTCAAGTGTGTACTTTCCATTTACCGGTTGACTCACCTCAGTTCAATTTTGTGCGTGAAGTTACGAACTGCTCACGTCAATCTCATTTTGTCGCCAGGTGCGTCATTCGTAGTAAGTAACTCCTAGCTTAACGCACAAAACTCAACTGAGGTGAGCTGAACTGAGATTTCTGCGAAAAGGAACGCTACACTCATATAATCTCACTCACTTACTTTGTCTCAGTTAAAATACCTTTCCAATTGAGTTTGCCCAGATTGATTTAAACGAGAATTAAATTAAATATTAATGTCAGGGTGCTAAATACACCAACTTGACGAGGTAGAAGGCGAGCAACTTATTATACATTTTGAAGGCCATTGGGGGTACGTCTCACATCTGACGTGCAACTATCATTTCACGTCTTCAAGTTGCTTCATAGAAGGAAAACTAATATATGTATTTGAATTGGGTGAAATACTGGCAATTCAATAGAGCTAGCTAGCTAAACTAGCGATAGAAAAATTGTATCCAAGTGCTTACTGTACAACAACTTTAATACCAAAATTTTGTTGAAATCATATGTCATAGATATATGCTCATCATAATTTGGCATGGTTGGTTGATTACATTCAGTAACCGATCACGTAATAAGTAAGTAACCTGTTGTTCGTTGACCAACAGTATATTACCTAAGTTTTTGAAGATGCGCTATGTTCTCAAATTCTAGGAAATGTTCAGATGATCAATAGCAGTTATTACGATCAACCATGGCTTTGTAAGAAAACAAAATACAGCTGAAATGATTTGGGTTATCACATTCATCACCAGACATTTTTACGATAGTCATCAAATCAATTTTACTTGTAACACTTGTCAATTTAGAAAACAGAAGTTAAATTTCAATGAAAGCACACCATTTTCTAGTGAAATACGTTAAGTATGGTATTTAATACATTTGGCTGCCAAGAAACATGTTGACAAAAATGGACAACTGGCAAATTTCGATTGTGTTTAATCTTTTCTGGTTTCGTTTTAACCAACAGGAAGCTAAAAAAGGGCAGATCATGAATTTTGCCCCGAAAAATAAGATGGGTTGTTTGCCCATTCTTGTTGACATTTTTCTCGATGGTACCGTCATGTAAATTTTAATTGCGTGAGTAGGAAATCCAAGTTCGATTGTTGTCAAAACAGTTTTTCATTTGACAGCGAGTAACTGCGAGTAACAGCATCGATAGAGGAACATGTCAACCTGACGGGTAGCAAATTTTCAATTTGCGCCTGCAATCATCATTTTTTTGAGTTCGTTCTAGCCAATAGCAATGAACTAAAGGTCACGAATTTTCGGCTCCTGAGATGATGGGTACCGACGCTGTTTGTCCGTTCTTGTTGAGATGTTCCTTGACGGTGGTGACTCATACCGTAATCAAGAATGAATTCTGAATTCAAAGATATGAGAAAACTATTAATTTTTGCTTTGATTACGGCCTTCTTTAGATATTTTTTTTTGATAATAGAAGAGCATGAAGAAGCAACCGATAAATTGAAATTATTAATCTCCCTATTAAAACTATTAATCTTCAAGGTAATAAATAAATAAATTGAGACAAAATACTGAATCTTATAACAAGGACATTTTTCACTAAATGTGAGAAAATAAACTTCTGCTTAAACAAATTAAGAACTTGTTTCGAACTCGAACGTCGTTTTTTTTTGTTATTTATAGGTATATTCTTTCAGCGATAGAAAGCGTACTTTAGCGAAATAACCGAAATAGACATATGTTTTTTTGAGTATAAACAATATTGCTTTCGAAATTACTTAGGTTTAAAGAAATTTTTGTTTGGATCATCTTTGTTCAGCTTTTTCTTAATGCTTTTGTTGTCTAATTGCATCTACATTTAGACATTTATTTTGAATCTAAGCAATTACTACCATTTAAAAAGAATATAGATTTGTTTGTTTTGTTACCATAAGTAGCTGTTGGAAAAGTTTTCCATAAACGGTGCAAAATAATACGGAATAACTTGTCGCAAACATTTGATTCTAAAGTTTATAATTAAAGAGATATTAAAGTGATGTGTTGTTGTTGTTGAAACCAGTGTGAGAAGATTTGTTTTGTATAAGTTGAATAGGAAAGTGACGCAGTGATAAAGATATTAAAAATTGTTTGTAGTTAAAATAATTTTTCATCATCAGAAAATATTTTTTTTTATTCAAGATATTCTAAGTAAGTAATGTTGTCATTGTGTATGTCAATATTCTCTAAATGTTTATAAGCAGAAAGAAATTTTCCATTTAATCAAAACTTATTGACGAACGTTAAATGTCCGTATTCGCATTCAATTCCAAGATGCACTGTGCGTTCTGAGAATCACGTTTCGAATTTGGAAGAGACAAACAGACATATCTGTTTACTACTAACCACGCATGTACATAGGTCACAGTCTCGTTGCCACGTGGCGCCGTCCGCGTGAACCGTTCCGTTGAAGAAGCATGATTTCTGGCAATCACATTCCTCAACCTTATTGATACGACCTTCGGCTGCTACTAACTGCAAATCACACAATTATATACAATCAAAACATTGTACTGAACGCATAAGGGACGTTACATGGTAGTCCATATACCCTTTCGGAAAGTTCCTTTAGATGCCGCGTCAGCTCCTGCACGGTGTCCTGCAGCAGGGAGAACTGGCCGCACGTTGGACACGACGAGTCCAGTTTGGGACAACTCGACAGGTAGCCCAGTGGTCCGGGTATCAGGCGTACGTCCTGCATCGCTCCCTGGACATAACGGAAAAATCGGTATTAGAAAAAAAGTGAAACAAACTATTGCTTATGTTTAAGCAAACTGCCTTTCGCTTAGATTTTGCGTTTTTTTTTGTGTCCGCTTATCGTATTTTAAAGTAACATCATAGTAGTTTTATTGTAACGTAATAATTGTAATAATATTTCAGGTTTGATTGAGATATTTGCAATTTTGTTGAAGTTTTGAAGTATGCACTCCTTTAAATAAAATCAAGTAGTTATAGACTAATGTCGATGCAAATCGAAGATTGTAGGCCCTCAGTGTTATGGCAATACTCACTGAGTTATCAACACATGTAGGTTGAACCAAGTTTATTTACACTTTAATTACAATGGCGCTGGAAGTCGAATTAAGTCGCAAGAAATCATAAGATCCTGAATAACAATCGGCTGTTATTAGATACCATCTTCTATTAAAGTCGAATAATACGGTGCCCAAAAAAGACCCATGATCTTTGAGGTATACTGTGCATTATAGTGGATTGTTGTGCATCGTCTTTTATACCTGACATGTAAATGAAACTGTAGATATTACATCCATACTTAGCCAGTACACATAATCTCTTGTTAATCTTGAAGTCATGTTGACGAATAAAATTTACAAAATCTGCTAGTGAATGAAGAATTATTATAATTTATGATAGTAAATTTATTCTTCAACATCACTTCTTCATAATATAATGGCAGATTTTGTGACATTTTAATTGACTAAATACATCTATTTGTGCATGATTACAAAACCATTCATTATTTTTTGTAGTAGCAATCTAGGTGTTGCGGTAAATTAGCAACATTATTTATGGTGAATGGGCCTATCATATTTGTATGTATGTGGCATGCCATTTAAATTGTTGACACCATTGCTTCTATATTTCTGCCATATTTACATCAGAATTCAGAACTAAATAATCCCGAGGTTTCAATTTTTCTTAAATTTTCTGCCACTCATATTCAACTGTCCTGATTTTTTATTTTATTTTTCTTATCTCTGATTGGGTTTCTAATAATAATTGATTTTAACAACTAATTATTATAACAGATACCAGTGACAAATCTAATACCCAGTCTACTGTATATAATGTTCACATGTACTACAAAAGTTGTTTGGGCACATAATCAGGATGAAAGAGGACAGAACGATAAGAATTAAGAATCGGGAGAAAGAGGAATACAGAAATGACGAGAGGAAGATGATGTAGCGAGCACATTGAAAAGAAGACGACTAAGCTGGACTTAAGTAAAAGATTATCCCAAAGAGGGAAGGGAATATAAAAAGTCATAACATTTACCCCGCCAGTGAAAGAGGTTTTGCGCAAGTAATTATGTTTTTCATTTCGGGTCACATAAGAGCAAGCTTCTCTTCTCTATATAGAAGTAATATACATGCAATCGATTCCTTAACAATATACGTTATGTATATACATATATACGATATTTATGCCAGCGCTTTCACCATTTCTTGTCGAAACTTTGGTAAATATATCATATATGTACACCATACTCTTCTCTTATTTTATTTCAGATGACTTCCTTTAACAAAGAGAGAAATGTGCACATATATCGATAGAATATATGTTAATGAAAATGTAATTAACCATAATTATTGAATCAACTAAACAAGAAACTAAACTTCTTTAAAACTATTTTAAAAATGTGGTATTAACTTTATGCTAGGAACTTATATTTAATTCGAACGTTATATTTTTTACCCCATTAGACTTTAGCAATAGGTCTCGTATGAAATATTTGTAACTGTGTAAGGTTTAATAATGTATTGACATATAGATATAATTTGCCGTAGTTTCGTTTTATTTTCTTAAATTAGTTCCGAGAATAGGGTAATTGTAAGCAGGACGTCTTTTCTGTACATTATGCATTTTGCCATCGTTTTTTAAGCAAAATTTTTTGAGTCCAAGTTTTACTTTGTTATATCTATATAGACCTGCTTGTTAAGCAGAAACATTTTATAATTTGGTAGCTTATAGCCTCAAAGTAAATTTAGTTTAATAAAACGTTTGGTTATTTGTTGCTTGTTTTCGCTTTTAATATTATTTTGGATTGACGCTGAAGGAAGGTAGTTTTCTATTTAGGATTAAATCTCGAAAAGAGCTTAATATAGCTTGACAATTATTATTAAGAAATATGCATTATTCATAGATGTTTGTGGGTAAGACACAAAGAGGTTACTATAAGTAGAATGAGAGAGAAACGAAACATTTAAATTGCACAGCATTTCGTCTAAACTATGCATACGAATTTGTCAAATTCACATGACAAGAAAGCCAAGTTTTTTTTTATTTGAGAAGGAAAAAAGGAAAAATTCGATATGAAACAAGTAGGATGGCCGTTACCGGATTTGGACATTTCAGAAACTCAAAATGTTTGTGAGTCTGCTTCCAAAATACGGACAAAAATTTTAATAGAAATATTTACTTAAAAAACGATTGGATTTGCGATTAGTACCAAAAGCAAGTTGTTTTTTGTTTTCTTTGCGTTTTATAAGAAGGAGAATTAACATGTGCAAAGGACCATATTACGAATTTAGTGCATATCTGGGAAAGAATTAAAATGTATGAGAAAGCAAAAGTACACATGAACAATGTTTTTAGTTCTTCTGCGCTTGGTAAGTTAAATATTTTAACTCAATTAAACTCAATAAAGCCATGGAAACGTAAAATTAGAACAACGAAAGAGTTGACAAAAATCGATATGTATTAAACATAATCATAAATTGTATTCAATTTTGCGGCACACTAGAATTAGCCTTACGATGACACGATGATTTATGATTTAAAATTTTATTGGATCCTCGTAACATTTCCTAAAGTTTTTAATTTAACATTTATGTCATTGTGAAATACAAATTCACGTCTCTCTAAAATGACGGCCTGGGCAAATGGTAATCTACTCTAAAATATAAAACATATTCCAGGCAACAATTTATTATTATTAACAAAAATCGAGCGTTGTTTATATTTCGCCGGCATGCACAAAACAAAACACAACATTCAATTCATAAAATAGAGAGAAATAAAAAAAAATATCGAATGTATATACATATCTACATATACCTTTGATTTTTAACGCCTTACTTTGGTTAACATATTTTTTTTTTTTGAATTACTGGCAATATAATATTGTATACGACCGAAATAATTTATTTTCGCTACATGTCTTTGTTTAATTACGTTTATTTTTTTTAATCTAATCGATCTGAGATTTATTTTTCAATGAATACTTCGAATAATTTTGCTTATTAAGTGGTTTTTGCTAAAATGAATTATTAAAATAGATGTTATTTAGGTATATGTATGTAAAGTACCAGGACCCAGGGAGTGAATAAGTCGTTATAAATTGAATTTTTTACTTGATAAATAAACCAAACGATGATTTGGCTTTGTTAATACACAATGGCTCTTAGTATATTTACTATTTTGCGCATTTTAAAGTAGATATACCGTTTGCTCACGCTGATATTTTATGGAGACGTCAATTTTGAATTTCACTGTCCCTGCAGTTTAAATACCTATATGCAATTTTGAAGGAAATACGTTAGTATTTATATTTAGGTAGATAAATATTCCCGATAAGAACTTAAGGTATTCTTCATTTTAAAATGGTTTCTAAATTTGCCTACATTATTTTTTTTATGTTCGTATTATTTTAGGTAGGCCATTATTACAATCGCGGTTTACATCGTAGATTGGGCCTACCGCTCAATATTATCACGAGCAGTCACCGTCAGGTTTTTTTCTGGAAAATCGGAGAACCTGCATTCCTTAGAAAAACAAAGCTAAAAATCCCAAGAATTCTATAGCTGAATTAAGGAAGTTTTTGATTTAAATAGCTTCTCAATAAAGCAAAGAAAATGATATGCAGTAACTCTACTTGATGACCCACAATACTAAAAAAACTAAATTGGGTACATGCCAAGAAAAGTAAAACATGGATTAAGCCCAAAAGGATATCACACACCGCAAAAGTGAAAGATGGAAAGAGAAGATATAATAAGTAGATAAGATTAATGTTTCGAGGAGTGACTTGGGATAGTGAGATGAAATTTCTAGGTCATCATATAGTGAAAATGAATGTGTAGTAGTGGCCTTCTTAAAACACGATACAATAAATATCTTTGAATACTTTAAATAATGTTATTTTCTTTTTTGATATGTCCTTTTTTTGTGTTTTAACTTCGTATGATGTATATGAGAAGACTAATTTAAAACTGATAATAATTTTTAATTAAGAAATCTTTATAAAATACTATAAACCATTGTTTATCCGAGGAAATTTTCAAGAATTGCGGAGGATCAGAACAAGAAATCTTGTTGTGATCACTAATGTAACTTTTTACGCTATATGAATAGTTCTAAATTGCTCTATATCACAAAACTAATCACAATGTTTTGCGTTAGATTCCAGTTATTTAGGAAATTACATAGAATTTTGTCAAAAACTGTGTAATAATGTTCCTGTCATCAATTATTCGAAACGAACATACAAAAATTATCTATTGCGCTTGACAATGTATATGTATTTCTGCAAACGAAACCGGTACTTATATATTTCTTCATAAATATAATTGTGGTAAAGTATGGTGATAATATGCGAAAGTAAGGAACAATTTTTGCTTATTAGGAAGGGTAGTTAAATAACTACTAAACTATATTTATACACTACTGTGAAATATAAGTAACCGTTCTTAGAGCACTTAAAAATTGTAAATCTTACGTAAGCTGTAGGGAATCTAGTTGGCTAACAAAGGTATAAAAGAAATCCGAAAATTTAGATTTCACTCAACTCTAAAGGTTGAAGTAAGACGATGTAACTACACATTTTTTAGCGGTATATTCGCCCAATTTTGGGGTACAGTCTCCTCCAAAGATTTCCACGATTTTCAGATTTTTGTAAATATTTCGGCAACTATAACAGATATTTTTTGCTAATATATAATTTGAAGTATATCACGTAGCTAAGGATAACGCAAATTATTTCCAGAAAAAAGTTAATAACGGAGACGTGGGTACCTTATATCCTCCAAATTACTATTATTATTTTTTTTTTAAATTGACACCGATGACACAAATTAATTTTGAAAAAAATAACGGGAGATTGGGATAAGGATAAGGTTGACTATTACCTACAAAACGACATTGCATAGCAAATTTAGATAGTCGACAAGTTTAGATAGTTAGATAAAGATTCAAAAACAATAATAAGTTAATTATTATATCGTTTTTGAATCTTTGTCTAATGTTGTTGGTTAATATATGTGGTAGTGTTCATTCCCAATAAGTCTATTTGTGACTCTTCAAACAAATAATTCTGTGTAATCCGTTTGATATGTATTCATTATTATTAACAATAAGTACTTAGTGTAGATATACTATGACGAGCGCCAATTTTTAAACTGGCGGTTTCGATGGGCGCCCCTAGATGGCGCAAGCATAGCGGAAGAAAGGCCTACGTACGAGGTTCCAAAGAGGAATGACAGAGGGCAGTACCGGGTCGAAGATTCGTGATTATTCTCCTGAATCTAAAAGCGTGCCCTAGATGTGACTGTTTTCAGTGACAGTTTCGCGCCAGATATAAATAACGCGTCGGGATTGGCCAGGAGTCAGTCAGTGGATACGAGTTGAATTGAGCAGATAAGCAAATAGCGAGTGAAAATAAATACGAGCGAATTAGTAGGTGTGATATAAATATCGGTGCAAATAAATCGTTTACATAAATTAAGACATTAGTAATTAAGTGATTTAATTAATAAGTGAGTGATTTAATACTAGTGTTTATTTTGATCTTATTTAATAGATTTTAAGTAGTCCATAAGTGTATTAATAAATCAAGTTAATTTAAATATATCGCCTGTGTATTTCATAAATCCCGACAACGTTTTAAGAATAGAAAAACGTTACAATACCTATCATTAAAAAATGCATAATTCAGATTTTTTGATTAAATTGAAAATAGCGTTGACGACGCAAAATAAATAATGACATAGACCTCCCACGGTGGATTTTAGAGACTAAACAAGAAATTTATCACGAAACGTTTGAAATAAGGCATTGATGGCTACGGTATTTCAAGAAAGGACGTAATTTTGTATCTGGCAAAATGAAGAGATTTATTACTCGTTTTAATAATAATAATAATTCATGCCTTGGCATCCCCCAACAGGTTTCGCCAATTACAGGGGGCATCGTGAGTGAGTTATTATTACGCTTGCGTCCTTCGAGCGACTTACAATGTTCGTCTCTCACCATTCGCCCAAGAGTGAGGAAAACTACGAAGACCTCACTCTGAGAGCAGTCCGTCAGGCTCGAACCGAGGATCCCGCGACTGATAGCCAAGCGTGCAAGCCACTCGACCATCAGCCGGGCATCGTTTCAGAAGTAGTGCAACAGAAGAGCTACGTTTATTAAGCAATAATTTTATTAAACAGGTGAAATCCCATGTTACTAGTTTCGGCACAAGCAACGTATACAACGCCGACGGCCATGATCTAGAAGTACTACTTTAGCAGTAAAAGCGTGTTGTGCAATATACATATTGGTGTTAAAGAAACCTATGGATACGTTTGGACCTAGAATTGCATAACAATTGCTTGGGTTTGTAAATGTGTATACGTCTTCTTCGACGTTTGGTAACAGTGTTTTCTTGTTTAATTCTAGGAGCGGGCATTAGGTTGTCAAACTTCAGGAATTGGTGGCCAACAGAGAAAACTATGAACATTTTAAATATACTAAAAAAACAACAGCAATTGTAAAATCTCCAAACGCGTTAGGTTTTTGGCTTTGAAAAAATATTCTAACATTTTTTTGATACACTAAATTCTTATGATTCTTACGATATAGATTTGCACCAGAGAAACAACGTTATTGAACTACAATCGTTAACGCATAATAAGTTTTCGTTATCACGATTTTTCGGCGTCCTCAAATACTTGTAGTATAAGAGCGGACCCGAATCATTTGAAATCCTGTAGAGTTTTGTTTTGCGAAAGATATATGAAGTCCACACATGAAATCTTATGTAGTGTTTGTAATAAACCAAGAGTTCTACGTTATTCGTGATGCAAGCAATATTTGTGCTTTCAACACTTTTATACTAAAAACCATTATTGCAATAACTGTAGCATAGCTTCTATATGCATAATTGCGCCGTTTACAATAAATTATATTATCAATAGTTACGTTACAGGTTACAGTATAGTGAATGTTTTATGGTTATTCCACTTTCTTTTTAAGTCTACTCCACTGTTTCCTTGAAATGGAGTTATATTAATCGCTGCTATTGTACCTATTACTTTATTTTTAAAGCTGTATAAAGGATATAGGGGAAAATTCGAGGTGGGAATAACGGATCGATTTGTTCAAGGAATTGATGGGTTACAGACGAATCAAAACCGGGAACGAGACTGGATCCGGGTCTATAGTAAGGTGAGAAACACAATAATTACCCTTCCTCTAGGAAAATATGCTACGGTCTTTCAAGCAGTGTCATATGCAATATAACATTGTGCAGCTGAAATCAATCAAAGGGTTTATAAGAACAAGAGCATCTAAGAGCAATAAAACAGCCAGGCGATACTGAGGGCATTAGTGAACCTCAAAATACAATCAAGATTGGTTTGGGAATGTACTTATTCGAGAATTGAGTACCCTGATAGACCGCAATAAAGTCACTTTTTTGGGTTCCCGGATTGGGGAACAATCGAAGGAAACGAAAAAGCTGATGAGTTAGCAAGGAGGGGATTGTTAGCTTCATATATAGGGCCAGAACCCAGTACCACAGCACGAAAGTAAGCAAGAAGAAAAACATAAATCAACCTGGCAAAATAGAAAGACCACCAAAGAAGAAGACTGAAGAACTACTGCAGGTTAGTAGGAATCATCTTTGCAGCGTAACAGGCCTTCTTACATGGTACTACGCAATGAAAGGACACCTACAGAAGTTTGGGATTACCGCTAGAGATACCAACTGCAGACTGTGTAATGGGATGACAGAGAACGTTTGCCACATTCTGTGTAAATGCGAGGCTCTGGACGCAAAAAGACAGACAATTCTTGGTAAGTGAATGAAAATGAACCCAGAGAATTACTTCGATCATCCAAGACCTGTACAGATGTACAGAAAACAAATGGGAGACCAAATTCAAAAAGTCAAGAGGATAGTGTTTCCGGAGACTTCAGGTTAGACGATTCGCACAACAACAAGAAAAAAAGGATATGAGAGGGTATATACTTCCCTACCCCTTGTTGGTTAATTTGGACTTTTCACCTGTACACCTGTACATTGTTGTGGAAGGGGTCAGATTAACTATTCTTTACCTTTGACATACACTGAATGAATCGCCTCATCCTCATGTTTTTCTGCCCAATACGCTTCACACAAATCACATTGCCTTCACGAGAATAAATGTGCAGCAAATTGTTTGTATGTAAATAATTTACTATTTAGGGAAGGAACATATTAATAATAAGTTATTTGTCTAAAAATTAAACACTAACCTATCATAAAAGCCATGCCGTAAACGGAGCTGCTTGATTCTCCTCCTTAAGCATTTGTTTCCTTCGTTATCTGGCTTTGCACTGCAATATTGACTTAGAGCTATACAGGCGAGTGAAAAAAAGATGCTGGAATAGATTACTATCGACGGCATATTGGGAATACCATCGGACATAATGCGTACTCGACCAATGATTAATGCAAACTTCACTATCCCCATTCAAAACCCGAGAGGAATTGAGAAGCAACAAAAAAACACTGACGCAGGCAGACACTTGCTGGTTTGCGGAGGATTCGAAAACGGAGCAAGGGTGGGTGCAGGAATATTTTGTGACAGCTCAAAGTTCCAGACTGAAAACTATGTTACTGAGATATGTGCCAAAGAAATTTTGAATAAAAACATCGACAAATAAAAAAAATCAGTGATAATCAGGCGGTGGTCAAACCACTAGAGGTTTGAACTTTTTAGATAAACTTAAAATATCAAGTGAATAGGCCTTAATGGTTACAATGATAATATAATGCAATGGAGATGTTTTTTTTTTTCCCGGAAATAAATTGCTTTAGCCTTTTGACTATATAATATACTTGGAATTATATTTTAACCAACGAATAATATATGTTTTCGTAATATCCACAAAAATTTCAAAATCGTGTAAATTTTTGGAAGGGGATTGAACGCAAAATCGAACAAATGAACCGCTACAAAAATTGCGTTGTTTTCACACCATAATACTAATTCAATCCGCGTTTCCCTTGTAAGTATTTGTAATATATCGATTGAGTTGCGTTTAAGTTATAACAACATTTTTGATTTCAGTTTATCAATTACTTACCTTGAACAGAAATTGCCGATACCTCTGACCAAGCCAGAGTTGCGTAACGGAAAAGTTTCTGGCCGGCGCTCCCGGTTTTAGAATTCTCCTATATAACGATTTACAGTCCACAAACAACTCAGTCTCCCAACCACTCACCGATATCGCCACATGATGCCACGCATTATCCGCTAACTTATAATGAAACGTCTCTACGTACACTTTTGAGTCCAATTCCGACGTGTAATGCAAGCGAACCTCGTTTTTCCGTCCGCTCGACTGCAGTTCGAGGTAGCGATTGTCGCCGCGGGTAAAACTCACTAACGTTCCCACATTCTGTTTGTCTTGTTGAATCCACGCTGATATTGTGAATTCGTAGGTTTTCTCTAAAAAACTTGATATCTTTTTCAAGGAGTTGTCTGGCAGTCTTAAATTTCTTTCAGTATCTGAAAATAAGAAATCGATATTATTTCGCTGAAAAATTTATGGAAAAGTACGTAATATTTACAAACGTTACATAATCTACATTGCAATTCGTAGAGAGTTCGTAACTTGCGATGGAAGTGTGAATTACAGTAAGTGTCTAGAAGTAGTTACGCGATATTTTCAGGGAGCATTCTTTTAAAATCCATAACAAGTTTTGTAATCCCCCGTTTTACCCTAATCCGCGCACGCGCTTTCATAACTTATCCCCTTTCATACCTTGTATTTAGTAATTAGTTTAGATTTAAAATAGGTATGTACAATGTGAATGAGTGATGCAGGATATGTAATTATAAATGTTTAACCCAACGTAAATATGTATTGCTTGGTTGTGCGTATCCAGCATCCACATCACATGCAGGACGTATGTTGGCTTGTTTTTCGGAACGCATAAAGTTATCCAAAACATTGCTTTTTTCAGACAATAAAACATTAAATCTAGTTAGTGAACACAGTGACCGCGTTCAAGAGACGAAGCACTACCTAGCATTTATAGCTAGAGCGATAAAAGTTGTGATTCGTGTTCTAAGCGACCTGACATCAGCTGATAGTAAGTTGAAAACATAAATGACATAGCTACGTAAAATTTTGTGGTAAACCTTAAACCCAAACAACTTTGTAGTGTGTTTATTGCACATTTTCAAATAAAAATAATAGAAATAGATGTGGTCAATTTGTTATTAGAAAACGAAATTTTAGAAGAAAACAACAGTTATTGTGGCTGCCTGTGTTTTTAAAAACTTTATTTTTATCCTACATTCAATTGAACATGATTATTTGCATGAAGAAGACATCGTGCAAGATATTCACGCAGATAATGATAATGGAGGTCCTGAAGTAATAGAGGTCAAGGGTTACAAAATAGAGATGCAATGGCAGATTTACTTTTTTATTAATATATATCGTAATAAATAACATTACATTGAATTCCTAAATAAATATATATTGAATGGTAATACTTTGGTCTATTTAATAAGGATTTTAAAATATCATTTCTCTCCTCCTGTATGGCATTATTTCTTTCCAGAGCCAGTCGTAATAGTTTTATCATCTCCACCCTTTTTCCTTCTATGTCGGCTTGTCTCTTCCTTAAATAATGCATGCCTCATTTACCGCAACTGTTAGTGTTATCTGTTAGTGGTGTTACTGGTTGCTCTTCATTTACATTTTCTTCAGTGACTTCTATGTTGTGGTGTGGTGCTGCAGATACATTACATTCGGTGTTTGCAATTGTTGATGATATGGTATGTGGTAATTGTAATGTTTTTTTTCAAAGTAATCCCAAGAGACCCTGCCTCACCCAGTTTTCTTACTTCTATCATTAATAGCAGTGTTTTCTTTAAATTCCTCCATTTACGATCTAATATATTTGTTGTTATAATGTATTTTTTTTTAAATGCAGCTTTAATTTGTGTCGGAGTTTCTGGAGCAATCAGTTTGGGAGTATTGAATTTGAATACGTTTTTTATGTATAAACCTATGCATTTTAATGTAATTTTATGTATTTTATTGTATATCTTGTCCTGACGCAGCCCATATCTCTTTAGATCCAGTGGCTAATAAATTATTATCAATTTCTCCCCATAATATTTTTTTCTTAATTTACTTAAATTAAAAAATTAATTTACTAAATTTATTTAAATTTAATAAATTAATTCCTTTAATTTACGACCACTTTGTGGTTTCTTTCGTCCAAGTAAAGTCTTCGATGGTAAATTACCCCCTCAAAATATTCATTATAAAACTTTTGATGAGAAATCAAAAAGGAATAGAGATTTAATAATAATTACTTAAAAAGAATTGGATAATAAGTTCAATATTACGATTAGTTGGATCTATTTTACATATTTTGTGGTAGTACATAATACTTACCACTAATTAGGCTTTCACTGAAAGCTTTTGGTGCACTGACACTAAAAATTCTTTTCTGTAGAAGTAATATTGCTGTATCTTCAGAACATTTATCTTTACTCCATCCATTTTCCAATATGTGTATATGTAGCGCAATTATAAGTCGCTCCCAAACATGCCGACCGCTCCACAACATGTTACTAAAGCAGCGGTAAGTTAATTGTACGTTTTCCCAACTGCTCAGCAACGTTCCCTGAATGCAACCAGGTTTTCATAGAACGGTACTGTACTGAGCCTCGTAGAACTAATATTACAAGTTTTAAATCACACAACTGGAAAATATTTTAACGTAAATAATAGATATTCTCACATTCGTTCGTACACAATGACTCTGTGAAGAAGTTTCTAAATTGTTATCTAATACATTTGTATATTTCAAGGGATACGGAAAGGGGTAAAATTTGGTTTTTTGAGTCTTTTTCTTTGAGTTTGCCTGGTTATGTTCTCACAGTGTTTTATGTATTTTTCTTAGACCCAACACATTAACTGCACTAGTATTATGTTATTGGTCAATTTTCGGACAAATGCAGAGCCTATATACAGAGTGTCCATCATGGCCTGGACAGTAAATACGTTCCCGCTAAAAAAAAATTTAGTTTTCCTTCCACTCACCTATGGCGCTGTTAATCGAAGTGGAGATGGAGATACAAAATATTGCGATAATACCGGAAAACACTCAGTTTTAAAATTTAGTTTGACGTGTGTAGTTATATGTATATGCGTATAGTAACGGCTATAGTTACGTGTTTCCATTACAACATTTGAGTGTATTAAGTTATGTGTTCACACATCCCTTTCAGAGCCAGCTACACCCATAAGATAGGGCTAGTTAGTCTGTTTAAAAAAAAAGTCCCTCATATCTCAAAATCTATTAAAGATAGGTATAGGGAATGCTGATATAAAATGATAGGAGATGATATTTACTTTCTAATTTCAAATTAAAATACAGGTGTTCTATTTAAAAAAAAAAATGAGTTTTTTGCATTTGAAGATATGTCACTTTGTTCCTCAGTTTTGAACACCCTGTATGTTAGGAGTGTGCGTACCGTTTCTTAGAGTTATATCTACGTTCATAACATAGAAAATTTGGAGTCTCTACTTGCAGTATTAATCGAGATATTAATTTCTCAATGATGCAATGATTATGATTAAGAAAAAAGAAAAACTTAAATAACTCGAAAACGGGAACATGTAGCTATAGGAATAACTAATGAATACTGACGTATTTATGGTCGTAGAATCCAAAAATAAATAAAAAACTATATCATTCTATTTAAAATAACAAAGTTGACATCCATTTCCGGTAAACCGGAAGTGATATTTTGTGTTGTTGTCATACTGTGGGACCAGGAGATGATGCAAAACGTTTTGATTTCTGTTTATGGATAGGAAGCAAAAATGCGAATAATTTTTATATTTTGTTTCCTGACGAGACTTCATTTTCAGCTAATGAAACTGTTTTCCCACAATATGTTAGATATTGAAGTGAGACTATCTCACTTTCATTAGCTGAAAGGTCCTTAATTAACTAGAATACATACGCTAGATGACGATTTAGGCGGGTTGCCCGTCGATTATCGGCTATCAATCTGTTTTCAAGACGACGGTTTTCGGGCGCATTATTCTCAAAATGTAGTAAATTGGCTAAAATTTGGTGGGAATTCCCCAGTTTTATGGCCACCAAGAAGTCCAGGTTTGATAATTGCAGATTTTTATTTGTATGGATGATTAAAACAACTAGTCAAGTGTATGCAGAAAGTTTTCTCAATATTGCTGAGATAAAAAAAATCTATAAAAGATGCGAATGAATTAAAGAAACCCAGTAAAAGCTTCCAAGAACTGCATTGGGGAATTGAATTAGGTAGCCACGAAGGTCGCCGTTTAATGAAATAGTATAATATTCATTTATTAATGTTACAATGTATATTTACATATGGTAAAAGCCTAAGAGAATATTAATTACCCTGCTCTATTAATGTCTATTTAATAGCAGTCATGGCATTACGACATATGAATCTAGGAGGAAATTATTCTTTTCCCATACTTTCCATTATTCTTTAGTTCTTTTTAGTAATCATTAACTTAAGCACCTTGCTTTCATTACGATACGTTACGCTTTTATTTTATATATAAATTTGCTTTTACCTGCTTGCTTGCAGTGAAATTAACATTTTCTCAGAGCAATTTAAGAACAACTGTCGCACATTTGAATCATAGTTATACACAGTTCATTTTGACACTGTATACAACTAGTAAAATATAAAGTTTACTTAATTCTGACAACAAAAGTATATTTAAATGATCGTAGACACAAACTTATAACTGTTTAATTGAAAAAAACAAATACATCCCTAATATACATTGTAATAGAAACATTAAAACGACTTTTAATGTTTTACAGTTGTAAAACATGTAAAGGAAAGCGATATTTTAACACCTTATTTTTTAATGAGCATTCAGCAGTGGTGTCAACTTGTTCTAAAAGAGGTTATATGTGCTTAACCTAATTGGGGTATTACACTTCACACTAAATTTAATTTATATCTGGAGCATGCAGTAGTTACTACAAAAATCAGGTCATATTTGAATACGCGGAAAAGAAAGTTGTATTTTTATTTAATAGGTTTGATAAACATTTCTTAAATACAGCAACAAATGTTTCGATAATTACTACAATTCAACAAAATACTGCAATGCAATCTATAAAAACATATGTTTCAGTGTGTTTTTTTTTGTTGATCTTCGAAATTACATCACCATCCAGTTAGTAAAAGAACAAAAGAAATTGTTACAGTAATTAATGTATCTATATTAGCAAATACAACTCTAGTGAACATATCAGTACACAAGGGTACATTGTGAAGTGAAAATTGTCGATCAGGCTAATATTTAGCATTTGACACATTTGCAGTATCCAAAGTGCTGTAAATCGCCGCATTCCATTTTGGTGGATGCTCACCAAAGGAGTGAAAGCTACATCCAGGAAAAATGCCTAAATACAATGAACCGATAGAACATGTCTCCAGGCAGGAGCTCATGGTCTATTGGACGAATTACCATACTAGCAAGAGCAAGGCTTATGGACCTGTTTTGCCTTCTTAATTAGGCTTATCACCTTTGAGAGCACCTTCTTTATGTAGCTGCTAGTGGGGTTCTCCTCGCCCATTACTAAAAACCTTGTCACGCTGGGCTTCACATTGGCACAGCACATGAACTGGTGTTTCTTCCTCCTCTTGGCAGTATCTGCAGATTGCGTCATCTGCCAGGCCTATATTGTACATATGCCTATTTATTCTACAAAGACCAGTCAACAGACTTACCATGAGTTTGACAGTCTTCCTACCTTTATGCAGTAGATCCATAGTAAAGCCAGCTGTGGACCGATTGTCAGAGAAGGTAGCGACACTTTTACCTGGCTCGGTCCATCTTTCTATTTCTCGGACACAATAGTGAATTGCAGCAACCTCAGCTTGGAACACCGTTGTGTCTTTTTTGAAGCTTACTGAAAGTGCCTTTTTAGGCTTCTTTGCGTATATTTCAGCTCCGACGCCGTAATCTGTTTTGGAGCCGACTGTACACCAGTTTGAGTGCGCTCTTACTGGAGTACCTTTCCCCTAATCAAATCTTCCTTATCTGGTATTATAACTTGATATTTTCTATTTAGATTAATTTTTTGGACCAAGGCATGAGAATAACACTAAGAACGGGCTCCAATTTCTGTCTACCAGGCGTCATTAGCGCTCCTCCGAGTGCCGATAAGTGGATTGGTACAAATGGGCCAATTCGATGGCCAGCACGCTCTCCTGACCTTTCACCTTTAGACTTTTTTCTTTGAGGATATTTAAAAGATGAGATATACAGAACCCGGTAAAACAACGTGAACGAATTGCAAAATAAGGTTAGGGAGGTTTTCCGCCAATTGGATGGAAGAACAATCTTAAGAGCTACCCAGAGTGTACTCAAGCGGGCACCAAAATGTATTTAGAACGAAGGTGATACCTTTGAGCAGTATTTATAAATTACGCATTTACTTTTTACTTTTCAATTTAAATTCAAAGACATTATTTTAAGATGTAATATGTTAAAATATACATCAACCATAAGGACATGTATCTGTTTTGTTGAAAGTTGATTCCTTATACTGCTCTACGTTTTACAAAATAACAATCATCATAACTTCTTTATTATTCGTTTTAAGACAATATTGTATTCATACTTTTGCCTCATAAAATTAAAATATCTTTCATTTTTTAACAATATACAGGACGTTCAATTTAAAAAAATGTAAATAAGGTAAAGTCAGGTAAGTGTGTAACCGGGGCATGTGTGTAGTTTGTTTATATTTATTTTTAAAATTGAAATATGGACGTCCTCTTGTTATAATACTAATGTACTAAACTTCATACTAGTTTTACAAAACAAAAGTTCGCATCTCCTAACGTGTAATAACTTGAATATCTTGTGAATATATCATACCTTATTAAACACGCATCAGTTTAGTATTACACTCTTGGCCGAACTAAAGGATAATACTATTAATATATAAAACGTGGAACGATTACACACTTGCTCCATTTTGCTGGGTAAGTGTGTAGTATTGACAGTGTTTAAAATTTCTTTTTTTTCTAGTAAACCGTTGATAATTATAAAAGGTGTATCTATTGAAGGCTTTCAACTGAGCATACATTACATACTTCTATTGTAAAATTTATCAAAATGTCTTATTATGTGAACAGTGTTACATTTTCTTCGCACTATGCAATTTTTACTACACACCTTACCTGACTTTACCTTATAAAAAATTCTTGGAAATGTGTCATTTAATTGTTTTTTTTTCGTATATTGCATATTAATCAGCGTTAAAAACCCTAATACTTTGCTAATTTAACCTACTTTCTAGAATCAATAATAACAGAGATAGCAATGGTGCGCACTTAATTTGAATCAGCCTGTATACAAGAGCAAAATTGTTATTAATTTGTGAGGATAACGTGAGGTAGGCAGAAGGAAAGTACGTCTACAATCGTAAGTGGTGTTGCTAGGAGATTCGTCGTGAATATATTTTATCCTTTTCCATTGAACCCACGTTTGACAAGTTGTGAAGGGGTGACCAAGAAATTGACGAAAGTACATTGGTAGTCCTACAAAAGAAACATTTGGCGATATTTTTCTTTATAACAACGGTATAACCCATAAAAATCTAAAAATCGTCGAAACTTCAGGGGTACCTTTCATCTTTCGAAACGTGAGCCTCCACCAAACTGGTAAGCCGCGATTTGCAACACTCGATGGGTGCTACATATATGTTAAGTTTCAATAGAATGGGTGAGCGTCACTTCGCAATGTTCCCGCAGAAATATTTTGTAATTAATCTTAAAAAAATATTTTCTTTAAAATGTTACTAATTTTATTTCGGAAATATAATCATTCTTATGCTATACAAGATCTAGTAAGTTGAAATTATATTTCCATTTCTTCTATTTTTTTTATTATGCACAATTAGATATATTACTTACATTCTAAGTAGCGGCTAAATGGATAGAGGGTGTACTTGTCAGGATATACATGAGTAATTATTGATGGAGTTTTAAGTAAAACATTAAAGGGAGTTCAAATATGCGTATACTATATAGAAGTGGTTCTTATGTTTGGAGAAGCTTATTCGGAAATGTAAAATTCCTTTCTAAATACATTTATCATTATGCAAACTAGCACGAGAATAGCGTCATTCTATAAATAGCGCCCTTATACCTGCTACAATAGCATAGGCGGATCCTTCAGAAAGCGTGAAAAAAGAGTTTAATTAAAGCGAATCACGCTCATCGCGCTCCCTAGAAGGTCATTAGTCGGTTGATTCGATTTTGCTCAATCACACGGCGAAAATGCGATGTTGCGTTAATATGGGCTTCCGTTCCAATAAGTGTTACGTCGACTGTTAAGTAAGCTCATTCATAACTCCCTCAATTCTTTGCGAAATTTTAGTGACATGCGTATTGTAAGTAGCAAATATTCAAAGTATGTAAAATGTGTTAAAGAATTAGGCAAACAAGTATTTATTATATGAAGAGCGCATCAAACATTTAGAATTATATTTAAAGTTATTAAATGACTAAGAAAATATTATATATAATTTCTGAATTGGTTAGTTGGAAGTTGATTAGAAAAGATTAATAGCAAAAAAATACTGTTCAGTGTCCAATCTTAAATTTTTATTATCTTTTACTACCGGATTTGGACTATGCCATCTTCAGGAAAATAAAAACGCCAGTGGAATATAATGCTATGTCACGAATATTGAAATTTATTTATTTTTATTGTATGTAATAACAGAATTAATTAAAACATCATATAAACAATGATAAACTGTTATTTTTTAAGCAAAACTCTTAATTTTAATAAAAGTTCTGCTCCGATAAGCCACTGAAAAGTGCCCCTAAAGCTGTAGGGCTGAAATTAAAGCAAATGAGTACTACTGTCACACATACTGTAAAAAATTAGCTCAATAGATGCCACCTCATTCGATATATAACATAAGGGTGTAAAAATATCATGTTTTTATTCTTTAATTAATGCTATTACTACATAGAACATAAAAATTTTAAATTTCAACATCCATGATATAGCTTTATATTCCACTGACGTTTTTATTTACCTGAAGATGGCATACTCCGAAATTGGTAGTAAAATATAATAAAAATTGAGGATTGGATAGTTTTTGCTATCAATCGTTCCCAACTATGCAAATAGTTTCACACTCGATTTAGAAGCTATATTTTTTTTCTTTTTGGGGAAGTCGTTTGCCATGGAATCTCTGGAAACACTATACAGCCTCTGGACTTTTTATATTTAGTATACCGTTTCTTTTACATATTAAATCAGACAAGTCGTTTTTATGTCATTGAGAACCTTGCGCTTAATTGAGATAATCTCCTAAATTATGTGTTATTTTTACAATATGTATATATAGCGTGCATATGTAAGGTAAATGTAAGCCCGGAACGTGTTCTAAGAGTACCTAAAAATACAGCACTAGAGCAGGTAAGGAGTTGGATCAAATAATAACAAAACGAACGCTGGAATAATGGGAGGCAAACTCATGGTAAGACCTTCATTAAAGGACTATCAAAGAAAGAAAGCTCAAGAACAACAGCAACTCAGTAGGAATCATTTTTCCATCGTAATCCACAGAAAACTGGGATCAACACTGCAGATACTAACTGCAGACTGTGTAATGAGAGGCCAGGGAACGCTTACCACAGTCTGTGTGAATGCGAGGCTCTGGATGCAAGAACGCAGGCAATTTTTGGCAAGCCAAAAACGAACTCAGAGGATTACTTCGATCAACCAGCCAGAGACCTATACAAATTAGTGCAGGGTACAAGGATGCTGGAATGGGTGGTATAATTTAATGGGTAAGAGAAGTGGGGAAGTAAATATAAAAAGGCACGAAGCTGCAGTGTTTTCGGAGACTCCATGTCAGACGGCTCCCACAAAATGTGCCAAAATCAGGCCTTGTAAATACACTATCGTCTGTTTTTGAAGAACAAAATAAATATCAATAATTTTGAATTAATAGCTTTGTTCTTTTTGTCCCTTGGCGTTAGAATGCAACACGCGACGACATGCGCCGTAGAGATTTTGTGTTCTATTAGTGTTATAAATTTTAAGTTTGCTAATATTTTTACAGTTAATTACTAATTTATTACAAATCGCTTTGCTTAACTGGGATTTTATTATTTTACTTACTGATATTATATATATATATATAAGTACCTTTCGCAGCTATTTAATATGAATATACTTGCTTCGGGTTTTTAAAACTTTCTACCTCATTAGTTTGAATGTAAGTTAGAGAAATATATAAAGTAAAAAATAAATACCTCCTAAGCGGTATGCAGGTTTTGCGAGATTAGGGCCCTCGACGTACGAAACACCATTTCTGGTATTATTACGTAAGTCTAGCAGTTCGCAGAGGTCGAAGTATTGATTTGCGGGATCTAGGCCTGTAGCTGAAACAAATAAAGGTGATTAAGTTACGCTGTCTGACACACGTAGGTATCGTCGATCGTGGGTAAGTTAATCTTCTTGATGGATTGACATTCAGTGTATTATAGAATATGTAGTGCGTGTATGTGAAGTAGTAGGGGTAGTAAATATTCAGAACTAGTCACGTCTTATCTTTAAATTAGAAGCATAACAAATTTCAGTATCATATTTCTTAGATTTTCTCTTCGACAATCGGCTAGCTTCCTGATATTTATATCCTACGATTAAATACTTACAAACAAATGCTTATTTTCAAGAAAGATTAAGTAAAAGTTAATAAATATTAGCCACTTATTACTTAGAAAAAAGATCTAAGTAAAAGAAAAAACAAATCTCTGAAAAGCTAAAAGCTATGTACATATTTTCCCCCATTTTTAGTTTAGTTTACGACCCCTAAAATGAAAGGGGTGTTACTTAATGGTTTCAATAACGCTAATTGAATTTTTAGAAATGAAGCAATTTACTACATATGAATGTGTTTCTACACGTTCGTTGACCTTAATATCGATTGTTCTAACTTTACTATCTGATATCATACGCGATGGTCGAGTGCGGACAGTGAAATTAAATTCTGATTTTTAACGATTATGTTCACATTTGCAGTTATAGCTCCGCGATGAAAATATGCTTAAAATTCTAAAGCTTCCAAATAGATAGTTTTTGTAACACCCTATTCATTTAATTGCTTTCTGCTACGAAGTGCTAAAAAAAATCAATTTTAAGCTTTTTTTATTATTTTCCTATCCTACATTTCGACTTTATTATAAGCCTTCACATTATGAATTTCGAGCTTTAATTGCAAACATATTAAAAAAAAATCATGACTTCATGTTGATTGTCCTTTTAATATAATGATTTGATCAAACCTGGGACATGCCCCAGGATAACATATCAAAAAAAATCAGCTCGTGAAAGAATTCACCACATAGCTTAGTATCAAGAGCGAGTGGGATCAAAATACCATCTCAAAATTGAATAAAAATGCCAACAAACGGTACACCAATGGCTTCAAAACGGCAGAGGGCACAGGAACATATGGACCTAAAACCAAGTACTTCGAAAGTTCGGGGAAATACTCAAGTATCTTCCAGGCGAAAATACACGCCATTGAAAGATGCGCCCAATTCAATATTGACTGGAATTAACGAAAGCAGATTATAATGAGATGTCTAATAGTCAAGCATTCATCAAGGCGCTGAAGTCAGTTCCAAGATGGTCTGGGAATGCTTAGGGAAATTAAAAGAGCTAGGCAAAAGGAATAAAAAGTAACCCAGGAGTGGAAGGAAACGAAATAACGGATAATCTTGCAAAGAAAGAGGCTGGAGTACCTTTTGTAGGGCCTGAACCCTTTTGCGGAATAAGTAGCAGTACAATACTGAAGAAATTGAAAAGCGAAATGGAGCAGAGAAATTTAATTATTGGGAGAATCTCCAGGGAATGAGGAAGGTAAGACTTTTCTGGGAACCTATAATCAGAAGAGGTTTACAGAATGCATCAACCTCAGTAAAAACAATATTCCCATATCAACAGGAATACTTTCGGGCCATTGTAAAGTGAAGGGAGCAAACTTGGATGCGAAATGGAATCTGAAAAATTGCGTAACACTGTGCAACTCAAGAGCGTTGCACCTGGGAGAATGTGAAATCGAAGAGGGAGACTTGCCTAATTTGGGGCCTTCTCATATCCTACACCTTCTGAAAGGAATAGGATTGGAAGGCCAGTTGTAAAACAGCAAGAATAGGGGACACAATAGATCTCTCAGGTCGCAGTGTAATATCACCCCTAATACAATGTAATGAGTAAAACATTTTAAAAGATTATTTTAAATATGTGTATATGGGGCGTAACAGACAAAAAATGTTTTTTATTCTTCTTTATATTTCATAGGTGAGAATGCACAAGGGCATATATAAAATTGAAACAAAAAAAAATCATTTCAAGCATATCACTACAATGATTATGTGATTAGATATGTTTAGAACATAAAAAAGGTACGAAATGCTATTGCCTAATTTTGTTCTGCATGCTTCGGACAGCAATTCAGTAGAAAATAAACAGTTATTGATTTCTGTGTGGTCTCTTTCTGAATTCCGAATTTGTAGGTCAGCTTTACATTGGCCAAACGATAGCATACATTCAAATCTTTTTTTTTAATATCCATTTTACTCCCCTTTTTGTGGATAAATATAACAGATGATTTCTTTGATTCATCGAGAAGCACTCTGGATCCTATAAAAGAATTGATTAATAATGCGAAAGGATGTCCAAGATGAACAGTACACGCTGTGATAACTTTGACAGATATGTTATCGTGTTCGGTAGGATTAGTAGTTTTCATATTTCGAATTACATCACACTCCTCCTGGGGTGCAATCGGTTTCATAAATATGGAGGGGCAGTTTTTGTTTCCAGTTAGGTTGTTCTCTGTTCTGTTATGGTTTTCATAGGTTTTACATATATCAATCAGACGGTCATTGATTTATTACAATTTGTCTACTATTGAAAGTGTTTCGATCTCAATATCGTACTTGTCAATTCTAATATTATGAATATTGCAGTGATTGGTAGCAGAGGTGTATTCGGGCGAAGTTATCTCATTAACTAATGACCAACTAGCCTTTATTTTATTATCCGAAAGCAGAAGAAATTGAAAATTAGCAATACGTTGCTGATTATTGATGTCATATTGCAGATTCTTGCAAAATGCTTTGTATTTCTCCTAACTAACCACTTTGTTCAACATAACCTCATATGCCTGCCTTTTTTGTTGACACTTTTGTTTAATTTTATTAGTTAACCTGGCCTTTTTGTTATTATGTGACTTATGCTTAGCGACTTTCTTCGTACATGAAATATCAATTCCTGCCCTAAGAATTTTAAAGAAAATGTTACAATTAAATATATTATTGGTCACCAATTAATGGATTCAAAATATTTAGTTAGCGCAAGTAGATTATCTCCCGCAAAGCTATGGACCTCGTCATATATGAATTTTTTTTAGAAAGATTAGTGGGAATAGTAAGCATCTGGGCTGTGTGATCAGAGAAAGTAGACAATATAACGCGGCTTTCATTAGTAAGTACATTATCTATGTTTGTAGCCGTATTAAGCGTTATTCGAGTAGCACTATCAATTGTGGTTTATAAATTGTAACATCTGATCAAATCGTAAAACTTTTTTTACTGTACAATGGTTTCTTTTTTTGTACATTTATATATAATACAGTGCGAATATATGAACATGCAATGAAATATTGAAATAATAGCACATTATTATCAGCAAAGTCGTGACGCACAATTGAACCTATCCACAAAACATAATTGTAATAAAGTGTTCTTTCGTATTAAAGCAATTTTGTCGCAATCGTTATATTTTACTTTAAAACTTTAAGGCATTAATTGACGCAGTAGATGTTTCTAACAACAGATAAATACCTTTAAATAAAAACAATTTGAATTATAGGAAAATAATAAATAAAGAACGATTTTTTTATTGGAAGCGCTAAAGTTTTTACTACTACATTAAAAAATTCCTAAAATGTTTGCCTATTATTCGTTTCCCTTCACAGCTAATTCAAATATTAATTTCGTTCAAGAATTTGTCTGTCTGAGATCAATATTTTAACTAGAAGTCAGTATAAGTTTTGGATTGCGACGTAATCGAAAGTAATATAATTTTTTTGAAGGATATGCGCCGCATTCAGACGTCGAAAATGTGAAAGAGATAACGGAACTACGGAGGGTAGAAAAGAGAGAGCGTTATTAGGGGCGCCTCAGAGGCTGGTGGCAGCGCCGTAATAAATTTTACGTCAGACGCCGTCGTGGCTCACAGACAATATAACACACAAGTTACATGTGCAGCAGGATGTCGCAGTCGATGGACTAAGCTCGCGCCTAAAGGATTTCGGTTCTTGCATAATTCCGCGCTTGTCGCACATCTCTGTTGTCTGTTGTACGTCTGTAAGTATGAGTGTTACAGTGGATGCATGTATAGAAGTTCGCGATTGATTTTCGCTGCGTAAGAGTGGGATTTTGAGGTCAGGTATCCTGGAAGATCGATGCCGGGTAGGTTGAAAAGTAAATCTTAATGTAAATTGGATGCCGAGATGGGTTTTGGGTCGGGTTCTTCCCGGATCAAGTAGTATTTTATCCCCTTAGAAAGGGGGAATATTTTTCAGGATTTTATGGTCGACTTCTCAGTTTGAATGAGCATTTACTTTACTTTACGTGCGATAAACGTGCCCGAGTAAGTGATTAAATTGTAGAAATAGGAAACCTACTGAGAATTTAATCGGACGAAATGTAAGATGGTTGAAGATGTAATAAACGTTTTGTCTATGATTGGTGATAGGGATTACCCACAAAAAAATGTACTTAGTTTTGAATCTACGAGGAAGCTTTCAAATAGTTTAGGCAAAATTAATGCAACTAAATCAAACTAATTAATTACACTTCGATGCGGAAAAACTACATGTTCCTCTTTTTGTTTCGAAAATGGGTTTTCTAGGATTTCTAGGATCTGGAAGTTATTGCCATATAGGAGGCCACTAACTTCGACACTGAACCAATCAACAATAATATATGTGTATAATGATTCACTGCAAAGAAATATCTGTTTTTCGAACAATTCTACATTTTCTTTCTTTGAGTATATTATTCATATGTGGTCAAGTATTCTGGAAATCTTTTCTGTTTCTCTCAGTGTGAGTGGGTTTTTGAATTAGTTAGCATTATGACATTCTCTTCAACGACTTGTACTTTGCGTATACATATTAACTGTAGACATGGCACTGAAACCAGCGATAATTAATTAATAGATAATATATCATATTATAATAAAATATAATCAAATAATCAAATTCCCAAAAAAAAACCATTATACATATTTGTAAATTTAGGAACATAAGAGGATACATTTTACATTTTTATTATTTAATTTAATGCAACATTTACTGTGAAATTTTTGATGAATGCAAATGATAAAAACAAATATAGCACAATGTTAGGAATTTACATGATGAAATTTCCTTTCTCTATATAGTAGTAACCACAATATTTAACAAACTTTGTTTGTAGTTGTAAAAGTGTTTATAAAGTTAATTATTAACTGACAAGACTTACAGACTGTGTATAAATTTCCTAATCGTATATCTTAATACTTTTTTGTTATATATTGCCTCCTGTGTTCGTGGTACTGATTTGAAAAAACCTGCATGTGGCATCATTGTTGCATATTACTAAAGCAAGGTGGTTCGCGTTCCGAACGAAAATACCACCTACGGGTGTTGATAGAAAAGCACCCGATTGGCCGTATAAATCCTCTAGTTGTTTTGACCGAGTAATGCACGGTGATGACGCGTATATACATAACTTGTTTGTTCGACACGAACTACAACGCAGCTGTGTTTTCGCAATATTCTAAGCATTGGCGGCGTCTTAGATGTAGCTGTTTATTTATATATGTGCAGCACTAAAATATCTCCGTTCAGGCTTTCATTGAAAAATAAGAATTCCTAAAATAATTTATATTTTGGATACGTTTTAAACACCGTAACAAGATAAAATATATAATTCTATTACTTATTTAAATAGGTAATAGTGACATTTTCTTTATTTCTTGTATTTTATTAAAAAAAAAGAGATAAAACAAGCAGCAATAAGAGTCACTAACTATTTAAAGTAATAAAACAAAAACTTGGTAAGTCTTTTTATCATTGATTAGAAATAATTGACATATTATTAATATCAAAACATTGCAATTTTCCACAGCAATATATTTTGAAAATGATGATAAGTTTGTTTTATCTAGTAGCACGTAAAATTTAAACGACTATCGAAAAAATGTATTAAATCTTAATAAATCCAATCAACACCCCTACCTCAAACTTCTATTCAAAATATTGACGCAACTAGGCCAAGAACAGGGCAAGCTCTTTTCACTAAATTATGTTAATTATTGTTACTTTTTATTGTAATTTAATAAGTTTTTAAAATTTGTAATCACGTAATACTTTCTAGATTTTCCTTTTAAATATGAAGTTCTCTTACATGTGAAAACAGAACCTTACATAATATTCTCTAGTACCTTTGCAAAACTATGTAGGTACATATATATGTAGATACATATGCAAGTTCCTAGGCATAGACTGCGTGTAGGCAACGCCACTGAGTTTTCCGCTTTTCCGAACGAGTTTGTCTGTCCTTTACATGTTACTGAAGTTTGTATTGCGCGGTAACTGAGGATGCACAAAAAACCGTCGGATGATGTCACTTATTCTTAATTTTATTTAATTTTTAGAGTGGCGCAGCATATATCTTTTCTTCTTGATAAAAGTCCAAACAAAAAGGTCTAATGGATTAAGACCAGCTGACCTTGAGAGCCATGGTATTGGACCACCACAACCAATCCATCTGTTTGAAAAATGTATGTCCAGCCACTCTTCAGCATTCGGAACATAGTTAGCAAGAACTCCATCGAGCATGGACAGTAACCGACATTAATATTTAGGCCCATCAAAGCGTCGAGCTATTTGTTCGAGTGCTACATAATAATGTCGGCGACTGTACACCATATTATAAAACTGCATCCCTATTAAACATTCATTTATCGTTCCAAGGAATATGTCTAGAAAACAGTCAACATCGCGAATTCTATTTAAACCTTTATCGTTTTAATAAAGAGCTTGAACTTTAACAAGGTGATATGGATACTGTTTTCAGTGAACGTTAGGGCATGGATCAGCCGTAGAAGTCGAGGTGTTTGCATTGTTTTGGGGAGAGACTAACTGCTATTGTGTATAGGAGATCATTGGAAGAAACGTTACTACCTTCTGAACAACCCATTTTTTGGAGAAAATGTGTACTTCTAGCATGACAATAGTCTAGTTCATTGCGTAAGGATTGTTCAAAATTTCATTCAAGAATGAGAAATAAAGTTTCGCCTAGGGCTTCAAAGAGCCGGATATCGATCCCATAGAATGAGGAATGAATGGTGAAATCTATTTAAGACTAAATCATCCTAGGATGCTTTTCCTTTAGCCTTCTGCTTTCATCTAGCATTGCGTCGTCCGTTCGTAAAGCTGCCGTGTACTTGTTCCTTCAGTGGAAATATGTTGACAAAGATAGGTTAAAAATGATATTATGATGCGAGAGGATATCTATTTTTTTATGGAAACTTTGATCAATTTACTTTAATGTGGGGATGCTACCAAGAAATATCGCCCACCTAAAAAAATCATCCAGGGATGCCGCTGATTATAATGATTAATATATGGGAACCTGAAATCTAATTTTGACAATTTACTTTCTACAATTTTCCTCAGTGCGTCAGTCAATGTTTGTGTTGATAAATAATATGTAATAATACACAGTTTATGTTGAAATTAGGAAAGAAACAATACTATAAATACGTACAAACAGTAACCGGCTTCAATGAAGTGAAAATATAAAAATGAATCGTACGCCAATTTATATTTCTGTGTATCTTTTAAAAATAAACTGATTGCAATCATTGTGTGAAAAACGGGACGAAAAAACACACCCACTCATCAGCAACAGATATCTACGCTAACACGTGTTTATTCGCGTTATATCTTTTTCAGCACCAGTTAATATCTTTCTGAGTGCCAGGACGGTGGATGGGTTCAAGCGCTACCGACGGACGCCGTGATTCATGCTTACAGCGACGGCCGACCGACGACGTCTAGCTGAGTATTTACTGCAACGACCGTACCCTACGGTAACTACTGCATCGACTGTGGGAAGTAGAACAGGTGACGTGACGGTGTGTAGCCAGCGGACCTAATGATAAATTAAAATGTAGGGTAGACGCTGCCGCTGTCGAATATATACACAGGAAACTGGTGCGATAAATTGCTTTCGAGAAACGAACGAATTTCTCTAGCGACTCATGCCCACCGGTTACCGTGTTTGTAACGTGAAAATATCGGACAGTGACTGCGTGTGGTAGACTAATAAAGTATGCAAATCCTTGACAGGTTTAGTCTGTCTGGTCGGATCGCTGATCATCCTATGCAGTACATCTTAAATATTTTGGATATTTGCCAGGTTCACCTTATTTTTTTTTAGAATCTCTAACCTCTCTACCATAGCATATTAAGGAGAAGGAACATATTATAATCTAATGCTTATAATTTAATGAGATTACTTCAGACACTTAACTGCATTTCTTATCTCATTCACAATAATGAGAGTTTATTGCCGTGGTTCCTGGGAACATGGACATTGTCAAAATATTGTACAATTGTTAATAATTATAAAAGAAAGTTAGAATTAAAATAGTAAATAATATAAAAATAAGATATGATATATTTAAGTACTCGTCCAAAGTGTAAAATGAGTGAATATATAGCAACGACTTAAGCTTCACATAGAATTGAGATAAAGTTGATGGGGTTTTTAAATTTTCTGGTAACTTATCGTTTAGCATTATCGCCTTGTATCTCGGACTAGCCTCAAAAAACTTTGTTCTATGGAACAAACTTTCACCGAAATGGTTACATATTCATTAATCTATTTGAGAAAGAAAATATAAATAAAGACTTGTTTTACAAAAAGGAAAGAATGTGAACTCAATTATCGTAAAACACTTGCAAATATATGTAACACTTAATTAATTTTTTCTCTTTTTTTCTTGAGGTAGCGACTTTTTTTTTAAATGAATTAATTTTTTTTTACCAATTAAAACATTCTTTGGCGTTTCGACAATTTTTTTTATTATTGTCTTCTTCATAAATTATTTATTACAATTCAATTTTTTATACACATTTACAAACAACACAAAACATTTTAAAAATTACTTTAAAATTTACATTTTTCTAACCATTACAAATAAGGTTATTTGTCACGTAAAATATTACTATGTGTGAAGCATATTAAATTTAAAGTGCCTCTTGTAACACTTAATCAAACATTATTTAACTGCAATGGTGTTTTTTGTTATTATAAGCTGTTCAGAAATATTCGCAATAAAATCACAATAGGAAACGAATTTGTGGATTTTTCTAATCTATTTTCCTACTTTCTTTAAAATATAAAATACTACGCGTTTGAAAATTCCCGGTAACAGCTTTAAAAGATGGCAACTAGACTTGAAGGTCATTCAAAACGGACCACAAAAGAACAAAGGATTTTGCGAGCTTGTTCGTACTTGTAGTATACTATGGTCAGACACAGACAGCCGTCGAAGATCAACTATTTGAAAGTAGAAACATATGTAGAGAACCGTCCGCATTCAAACTTCAGTTTAACACTTCCCCGTAATAAAAATTGGGTTTAATAATATTTAATATTCTGGGATGACATCGCAAATTAATAACTATAGTATTTCAAATCAAAATGAACTACCATTCATATTTTTCTTCGGATAAAAGTTATGAAAATAAAATAATAAATATAACAAGGGAGTTATTCCTGAAAAATACATCATAATAGGGTCTTAAGTAAAAGAAAGCACAACTTTATTGCCCATTCTTTGAATATCCATTATATTTTACTCGACTATCTTCGCTTAATTAACTCATGTGCTCTGTATTATATTATATTTTCGTCGATGTAAAATCACAAAAACACCTGAATAATTTTGTGTTAATCAGGTGGGGAAATATAAACAAGTGAGTGATGTATGTACGTGCAGTTTAAAGACTAAATATTGGCAAGTTCGAAAGTAGTACGTTAGTATTTATATTTAAGCAGATTCCCGATAAGAACGTGTGTATTTTTCATTTTAAAATGTCTTCTAAATTTATCTACATTAAATGTTTTGTGTGGGTATTATTTTAGTTAGCAATGAACGAGTTAATAAATTACTGCCAGTTAAATTTAACTGATTTAAAACGCAAAATTAATACAAAAAAACGGGGGAAGAGGGGAGGGGCAGTTGGCCTGAGATTAGTGCCACTACTCAATATTGTCACGGGCCGCCACTGATAGCATATACAGGGTGTATCCGATATAAAGGTAAATATAATAATATGTAGCAGCTGTAATCATATACAATCAAAAAGTCTTAATACACAGGGGGTCTATCTGTAAGCATTAACGAGAAAAAAATATTTTATAAATGCTGTGGGCTAGAGCCGCACCTGTGCCCAACCTAAATGCTGTCCCGAGTATACCCCCACATACCACTATCATTCAGCCGCTGTTAGTTTTGTGTGGATCGCCGCGTGGAGTGCAAGCCACTTCGAACATTTTATTTAAATTCTTCCCGTCTCGAAAAAACGATCCTTTTCAGGACCAGCATGATTTCATAGAAAGAAAATCGAAGCTTGATGCATCGACAAAAGCGCGGGAATGTATAGATTCATTTTCGCGCGATATCTAGTAAAAAGGCGTGTTTGCAAATTTTCTGTATCTACATTTATTTCTGTGTAATTCGATTCAATTCATTTTGCGTTATATGATTAAATAAATTCAAAAGAAATAACTCAGATTCATGTGGTACCGTTTAATTAACAACTAACTCTTGATTCGACAAAGCAAAAGAAAAATATTTACGATTTTTGTAACTACTGAAGTCGCATATCCGGTGAAACTCGAACGTCTTATCAGGATATTAACAATAATACTTTGTAGACTTACGTAGAATGCTCTTAACAAAAAAAGAATGTTTATTTCATAAAAAGAAGGAATTTAAAATGCCTCAGTTTTGCTATTTTTACAAGGGCCTTTATTTATTGAGAATGACGTTAAATGAACTTACGGCATACCATTAAGAATAATACTAAATGAGTGCAATGTATTTATACATAATACCACGTTTAGCGGGTGCTTGACATGACGTTTCCTTGCATGAGGCCCGGACTAAAGAATTTTTGGCTCTAAATTTTACTTTTTTTTGTTCTTTAAGGATGAAATCCGGTTTCGGTGGGTTTGTGCTTTATATGTCGTGTAGTTAACACCCAAGCAAAATTTCCTTTTTTATTTGATACACCCTGTATATTGCCGACGATATCCTTCCTTCCAACTCACAATAGTGTGACAAACCGTAAAGTAGAATCCATCGTGAGTTGTTTGAAATTTTTTGGTTAGCCAATTATATTCTAATTCAATGATAAAATGTTTGTGAATTTTATGGCTTTAAATGAAAGACAATTTTCAATTCATCAACGTTTCAACAATTTAATGTCTTTTTCAAGTTTCGATAAGTACTACAAGACACCAAGAAGCATGTCATTACAATATAAAAAGTAAAAATAAGAAAAAGCTTACGTGAAAACAATTACCATAATGTGGATGACTTGCTTCTATTATACAACATAATGTTGCCAGTCAATTACATATAACACGTTAAAAGTTTTATGAGACGCTGTCACATTTAATATTACAAACAAACATTTATAAAACAGGGACTGCATAGATTGAAGAGTATGTCGTTCAAATATCCGCCATTAAGGTAAAGCAAACATTTTTTTAATGATAATTGATTTTGAATATTTAATTGACTGCCAGCATTATGTTGTAACATAATAATAGAAGTAAGTCATTCACGTTATGGTAATTGTTTTCACGTAAATTTTTACTTATTTGTTTTTTTTATATTGTAATGACATGCGTCTTTGTGTCGTTGTAATTCTTATCGAAACTTGAAAAAGACATTAAATTGTTAAAACGTTGTTGATGAATTAAAAATTGTCCTTCAATTAAAGCCATAAGATCCACAAACATTTTATCATAGAATCCATCGTTATTCCTAAATATTTAACTTTACCATATTCCAATTTAATTTCTCCATCGATGCACAAATGTACAGTTTTTGAATTCCATAAAACTAATTTTACCACCATTCAAAACAAGACCGTTATTTCCATAACATTTCAGAGGCAACTAAATCAACTAAGACAGATACATCGATGCGGGTGGAGTAGAATACTTGTGTCATTGTATCGTATTGTGACAATGTACAGGTTGACAAATGAGCAAATAAATCATTCACGTAAATTAAAAACAACGTGGGCCCTAGAACGGAGCCTTGTAGAACTCCGCATGTTATACTGACATCAGATGATTCAAACGCTTGCACTATGTTGTTATTTATATACATATATTTGGACTTAATACTACAAATGTGACACCGTTTTTAAGCCCAAAGGTACAGTCTTTGGCCGTGTTCTCACCAAAAGCAACCGGCCATCGCAACGCAAAAGCAACGACACTCGGCACTAATGTTTAAATATACGTGTTTCCACCTACTGAAAGGCAACTCAACTGCAACGCAACCAGTTGCAAATTGGTTTCCAGCAGCGCTGCATACCGCGTTGCCGTCGTCAGTTGCTGTCTACAGTTGACAAGAGCTATTGTGTCATGGCGGATGAGACAGCCAAATCTCTAAATTTTGTGCTCCTTGTCGAAGTACACAAGTGTTTATATGATGTGATACAGACATCGTATATACGTGTTGTATGTGTAAGTATGCCGGGGCTATATTTTCATCTGACGAGGATGACATTTTGTTCGCAACTATGGAACAAGAGACTAAAGTTGATTTCGTTAAGTACACAAGAGCAACTCAACTGAAGTTGCGGTCGCATTGCAGTTGCGTTGCCATTGCTAGTTGCTTTTGGTGAGAACACGGCCTTTCAGTACATCAACGGCAGCGACCGAAAACAAAGAAAAAGATGTGACGAATGATAAATGGGGTAGTAGATATTAGAGAAGATATTTCACTTACGACCAATATTAAGCAAGGACTGGATATTAGAGACCATCTACGTTTACACATTTTGCTACAAGTCAATTTACCAATATAATGCGTAATCTATTTTATTAAGACTATTAAAAAATACAAATTTCCAGCATGAACCAAATTTTTATTAACTTGGAAAATTAAAACCAAATATTTTATTTCTATTATTTATAATTATTATATATTAAATAGAACACTGCAATATAGACCAAAGTTTTACGATACCAGCAGATACATAACCTAGTATATAACATGGCACCTCGTCTATGGCTGCTGAGTATTTCGCTGCCATAAATCTAATCATATCCATCGTCTCATATTCATTAGTCGGCATCAAAAACAAAGTGCTGGTGGTGGAACTACTAATAGAATACAGTGACGGAATCAGTTTGTTCATGGAGAAAAAACTTCATTTAAGCACTTCTACATTTTTATTAGTGTCAGATCCCACATTACCCGTGGCATCGTGAAACGAATGTCATCGCAATTAAGGGCAAATAAAGCCTTATGCTCACTAGCAGTTTAAAAATATTTCCGAATTTTATTCAATTTTCCCATCAACGTTTTGTTTTTCCTTTAATATTAGGTTTAAACCATTTATTTAATTTATATTGTGCGGATTAATCACCACAGTCTTCGTTAATGAAAGGAGTTCAAGTTCAGTAATTATACACACCCTGAAGCTATAATCAACTTGTAGGTTGAGAAGCAATAAACACGTACTTATAGCATCAGTCGTCGCCGATTACCGCATACTATGGCGACATTGTAAAACAATTACTCTACCATTACTCTTTTATTATTGTCATTACAATTATAATTGTTACCATGCAATAAATCTAAGAATATCATACGGGACGGATTTAATAAACCATAAATGAGTTCTAGTACCGTGAGTGAGTACATAAATATATTTCATTTTCGACGAATGGCTTCCGAGAAATGACGCCAATTCGGATCTAATAAATTCGCATGCATACGATTATTATGCGTTTCTAACAACTGCATTACGCTGTTAGTTAGCGTTTTAATTTCATCAGCATGTAGATCCGCTTAATTGCAAGGCATTTCAAAAAACCGTTTCATCATAAATTGATACGACGCATTAGCAGAATACTAATTGAATATGTATCTTTGAAGTACATAAACAAATTAAGTTTATTTTGATTTTTGTTCGTTTTACTTTTTTTATTTATAAACTATTTCGGAACATCCAGATTTGTTAAAAAATTCTCGTGAACATTAGTTTATCAACATATTAGGCACAAACTGTACTTATATGATAATAATTTTTAATTTGGAACTAAAGTAAAATAAAGCGGCTTATTTATGTAGAACTAGTAGTAGTAGAAAATTATAAAAAAAAGGTAATGAAAAAAATAAGGATATAAGTCTTTTGAGTACAGGTTGGAGTTGACCCCTGGCCAGGATGTGGGGCTAATTGTTAGTAGAGCCATTCCTGTAACATCTACATTTTAATATCTAAGATGAGTATATTAACATAAATAAGGATTCTTTCAAGAATATGAACGGAAAGTGGTGGCAAAACACTGTTTGGCATTTTATAATTTATTATACACCAGTGCCCTCTCAATGTTATCCGGATCCGTTATCCGAAACCTTAGATCCGGATCTGCTATGCGAAACCTCGGATTCGAATTTATTAACCGAAACCTCAGATCCGGATCTGCTAACCGGAACCTTGTATTTAGGGCAATAATCAAAATTTATTGAATACCTATGTAATGCGAAGTAAATGTAAGCGAAATGTGTAGTGAAATATGTAGTACGTACTATTTAAAAATAAAGTAATGAATCGGAAATCAGTAAAACCTAGCGAATCTCGAACAGGTATAAGTGCGAAATCGGGGAGTAACATACTGGACAACTATTATCCTCGGGTTATTCAACGCTGCACGTGTTAATGTGTTCACTACATGAGCAATTGATATTATGTTCCTTATTTGTTGTTTAAAAACTTAAGAAAAGATTAAGCGTAATGTGAAATATATTTGCATTATTAGCATAATAAGAAATATAATGTTAGTGTATGAAAATAATGTATGTTACATATCCTACATATACATCATAAAAATGTTGTATATTTTTTTCTCGTAAAACTGAAATTTTATTCTAAAAGAGTTACTTTTATTTCAAAAGAAAAGAAGGCACACATAATCGATTAGTTTGAAGTTTCTATGGAACTATATTGCATATACTTTTATTTAAACACCTTTTTAATAAGATCCGGATCCGGGAACTGGATAGTAGATCCAGGTAGTGCATCCCGATCCTAGGATCTGGATATCCGGACCTCAATTTTATCGGATAAGAACAACACTATCATACACGCGAATTGTTCAATCAACTAAATAGTAATTGACTCAATCAAGTGTTATGCTTGTATATGGGCCAACAGATATATATTTCCTTCAAACAAATCATAATTGGAACCTTTATAGCATTTGCTTTACCACGGCTTGCTTGATAACTTCGACAATTTGCTTTACACGGCCTGTCAAATCATAATGCAACGTTTTCAGGGGTTCAAATAACACAGGCGATAATAATTAAAAAAAAGTATGTATTTATACTATTTATTTTCACCGCTTACATAGTTCGCATATAGCTCTCATTTATCGGCTTTTACTATATAACTCTCCAATGCAACTCCACTAGCACAACTATCTTACCCTCGTTGAGCGTTTTTATATTTGGCGCGTCTGGTTCTGGAGCGATCTATATCCTTCCTGAATGTTCGCACTAGAAATTTCGACTGTGTATCGATGAAATATACTAGAGCAGCCTCTACGGGTGGCTTAATGTAAATTTCGGGTTATGCAGGCAGTGCCATTTGCTGGTGCAGTTAGAAATTAAAATTCAAAATTCAAATAAATGCGGGTAACACACTCCCCTGTTTAGGTCTGTTCCGTTCCGGAATAGAAATTACTGTTTTCGCGCATGTATTGACATCTCGCTCCGTTTTTACATAACGATGTCTAGAAGAAATAATACGCCATCTCGGTTTTCCGTGAAAATAGACCACTATGGAAAATATAGTATAGTTTAATCATTACTGCTTAGATTGCGTTGTGCTGTGTTACATACATTAGTGCTCACAGGGTCGAGTGGTGAGTGCGCTTTTGCGCAAGATTTGTCGTCGGTGCAACTGGAAATTACGCAATAGGCAACTTACATATCTCACAGGTATAAACTGTGGCATGGAAAAAACTAAGCCTCCTCTATAAGTGAATGATTCAAATCCTGTCGAAAGATATGACTATAAAATGTCATGTTTTCGTACCGTAGATGGTAGAATGTCGTTATGTGTAGATAGACAGACAAATTAAACTATTATGTGTTACAGTATAACTAATAAGGATAATTGGTCGATTTTCATATCATCCGTTTTTGTAAATGGAATCGTATTTAATCTTAATAGTATGGCCCCATTATTTATGTTTTGATTTGAATGAATTTTAATAAAAGTGATTCTGTAAAACTGTTTGAAGAGTAATGTTATTGTTATATGTACTTATAGCGCGTACGTTGTAAATACAACATGAGAAGCCAGACATTAGTTATCATAAATTACTGCATGTAATTTAAAGGAACAAAATTTTCTATGCTATAATACATAATATAAAACAAATGATTATGTTTCTTATAGTGTGTTACAAGGAAAAGGAAGTTGCAGACATCTGGACATTTTGACTATAGCAGACTATGCTGTGCTCATCTATGTGAAATACGTTTTGAAGTTTAAATGTTCTTCATTATTTAAGAAAACTGTTTGGAAGTGCAATGCTAACCCGTTGCTTAGAATCATAAAGTGAAACAGAAGTATAATTGATTGACATCGCATTATTTAAGATTGTTTATAAGAGTTAAAATATTTTATATTATAAAATTTCTAAATCGTATTTGAGAAAAAAATAAAAACCATAAATATGGATACTATTTTTTTTTACTTCAGTGTTTTACGTACCTAATTACAATTAAAAATGAAAATTATGCACCTAAATTCTCTTAAACGTTCAATTAAATTTACTTCCGGATTCTGGATTGTTGGTTGGGAAGGGTGGCTAGCCACGCGCACTTAGGCCACTCTAACCGGGCCCATTGTGCTACCTTTCCTAGGCGGGATCATTCACCCGTAGCTTACTCGAGCCAACCTAAGCAAAGAATGAACTCTAGCAGTGTAGCATGTGAGGTGCCACCAAAACTGGCCATATTGGGCCAGAACTCCCTCAGGATGGAACCTCTAATTTGGGCAAGCGCCGCACAGTCACATAGGATGTGCTCCGATGTCTCGTAGTCTAGGTAACATGCACGACAGAGTGGGCTGCTAGTCAGTCCTATGCGGTGCATGTGTTTATTAAGTTTGCAGTGACCAGTCAATAGCCCTACAACTTGACGTAGTTTACTGCGAGAAAGCTGCAGACAGTATCTTGCAGTCCTGGACGACAGCTTGGGGATGGCTTTGCGTGTCTGACAGCAGGTGGTTATGGATGCCCGTCTCTCCTCGTGTAGAGTAGTGGTCCATTGGTTTATTAGGGTATTGAGTGTAGCCGAAGAAATGGGAAGAACAGGCTCCGGTCCCATGTAAGGAGAACACGAACCCCGTCTCGCCAACCTATCGGCAGCCTCGTTTCCTAGATTGCCTTTATTACCTTTAATCCATCTGGGTGTCAAGTCATTATCAATAGCGATCGCTTCCAAGACATTGTGACACTAAAATACTAAGCCTGAAGCGATCTTATAACTGCTGAGGGCTTTAAGGGCTGCTTGGCTATCATTGTAAAAGACAATACGTCATCCCTTAATGCCTCTTGCTAAAATTTCTTCGGCACCATGTAGGATCGCCATAACCTCAGCTTGGAAAACCGTAGTAAACCTACCTAGTGCCCACTCTAAATTGAGCTTAAGATCTGGAGAGAAAACTCCGGCACCTGTTCCTGTGTTTGTCTTTGACCTGTCTGTATAGACGGCAATCGAAGGCAATGATTCGACGCAGGGGCCGATATGAACGCGATAGTGACTGCCGAAAGCAAACACTGTATGTTTTATGACAGGAACTTATTGTTTTTTGTTGTTTTATTATTGTTTTATTGTGAAATGATTTTGTTCAAAAGACAGATTTGTAACTTATTGTTAGTTCTTTTAAAAATAAATCGATTATATTGTAGAGTTAGCAAATTTACGCTCGTGACCATGACAAAGGAAGTCTATGAAGCTGGATTTTCAATTATATCCTGCTTTAAATAGAAAACGGCAGTCAACGAACCGTAAATTATTAAAGATCTCAACGCAAATAGCACAATTTTAAATTGGAATATGCAACAACACCCTGTACCTTTACTTATTGGCATGTATTTATATCTTACATAACAATGAAACTGGTATGCGGCACTAGCTTCTATTTTCCAGAAATACCTAATGGGCTTCATGTTTGGTGATTGGTTATGAATGTTATAATTAGGTTATTAATATCTTTGCATTCAAAATATCTACCATTTCGTGCGATATAACAGCAATAATAAACGAATTTCTAAGAAAAAGAAGAGTATGCGTCGTACACATAACACTGGCAAATTTTAGTTTGTGTATCGAGAAAATCTAACCCATTTCATGAAGTGTGATCGATTTGTGTCAACAACTAGGGAAAACATTTCTCGAAACTCTGCGTTTTTCTAAATAGTGCATAAAGCGCTATGGCAGCATACATGGAAAATTGCTTAGACAGAACAAGACCTTATAAGGGCGTTAAAACGATCTAGTGCAATAGGAATCTAAAGAATCTACGAATCGAGGTTCCTAGGCTGTTCAACAAAGTCAAGTCGGATAACAGCTGGGATATATACAAAAATAACGTGACTCAAATCAATAAAGAAATCTGTAAGGGAAAAGGGACTCATGAAGAAAGTTCTGCGAGGATTTGCATGAAACTCCCGTATGTTTGCGAATTTATAAAGTTCTAGTCAAGGATGACAGTACTGCGGCCGAAGTGGGCCTCATCAAAAGAAATCGTGGAACCTATACCCCAGCATTTATATAAAGAGCATTGAGGAACTGTTGAAGGTTCATTTTCCGTCCGTGAAAATCCTGACAGGTGTTTGTGCGCCGGTCGTATTAGATTGAAGGCCAAACAGGCTAAAACGAGGAGATTGGAGGCCGATCACAGAAATCACGAGGCCTATAAAAGTCAAGTGGGCGCTGGAATATTTCCGGGACTACTCCAAAAGTTGCTGATACCTCATCTCACAATAACCTTCAGAGCATGTATAGCCTGCGAACATGCTTTAACTGCATGGCAAAAGGTGAGGGTAGTATATTTACCTGAGATAGATAAAAATCCGATCAAACGCCAAAGATACAGATCCATAAGCCTATTCTCTTTTCTATTCAAAACACAAAAACACATGAAAGGTTGATGGAGAGCTACATAAGAGATTCCGCGTTGAGAAGACAGCCACCTAGTGATAGGCGCTATGCCTATATGAGCCGAGAAAATCTGCGAAGGTTGCAGTAGGCGATCTCAACAGGCTAATTACAAAATTAACAGAAAACAGAGAGATAGCAATGACGATCGTCCTTGATGTCGAGGGAGGTTTTAATGATGCTACCATAAATTCAATTATCGAGGCTTTACAGAGAAAAGACGTTATACGGAAGAGGGAGGTGCAAACTAGTATGCAAACTGCTTTAAATACGGTCGACAAAAACAGCCAGTTACAACCTCTACTAAAAGGATTCCATATATCAAAGAGGCGAAATACCATTGGATATGGCATGATCAAAGACTGTGGAACCCACATATTGAGAATACAAGACTATCATTACCCTGGGTAGGTGCAGTAGGCTGAGTGAATACACAAAGATAATTAGATCCACGATACGGGTGGGATGTGATTGGACCCTGCCTCCGCAATGGAAGTAAATCTAAACCTACCACCCCTATATATTTAAATACAAGACACTACCAGTTGTACATCACATAGACTTATGCACAGCCAAGTACTGCTAAATAAATCGCATGGTATTGACCATCAAAAACTATTAAATGAACTTACAGAGGCACCTTTTACAAGGATGCTATGGTTCAGTCATTCAACCTAGATGGAAAGTAGAAGACCCTTTTGGTAAGCTTTAGCAAGAATATGATGGTGTTCCAGGCTGATGTTGCAGTAATGTGTTGACTCTACGCTGGAACTGTGTAAGCATCCTACATGAGGTGAGCACCCAAAGGCGATTAACTTTGGCCTGGGTTCGCAGCGGGAAAGAAAACGAGGTGGCAGACAATCTGGCTGAACAAGATGGAAAAAATGGAAGGTCATTCGTTGCATTGACATAACCATCGCAAATTAAAAGGTCCACAGAGATAGGTAAAAAAATTCCTAAAGGAACCGAAGCTTGAATTTAATAAAGACCTATTGAGTAAAGACAGGAAGGCGGTCAAAATAATAGTAAGTCTGCTGATTGGTCAGTGTAAACTAAATAGGCGTATGTTTAGGCCTGACAGGTGATGTTATTTGCAGATTCTGCCAAGAGAAGGAAGAAACACCTGTTCACGTGCTGTGCCAATGCGATGGTCCTGGCAAGGACAAGGTTTCTATTACTGGGCGTGGAGAACTCCACAGCCAACAGCTACATAAAGAAGCCTCTCTCAAAGATAATGTCTAATTAAGAGAGCAAAATTAGATAGCTCCTTCTAAAACAAAGAGGATTACAATAAATATGAAAGGTTTCAGTGAAACAGGTCTGTATGGCCACCCCAATCCTAATCTAATCAAATGTCACAAATAGTAATATTGCGCGGGATTGGAATATTTAAGTGTAAAATGTTACTAATATTGATTGGATATACATTTAAAAACACTAGCATAAATAGTTGTTACAAATTCAACGTCAGGTAAGCATGATGTTTGAACAAGCTAAAGCTTGATATACGTTGATTGTTTTCTATGGCTAAAGTGCACGATTAACTTGAAAATAAAAGTATTGTACATATAACAGGATAATCATTTGTATATTGTATATACTTCTTATGCATTTGCATTTATTCATTATTAAATATTATTACATTTTTACACATTATTAATTTAGCAATGATAAAAATATTTGGCCATCAATAAATTCCCCTATATTTCTAAGGCTGATAGATCCAGCCCAAGCGGAACGGTACGGGGTAAGTGGTAGTGTTAATTTTTAAATCGAAATCACAATGTGTCATTTCGTGTAGCAGGTGTTTATGCCACGGGATACAACAATATATTTTTTTAGTATGATTACCATCTGATAACGTAAGAGGGAGTTCACTTCCGCAATTCATTGTACCTACTTGATTTTTGTGTTTCATGTGAACAATATATATGAATTTACTAATTTATTGTTACGTCCAGTTCCGTGTTATCCACAGCCACAATTTAATGTTAAGATATATAAATCAAAAGCAATTTATTTTGATTAGATACTGTTCTGGATAAACATTTTTCAAACAACGCTTCTATACTTACATATTTATCAAAATCGCATATTATGTTTCTCCTTATTATGGTTCCCCTCGTAAATTTGTTAAAATTTATAAAAATTCTGGTTTCATTCACCCTCAACCCCGTTACATATTCTTTTCTAACTATTATAAATTATTGTAAAAAGTTAGAACATTATTGCAGTGTTGAGTTAAAGTGCTAAATCGCGAACGTTATACGTTTTTACCAACAAATATATATCTTCTATATTTAATAGATATTAGTAGCTACACATATACCTTCGATTCTAATTTGAATATATTGAAATTTAAATTTTATTGATACATAAAAGCTAAATTTGTTATACACGGTATCGATACGTTCCATCCCCGTAGAGCAGTAGCCAGGCGGTCGTTTTTCCTAGTAAACCGATATTGCGTGATCAACGGCCGTGTTACCCTATTGAATTATTAGGCCGCTGAATTAATCGGCGGATTAGAACCCGGAGATAAAGTCAATGTACCCGTAATGTAAGTATTTCGCGTGCGAAGCCGTAGTAAAACTTAAACTGCACACATTTTAATGTAACGCAGCCTGTCTTTATTGCAAAAAAGTTATGAATGAATAATTTACAAAGCAAGCCGCCCATAAAGCGAAAAAAAGGAGATTCCACCGCTAATTTTATATCTGACGTATCGTTGTATCAACGATATTATACAATGGATAGGTATGGCTACTACAGATACAAATCTACATGCACTGCTAGTTATAAAACCCTTTTTTTGTATTTTTTCAGAGTTTCATAAAACTGTTTTAGACGATGTGTTAGTGTATGAACAACCATACTTAGAAAAATAGTTCAAATGAACAACACATTTAACATTTTATATTAGTAGCAACTATATTTTTTTAATATTAATATTTTCTTAACACTGGAATGTTGTCTCAAGTATTAGCTATTTTACACAAAAATCGCAAAATATATCTACAACTTTTAAACTCGATTATTTAGGATATCATTAATTACTGTAAAAAATAACATTGTAGCTATAAATAAAAACTAACTGAAGAATGTCAGGGCAGTCAGTGACACTACTATTTATTTATCTGATTCAATGAAGTGACAAGGGAGAACAATTCAGCTGAAGTGACTGGTAATATGGATTGTGCTGCAGTTATCTTTTATGCTAAGTTGTAATTTACTGTAAGTTTTATTTTTATAAATGTTATATAATATTTTTTTTAACACTTGTAGAATATTGCAATTTGTTGAGCATATATAAATGTATACTTATACAGGATGTATCAGATATAGAGGTAAATATAATAATATGTTGCAGCTGTAATCATATACGATCAAAAAGTCTTAATGTACAGGGGGTCTATCTGTAAGCATTAACGAGAAAAAAAATATTTTGCAAATGCCGTGAGCTAGAGCCGCACCTGTGCCCAAAGTAATGCTGTCCCCAAGTATATCCCACATACCACTATCATTCATCCATTACCGCTGTTGTGCACGTGTATAAAAATGCAGCGCTACACAACGCAGGAATTGACAGATATCGTGTTAATTTACGGGAGGAAATACAAATGACACAATAGATTCATTTTCGCATTTTCGTTTGCAAATTTTCTGTATCTATATTTCTGTGTAATTCGATTTAATTCATTTTGCGTTATTTGATTAAAAAAATCTAAAAGAAATAACTCAGATTCATGTGGTACCGTTTATTAACAACTAACTCTCGATTCGATAAAGCAAAAGAAAAATATTTACCTTTTTTTGTAAGTACAGAAGTCGCATATCCGGTGAAACTCGAACATCTTATCAGGATATTAAAAATAATATTTTGTAGACTTACGTAGAATGCTCTTAACAATTAAGGAATGTGTATTTTATAAAAAGAAGAAATTTAAAATGCCTCAGTTCTGCTATTTTTACAAGGGCACACTGGCCGATTGGCCTTTATTTATTCAGAATGACGTTAAATGAAGTTACGCCATACCATTAAGAATAATACTGAATGAGTGCAATGTATTTATACATAATACCACGTTTAGCGGGTGCTTAACATGACGTTTCCTTGCATCAGGGCCGCACTAAAGAATTTTTGGCCCTAAATTTTATTTTTTAATGACGAAATCCGGTTTCGGCGAGTTTGTGCTTCATATGTCGTGTAGTTAACACCCAAGTATAATTTACTTTTTTATTTGATACACCCTGTATATATAATTTAATTGACTATGATGATTAGCCCTTTTGAGGTAAATAAAGGAATTATAGAACAACATTCTAAAACGCTTATGGTGTATTCTATATTAATAAACAACTATTGTTATGTTTGATTCTTATATTGTTTGTTTGACTAATATTTCACAAAACTGATTTAAGTCCACTAAACAAAGTCAGTTGTGATGAATATAACTAAATATGCTTTCAAATAAGGATTTATTTGTACTAAGTACCATTCTTATTACGCCAGTTACACAGTTTCATTTTGGTAAATAAATCCAATTATGTAACAGTAGTAAGACAAAATATTCACTACTTACTTAGTAGTGGCGGCAGTGGGCAAAATTTCTTCATACGTTACCGGAAGAGCTATTACAATGATCGAAGTTCGTATGCTATTGCTCGAAATACGAAAATATTCCGAACTTATACGACAAAATTCGATCATGATAAGAGGCTTCGTAGAACGCATGTATTAGTACAATTAATACACAATAACAAATAAATCTTTTAGTTGAAAGCACTAAATTTTCACTTATGATTAGTAAAAAGAAAATTTAGTGCACCACCTATTAATGTAATATTGGGATACCATAAGATCGCCACTTAGCGCCAATAGCTTTATAGCGTTTATAAATAATGACAAAGTTATAAAAATGTAATGGAAATAGTTTATATAAATTTATAATTTGGTGCAGAAATAAAAATAGAGCATTAAATCAATCGAACAATAAAACTGAATTAAATAAATAAGTGGATCAAAGCTAGCCTGATTTATTTATCTAAAAACGGTACAGTGATCATGAATATAGTTGATTCTCATTATGTTTAACTACTAATGCGAAACTCGCTTAATCTTGCATTTCTTCTTCTCTCTTAACTTGAAAAACTATAACGGCCTGAATTTAAAGGCCGTAAATCTGAATTCGTTAAAATGTGATTGTTTTTATAAATTTTTATACCTTCATCACAAGATATCTCTTTAGACTATTAACTAATTTAATTGATCATTTACTTTGCCCAACATATACTTAATAACGTTCCTTATACGATATTTTATAGATTCTTGATTTTTCTAAGGTACTACTTGATCATTATGGTTAAAATACTTTAAAGATTGAAAAGATAAAAAGGGGTCATTCAGAGTTGTTTTTTTCATATATACTGATAATATCATGGATATGCTTACCTCTGGTGAAGGGAAAGGTCTCAATCAGGCTTGTATTGTTTTTAAATTGCTCGAAACATTTGTCAGATTATCCTTGTTTGAGTGGGTTGTACAAGCCTGCAGTATTTTTCGCGTACCTTCAGTCAGACGAGTTCAGGATAAAATGGAATGATGGACTTGCTAAACTTATTAAAGAAAGGACATACAATCGTGTAGGAAGCCATAGCTTCATGAAGGAATAGAAAAGAAATGAGGTGTGGTAAGTAAAAGCAAATGAATATATGAAGTTGATGAATTTTTTTGACACTTAACGGTAAAAAAAGAATAGATTATACATTCTAAGCAGCTACGTTAATAAAAAGTAAGATTAGTCACAATATACATAACGAGCTAAATTCCTAAAATGTCCCAAACATCATAAATAGAACGAAATCTTATCGAGAGTTACTACATATTAATGCACCGAATATTAAAAACCGGTTAATCAATTTTCAGTCAAAATCGGTTTTAAAAATGTTTTAAAAAAAAAAATTAAAATTCTTATATTTAAAAAAGGCCGTTCAACATCGACGGATGTAACACACCCATAATTAAAATAACTTTTATAGGTAGACAAAGGATCATATGCACCACTAACAAAGTGCAGTCCGGTTTGTGCCAGCATAATAACTGTTTATCGCATACTGTACAAACTATTTTGGCACCACCATAATGTATTTCCTGGAATTCACCGATATACTTTTCTGCATTATGAAACAACGGTCGTTTTCTGGGATTTTCTACCCCCGACATTGTATTTATTACATTTACAATGCGTAAAACGTTAACGGGGAATTGTACTATCTCGCATCAAAACTCGAGTAACACTGATACTAGATACTAGGCACACGAATCGGAAGAAATAATTTTCCTGTCTTGAAAATACACTATGGCTAAACGTTCTGCATAGCGCGAGGCCAGTGTGTCTCGTGTAAGCAGACATGTCTGACCGCTCTAGTTATATGTATTGGAAATAGAAATATATACATTATTAATACGTATTAAATCCCTATTCTATCTTAACACGTATCCAGTGTTGTTAATGTTGTTCTTTTAATAAATCTTGTCTTCTAAATAATTCAGAACGTAATTGTAAATAACTCTAAATAGGAATATACAGGGAGTTAGTTCTTCTCAAAATCCATCCATCCTTATCCATTATCCTTAAAATGTATAAGTTAAGTAACTAGTTTCATGCCTTAGCACATCGTCAGGCTATAGAAGACTAAACATACATAAGGAATGAATTGGTATAAAAATGAATACAAAATTTGATAATGCAAATTACTTGCATGAATAGCTTTTTGAAAAAGTTACTTTACCGATTCTAAAAACCGGTTTCAAAACGGGTTATGGTTTTTGTTTTAGCGGCGATTAATCACTACATTCAAAATCAGTTTCACATAAAACCGTTTCGATTTGCGACACTACTACATCAGACACAATCTTGAAAGATTGGTATTAATTAGAATACAATATGTTTTTCGATTTGGGACGCTGATCTTCTATTGGTTTTGACAGTTTTGAAAGCAGCTGTAGAAAAATCGCGAAGGAGAGCTCTTCTTATTTGCCCTTCATTTGTAGATTGAAAACGATTGGAGAAAGCACCCGTTTATAAAACCTTACTTGAGATCGATCTCGCAACTCCTTTCCTATTTTTGGCACGTATCTCATTTCAAACTTGCGTGTTTTCAACGATCGGCTGCTACCGAACTTTTCGCTTCTCTATATCTGGTTGGCTATCATAACTGTATCACGCTTTCTACTATCCTCTCAATGTTTTGGGCTTTGCTTAAACAAACAAATTTATTTGTTCCAGAAAATAAAATAATCCACTAGCGCAATTGAAAGAATTGGTGTACTGGTCTTATAGAAGAGCGGAAGGACATCTTGTAGGAGTTTATGGAGAATCTGAAACAGTAATGGTCCTGTTAGCTTGATGCAGAATCAGTTTCCGAAGATATTCGTTGGCTCAGAGGAACCAAGGATTTAGATAGACCGTGAAAAGAGAAGGAAATCATAGCTTTGGAAAACATCTCTAGCAAATGGTAATATATCACATTTTCGAAGTTCTGAATTCAAGCTTTGCACTGCAGCTCAGGAAGCTTTGATTTGGATCATTTATTTTATATTTACAATATAAATATACTTTATATGTACAACATTGGAACGTGTTCTAGATATTATTTGGAGCATTTCGGTACTATAAAGAAACGTTTATGTTCTTGTCTTGAAAAGTTACGTCGAAAGTTTTGAAACAGAAAAATTCACCTAATTGTTACAGTTTTAGATTAATGGTCATATTTATGGTTTGTAGGTTGGTTTTTTGCAGTGTTACCAACATAACAAAATAGGAAATTTAACCCCTTTCATATAAAAAAACGTGTTTATATTGCAAATTATATAGAAGTGAAAAATTTAAATCTGCCTATTCTCGCTCTGTCTTATTCTATATTTGCCATCTTTCCTTTATTTTTTAAGCTAAATAGTTTTAATTCACAGTTTTTTAGTGTTTATAGTTTACATTGTTTTGTTAGTCATGAATTAACAAAATAATACTGAGTTAAACACACTTTGGCATCTAGTTTTTCCACCTTAAATTCCATTCTAACAAGATTCATTAAAATCATGATTTACACGGTGCTCCGACGATATAAATAAATTTTACTGGCCGTTATAAAAATCTGTTTGTAAAATTGGATCGTAAATTTGTAGTAGGCTTTGATGTGGAAACCACATAATCCCCGAATATGACTTGTTTTGATAATGGTAACTTATCATGCTTGGAAATAGTCCAGATTTTTTGAGTTAATGGTTCTTGAAGGTATACATTCACTAAAGATTGGATTCTCAGTTACTAGAGGCGTGGTTCTGTTATGATAAATTCATTGTTTTGACTAGTATTATCCGTGTGGATTCTAATGGTATATTATAGGAGAAATATTTTATATTTCTATGTAGATTTAAGACGGTGCTTAGACGCATATTAAATGTATTCGTAAAGCATACATATATGCTGTTGGTTTCTGAAAATTAAGTAAATGGTCTATAAGATCACTGGAAGTATTAAATTCTCTAAGACAAACGTAGAAATACATTCTTCAGATTCCATAGAAAGTGTAATAACCAATAATGACCTCCTTGTTTATGTGTATACGTAGTACTATGACACGAACAATTCCTGCTGTGAAAATTGTTGTTTATGAAGGATTCAGAGTTTGTAAACAACCGTGCAATTGCTATCACAAAACAAATGAAATGGGATCTCATGCTGTCTTGCAAATTAGTAATGTTTGAAATTTTCAAAATTCAATATCCTGTCGCTCCAATCAAATGTACTTTTCGCCTTTTGTTTTGGCGCCCGAAGCCGTTGACTCAATAGACCTAATAAGGATCAAGTGGTCCGAGGTCGGGATAATAACATAATTCCAATCAAATTGCTGTATACACAGGCATTTGCCTCTATAATAATGTGACGTTTTGTCTTTTGTTTATGTATGAAAGTTAGTGGCACCAATTTATGTTCATTATAACTTTTTTTTTATTTAGGTAGTAATTTTAGTAATTAAATTTTGTTTAGAATATCTAGTACGTGCAAATATATCTAAGTACATATATACACCTAAATATCTACAAGCATGTATGGCTTTCTAAACATTTTGGGTTATAATTTCATTGGACTAGTCGCCGATCTGTCTGCAGTCTCCTAATAAACAGCTTTAACCAAGTAGAATCGATAGTCGACCTAAAAAATAAGGGCGAAAGCTTATCTACGTACATTGGAGCCATAAACGACAGTAAACATTAATTCTCTTGGAGTAAAGACTCATAATCACTTCAGACCCACTCCTATATATTAAGGAAATGAAAAGCCATTAGAGGACTTATGTTTACGTAGATTTAGAAATATAGGGCTGTCAAATATTTTATTGGGTAAAATACAATAAATAATTGTTTTCTGAATGTTTATTAATTTTTCGCATAAAGCTGTCACAGCCAGTTATTTTCTTTCTAAAGGCAAACATTTTATTTCATTTACCAAAGTGCACAAATTAAGAAGACAAATTTAATAAAAGTGAAGATAATAACCACTGTTTAACAAAAAATATTGAAGAGCTAAATCTACAAAAGACACACCACATGACAGCCGTTATTTGCAGCACATAAATTTATTGTTTTATCTAATTATCGTTAAGTCTAAGCAAAAATTCCTAAATTCTAGATATTTTATGATTGCAGGCGTGTTGCGTTTGCAGCCAGAGTTGACTATGTGTCAGAGCGTGAAGTTTCAGTTTTTCACATAACAATCTTTCGAAGATATACGAAAAAGAGTGCCTTTCTGTCACGGTATGTTAGGAAGCATGTTGGAAGAAGATGATTTGATAGGGATCTAAATAAAATCATGTCTAGAATTCTGCTGTTTTTGTTTGTCGGCATTTATTCATGCAATATGTATCTAATTTAATTTTATTCACGCTTTGTTATTTGTTATTTACGAAGATACAAGAAGTTTCAGATCACTCGTCCACTATCTTTTCCTCGCGATCTACAAAGAATTATAAATTTATTAATAATACGCTGGGAATAAGATATCTTTTTACAGTACATACATCAGAATGTTTTTGAAGTTTACAAATATTTTTCCAAGTGACCTGTAATTTTACTACACAAAAAGAAGTAAACATTAAAGTATATTATGAAGGTGGTTGAAGTGAAGTTTTTGTGATGTTACTGCAGCTAATACGACAACTATGATAACAAATCCCTATTTCAGGAATCGTTTAAAAATATTTTTTACTATCGACTTCCAGTATATCGAAACGTTTTCGAGTAAGTCAACAATATTTTTTTCAAATGAAGTTTCCTTCATTAAAATGTTGGTCGCAATAATTTAGCTGTAATAAGTCGCTAGAAAAATATAGTGAAAGGATGATCTGAAACATTTCCTAAACACAATTAAACTTTCTTATTTGTTGTGACTAACAATTTTTTTTCTCATTGTTAGCGTTCTGCGTATTGATTCTGTTCATCTGTGAGAATCATCCATTTCACAAATTGTCAATTTCTTTTTTAATAATTTTTTGTTTTTCTTCAATTGTGGGTTTTACATCTGCAATTGTATATAGCTTATGCTTTAGCTATATACAGTTAGCTATGTTTTCCCAGAAATTTTTAATTCGTTTCCTGAACATTTATATGAAAGCAAATATTTTGTGGGAACGTACAATACAATAAACTTTGATTGATCTGGCAACGAACATGATAAGTTTTCTTTTCTTGAAACGCTAAAATAGGCTCCTTTAATACTGCACGCATATGCATACCTACATAGTTTTCTACACAATTTATTTGTGATTATTCTGGTCTATTTATTTCTACTTGACCGATAGTACTTTCGCTTTGAGCCACATTTCGTGTGTTGTATTCGGTTTGAATTCAGACCTATTAACTATATAATTAATGGCAGTTGACAGCCACGTTTAGGTCGTATTTACTTGATATCTCAGCCAGCTGTCTAGCACACAAATGGCTTGCATCCAAAAGCAATTTCATATATCATTAGTATCAGGTACAGAATCTGCTGCAAATGTTTACCTCGCAATTTATTTCTGACACATCTGGCGCCACCTAATTAATTTTCCAACATTGATGAAAGTGTTAGGAATATAGAGAATTTCGACTATAATAGCGGCCGTACGTGAGTCATAAAACATAGAAGGAGTGTGCTTTAGGGCGTATTAATGTTTCTCGTTTTTACTATTCAATATCAGGGTAAACCCCTACATATCAGTATTATTTTATCTACCACATTCACATATATTATAATGCTATCAAAGGGCAATTTTAGTTTATTTTATCCACAATTATGTAGTGGCAGAAGGTTTATGGCTTCATTTTTGGGTAATTAATACTCCTCCTCACACTAGCATCTTACTCTTGTCGACAGAACACCTCGACAGCTGTTGCACGTATGGCTCATGTCCAAAAGCAATTTCACGTCTCATTGCACGTCTGATCAAAAGATGAGATCACAATTCGGGAGGATTCGTGATATACTAGATATTGCAACTGACGCACCTTTATAGTTTTCCTTTAATTAATCGAATTTCTGACCATGATATAATGATGGTATCGTGTAACATGAACCACCGTATTGTATGACGAAATTTATTGCGACTGTAGGTAATGGAAATGAAATTAGAAAGTGCACACTTCAATTTTAAGTTTCAAATTAGAAATTCATTTAATTTTATTTATGTGTGGAAGTCGCGCAACTAGCTGAATTTACTACTATCGATTATAATTGAAATCGCTTGCATAGTAAAATGAGTCTATTAGAGTGACACGATATTGTTCCTTAATGCAATCACATTACCGCTTGAGACCATAAATTTAGCGAAATGTCCAGTTTTAATAATCTATTAATAAATCCACCTGTCAAAATTAGAACACTTATTGTACTATAGCTATTGCTATGTACAGAGGGAAGCATCGCAAATGGGATGATTCATCACGCCAACCAGAAAATCGGTTCTTATTGGAGGTGCGCATTTTGGGAATTATTTTGACCCGGACCGTTCGCTTCGATTCGCTTGTTATTGGCACACAGTACGCTGAAATCGCAAAATGTGGACTTGCTGTATCGTATTCTACTACTCCAAACGCTACTTTTAGGCCATGTTCTTTTCTTTTAAGCTCAATATTTAAAAAGTTATGGGGCAAAACTTTTTTAAATACTTGTAATTTGGGCAATCAAATATTTATCTTCATAAGAAAAGTGATCATGTATTTATGTTCTACCTTTTAAAACAAACGTTTTATGCTATGTTTAGAAATTTATGATGCTTAAAAGTTTTTCTTACGCGGAAAAATAGTGAAAATTAATTTAATTCAAAAAAAACTCATATTTTCTCAAAATATAATTTAGGAAGTGGTATAGCAAGCATGCTAAGCTTCAAGATACTATGTTCCATGCTTCGATTTTCCTTGAAAATCGATCAAATTAACATTTTTAAATAAAAATTGCATTGTGTTCTCAAGGTTAATAATGAGGTACGTTCTTTTTTTAGTGGTAGTTTCAGGAAACTTCCATGTTAAATAAAAAAAGAATTCATTAATTGCATATAAATATACAGATGCAGTTATAATTAAAATTTAAATTGCAACTCGCTTAGCTGGCGTTGATGAAAAGCTGATAGAAAGATTCTCGGTTGTTTTGCAAGCACCTGCTTGTAATTTTCCTACAATACCTTGAAATTTAAAGAGTATTGTGAAACTACTGTCAAATTGTAGACGAAATTACATGGTTGGTATTATATACCTTCTAGAGTACATAAAATTTCGTGCATGAAACGGTTATTATCGGAAATTTCGGGTTAATTCCAATTGCAAAACTGTCAGAGGAGGCCGCCGAGTCTAGAAACAGATATATTCGTATAGTATATCGTCATAGTTACTTCCGAAAAGTCTGTAGAAGGCCCATGAACGAAGACATTTCAGATTATTTTCGTATCAATAAAATTTCAGATTATTCAGAACGGACAACACTTTAACAAAATATGTTATAGCTTTATTTAATAAAGCTATAATATAGCTGCTAAGGTTACATACTTTTAGGTGTAGGTAGTTTAAATAGTGATCATTTAGATATATACATAAATGTTCAATTTCGATTGGATATCAATCGGTTTCAACCCGCTTCCAAATAAATTCAGATTTTTGTCTATTCCTACGCTTTCTAAAAGAACAAAAAAATAGTTTAGAAATAGCAAATCTTAAAACCTAACGCTGTACTTGTTACAGTGTCAGTTGACAGAACATTATACGGTGACCAGTTACGTGGACAGTATTCTATAGTTTGAAATAGGTGGAAATTATTGAAATGTTTTGTGAATCGTCTAATAAATCGTTTTAATAAATCCAAATCGAACAGATGATTTTAATACAATATTTTGTATACATGGGATAAGATTTATGCAACCATCAAAACTTACGTTAAGATTTTTCAAATGTATTCACTGTAATCTTTAAGATTTTTAAACCATAATTATATGGTTTAAGAATAAAAAAATAAAAATCCGTTCCATTCACTATATTACACTGGCATTTTTTCAATTTCAATTTCAACTCATTTTTTATGCATTTTTTTTAAATAATTAGTATCTGATGATGGGAAAAGCCGAAATATGTAGTCCAAGAAGCACCCAAGATCACATTTTTACTTTAAAACAGCTAATCGAGAAAAAAAAAACATCAACGAAATTAAAACCACTACCTAACCTTCATTGATTTAGAGAAAGCATTTGACACAGTTAGGAGGACAAAAGTATGGACGCGATTATAAATTATGTGATCAAAAACAACATGAAATCAGAAGGATTTAAGACTGATTTGGGTCTAAGACAGGTAGGTAGATCATCATCAAAAAATGTGAACAAAAAGTTAATAAAGCGTTTGTGGCACATAAGAATTTACAGAGGATTGAAATAGCTAATGGAATCTTTGCAGATGATGTGATACTAATAGTATATAGTGAAAAACAACTACAAGATAATTTGATCATGGAAGAAGAGGACATTACAGTAAACACAGAAAAACTAAAATCTTGGCAATTGCAAATCAAAATATTGAAACTAACATTGTAATAAATAATATTAAAATAGAACAAGTTAAGGAATTTAAATATTTGGGAGTCACATTGGAAGAAAAAGGAAAACAAGATGCTAAAATAAACGAAAAAATTGATAACACAAGTGAGCTATATTACGCAATGAACCAGAAATTCATTAACAAAAAAGAAATTTTTAAGCAAACAAAAATAAAGATTTTCAATACAATTTATCGTTCCGTTTTAACTTATGTGAGTCTTAGACCCTTACAAACAAACAAAGAAGTACAATACAACCCACCGAAATGAAATATTTGAGACCAATAATAGGTGTAACCCGAAAAGTATTAGAAACACGCAAATACGTGAGGAATTAGTGATGCAATCAGTTCTGGAATTTATACAACAGAGACAACTTGGTTGGTGGGGACATATATCATGGATGAAAAATAACAGACAAGTGAAGCAAGTGTTTGAAGCAAGAATAGAAACCAAAACAACGAGAGGAAGGCCAAAGTCGACCTGGAATGATGTGATTGGAAACATACTGCGAGCTAGAGGAAAAACATGGAAAAAAGCAAAAAAAAAATAGCAAGAGACGAAGGAAAATGGAAACAGTTCGTGTACTAACAATAAATGTAAACCCGACACCTTACCGCTAAAAGGGTATATGATATAGTGAATGGAAAGGATTTTTAAATTTTAGTAGTATCTGGATGAGAATATTTTCTGCCTGCCAGCGTATTAAACTCACGGACATTTTTCAATCTTCAATTTTATGTTATTAAGGAAGGTCCAAAGTATTATCTAATTGCTGAATATCTTTACAATCTTCAACATCTCCTCATGCCCGCAAATTTTAACGTATGCTAGTTCTGATACACCACGTAAATATACATTAAATAAGAGCAGATCCAAATAATAGCTTTCAAGCCAAAGTAAATCAAATTTTCTGAAACCGTGACCATTTAAAAAAACCTAATAACTTTGAGAAGTTAAATATGAATTATATACTTTCAAGAGCGACCAAGTACCATCAAATTTACTAAATTTTGAATCCATATTTGATGGTCTCGGAAGCGTTTGAAAAATACATGTAAATCAGATCAACTTTTTCTTTTTTTTTAAGGGGTGGTAACGTCTAAGCTATATGTTTAGCTTGTCAGGCCCCCGCAGAGCCAAATCTCCCTCCCAATCAACATTACGACCCCGGAAAAAAAACCGATTATCGTAATTGACTAGAGCGAGACTTGAACCCCGGACTCCGCACTGATAGCCAAGTGTGCAAGCCACTCGACTACCAGACAGGCTACCTTGTTCTTGATTATCAATTGTTTCAAATAATATTTTGACTCAAAATTTTCAAATTAGTGGTGGTAGTAGTAGTCGACCTGCCGGATAAAAAATAAATTTTGGTGTGGTGATAGAATCTGCTTGATATATTTGAGTAAATAACCTGTTCATGTACTACGACACAATTTGATAGGATGGATAAATCTATAATTTATTATCAATGAAGTATTACTGTTTTTGTGAGCAGAAATCAGTTTAGCCATTTTCAAAGATTCGGGAATATTTCAGTCTTTAAAGCGTTAAATTTCTCGTATACGTACAAAAAACTGTATATCGCATGGTCCCTCGGTGGATGTTTTTTTATAGTTTTTTAGAGTTCAGGTAATATATTTATCAGCAAAGGGCCCTACATTAAATATATGATCTTTTAAAGAGAATATGCCATTAAAAACTTCGAAATAGACTAAAATTCATTTGTTTTTTTTATGTTTACGTAATAAACCGAGTTAATGAAGTTATGTATTTCAATAAATACTTAAACCTTAACTTCTTTGAGAATATATTTATATTATTCTTTATTTTTCAATGTAAGCAGTTCAAACGCTGTCCACCACTTTACAAATTTAATTCCCTACTTCTGCCAATTCTCTTCAGTTAATGACAAAACTCGTAATCTTAAAAATGAACGTATTTCCCAATTTTTCCATTGCGAAAGTGTCTGCCACATTTTTTATGCTTCCAGATCATAAGTTACTCACTTGAAAATATCATCTGCCATAAACAAGTCATTTTCCCTAATGTGATCAGAAGCACCACTAATAACGCAGCTCGTTTCTGAGAATGGCAGTCTAAAATGAAATTAGTGGCCTATATCATATTATCGCAGGCATCTAATTCGTTATCGATAAAGAGACGTTTATGAAATTTGTGTAAAACGGAATGTACGGTATAAATAAGAAGAAGCAGAACAGAACTTCGAAAATTAAAAACTTGTTAAAGTTTGTATATTTCTTCTCTACTTTAAATGTATTTTTAGGAAGTGTATTTTGTTTTTCTTCTATAATTTGTTATAATTGTCAATAGTACATGGGATCAAGGGATCAATTATAGCACTGACAAAGTTATCATTAAGCTATTAGCTAAATAAGCTCATAAACCTACAATAGTAAACGATATTAGTAATTAAGGTAATTAAGCTGTCCTATTTGACATTTTTCTGCCTACGTTTCTTTTCGTTCCAGCTTTTTACAGCGTATCTAGTTCATTAAAGAGCAATATTTACACACACAATTACGGCGAATAGCACCTGAAACAGGTTTCAGCTAGTTCGGAGACGTTCAATACCGATGAAAATTAATGCCTTCAGCGGGTTCACCGTTCACGACCCTGTCGTTCGAGCCGCTTACGGCACGGTTTTATCAAAAATTAATTCGCCATGAAAACGGGGCACAGAACCGTGTGATTCGCTAAAACGTGAAACTTTTAATTGCAATTAAGATCAACACAGTACTGATATCCAGCTGGGCTCGTTCCCGGCCTGCTTAATATTGATTTCCGCAAGTTTTCTGGTTCCCACCAACCAACGGCTATGCCCGAATTATTCTTACAAAAGCACTGAATGAATCCGTATTCCATTCTTATGTAAATCTGTCCGTGTAATCTATAAAGAGAATCCAGAAACTTTATGATAAATGATAACCACTTGAAATTTGATTACTTTGTATGAGAATCACACAGCTAGAAAATCGAAAAGTCAAACTTCTGTTATTAATATTTGACGTTTACGTATGGCGGTACCTAACTTTTGCGATTTTATTTCCCCCGCTTCCATGAAGTAATGAAACTTTACGATCCACATGAGATAAGAAGTTTACGATGTGAGTAAAGTCGCTGTAAATCATTGGATGATACTTACCTGGAGATGTTGGTGCGTTTTTACGTATTACACGAATGATCAATCCTTAATTGAAAAAGAGATTAAAATGAGTTTAGATCACTTAACCTAGGTTTACGCGTGTACATCAAAAAACTGAATTGCTTGGAAAATGCTTCAGTAATATAATCTGAAGTTTTCTTATTAACATTCCAAGACATGGACGAATTAAAATCAACTGTTATTACCGGAATTAGTATTACTTTAATATATTTTTTTTTTCAACATAATAATTATAAATTAAAATTTCTGTATAAATTTAAAAGAATGACATGTATTAAGGTCAGGAATGTCAGTTATAGTGAAAGTTGTTTTTGTTTGCGCAAATTTGATTTTGTGTAGGTATGTTAAAGCAATTGTAATTTGACATTTACGAAAATTGTATTAAAAGTATTGAATAGTATAAATTTGACTAATTTCTTGACGGTTATTTACTTAATTATGACCTTTTTTAATATGAATTAACTCTAAAATACATCTAGCCTTATATCTTTTTCTTTTATTAAAATTTTAGTTTCATTAAAATTGAATTGATTAAAAATTCTTACTGTAAATAGCTTGCAATCTTTGCATTTAGTTGATTGTTTTCAATTGCAGGTTTTGTCAGAGACGTAATGTGGCTAGAATATTTTTAAGCTTTTAGTCTTTCTGATAAATGTTGTAGAGTTTGTTCAATGTGTGCACCATTAAATTTTTCCAAGGACTTTTATATACAGGGTGAGTTTCTTATCTTGAGTTAATGGAATATCTCTAAAACACTGCATCAAACCAAAAAAAGATGTGAATGAGATTTGTTATAATGTAGGGGGCTCACTGAATGATGCCAAACTCGATCCCCCACCTCACCCTTCCAGACTTTGAAATCTTAAATGGGAATCCCCATTTTGTATTGCAGATTCGGATTTTACACCATCAAGTATGTAGTTTTTGTTTGAAACTTTTTTTTGAAATGTTAGTTTATATTAAAATAAAAAAACACAAAATCATGTTTGCTTGCTTCTCTTTTTTATGTATTTCTTCTCTAGAACATGATTGTGAACGTCTACGTTCACAATCATGTTTTTTTGCGATTACGGCGCAATCTGTTACGAATCGAAAAAAAAGTTTCAAACAAAAACTACATACTTGATGGCGTAGAATCCGAATCTGCAATACAAAACGGGGGTTCCCATCTAAGATTTCAAAGTTGTCCCCCCTTCCACTCTGGGGTAGATGAGATGGGGGATCGAGTTCGGCACCATTTAGTGAGTCCCCTACATTATAGCAAATCTTATTGAGATCTTTTTTTTTGATTTGATGCAGTGTTTTAGAGATATTCCGTTGTCTCAAGATAAAAAACTCACCCACTACAATATGTGTTTTTCTAAAGAAGTGATATCTTTTAATTTTGAATAAAGCAATTTTAAGTTATTATAATTTTGATGTGCTACTTTAAGGCTATACGGTATTTAAATTTTATTTACTTTCTCTGAAAGGCTTTGAACATAAGGTAAAGAAACATATTTAGGTAATATCTTTATTCCTTTGTTCTTGGATATTTGTTTTCGTGTTATTATAGTACAGTATAATCTATTTTTTTAAATTTTTATTAATTAAATATTCTGGGTAGTTATTATTATTCAAATTTGTTTGATTTGCTTTATTAGTAATAGTCTGTATTCTAGACTTGTTGTATACTTCTACCTATATTTATATTCAGTTCTATTATATCAATTCAATTTAATTTTATTTGTTTATTTAATTTATTGCGGGAAAATTGGCTTTTTATGGTTTTGCAGGAAATTATTATCTCCTTAATTATTTGTATAGGATAAGCTGTACTTCCAATGAAATATTTTTGCATTTATTATACTTATCGATCCAGAAAGATTCTTCTGATTCTACGCTATCTTTCAGGATGTGCAAATTAACATTTACATCCAATCCCTGTTATGAAATTAGTAGTACTGTCATAAACATATGTTCCACGATTTCCATGAAATCGCAAAATTGTGTATAAATTTTGCTTATTTCGCCATTCCATATTATTGTTATTACTTTTTATATACAGTCTAACTGAAGATTATGCTTCAATTTTGCATTGAAAGCATAACGTCGTTTTTTTTTTCAAAATATTATTTATGCTGGATCAAGACAAAATTTATTTTGAAAACATATGTCGAAACTCAGTAGCATTCAGCTAAGGAATTTGTAAATCAATATCCTGAGGAACAAATTGATAATTAAACTTTCCTTCGATACATTAATCGGGTTGTCGAGCGCTTCAGAGAAGCCGAAAATGTTTTGAAGGAAAAATCACCTGGTCGTTCTTCAGTTCTAACGGAAAATGTGGTGGAAGATATACTCGTTTGAGTCACAGCACTAGAAAGCCGTTATGATAATTCGCTCAACAATAGACAATAGAAATACCCATATTCAATGGTATAATAAAGAGTAATACGATTTTTTTTAACTTACTTTTTCTTTTGATGAAGCTCGGTTTAATTTAACTGGTGCTATAAATTCTTAATATTTTATCCGCTCAAAATCCCCATGCCATTTGTAAAACGCTATTAGGTACATATCGTAAAAAGAGGGGTATAGTTTGCAATATCCAGGAGACATGTGATAGAATCGGTATTCTCTCAAGATAACAGAGCGAGATATGGAATTACATTATATGAATTTCTGAAATATTTAGTTGATGAGGCCTAGGCTGTTTTCAAAATAACAATGCTATTGCTCAAACAGCAAGAGAAACAACAGGGTATTTGTAGGAACTTCTCGATAACAGGGTTATTGGATTCGTATGTTTGCCATCTAGCCCACAGGATCTTCCACACTCTATTTTTTAAAGTAATAGAAAATTTTTGAAAATTATTCTTCCCATCCAAAATAAGAAGTTTGAAAAAGCGAAAGTTATGTTCTGTATTTACGGAATGGTTGGACCAGTATGCAGCAACTTCCAGTAGAGATGTCAAAGTGATCATATTCGTTTCATTAGGTTTTGGCACAAGTAGCTTAGGTATTAATTTTTGCATTTTTTTTCAATTTTTGTTTTAACTGATGTTTCTTTTTTCAAATGTACTTATTTTGTGTTTTTAGATTTCAAGAATATTTAAATTTTCTAGGGAAACATAGATATAAATAATAAAGTATCACATGCATGAATATTTACCCAGTGCTATCAACTTAAAACACATAGGTGATTTGTGTTTAAAATCGCTAAATGTTTCCTGCAGTTATTGTAATGTACTAGTGTCTTAATGAAAATGAACGTCACATACAATTAAAATTGTATTCCTAATATAATAAAGGACAACTGCTGGCTACGATTTCAATATGGAAATGTAGAAGTAATGTTCAATTAATATATTAATATAAACATACTTCTACGGTAGTCAACCAAGCTGATCCATAATTTATTTCTATTCTTCATCAGTTGGCTTTAATCCGAATTTCGTTACATATGTCTCTTGAGTGAGAGATCATTAAATACATAAGCTTAAAACTTTCATCATGATTACCAAAGTTAGGCGTAAAGCTGTTTCTTTTGTAAAATCAGTTTTGCAGCGAAATAGAGATTTATTTTGACACATGACAATAAGGAAGGCACAAAGTGTTCAGTAAACTGCTGTAAAAACAAAAACTTTCTTCAGAAATAACACAATATAAATAAAAGCACAATTAATTCCACATGGAATAACCGTTATTTAGTATTTTAAAATTAACAGTGTTGACTCTAACTGGCAACAGATACACCAACAAAATTCTAATCGGCATTGAAAGAAATAAAAATATTGTTATATGTATAATACGTCAATTTTCTAAAATGTCAATAAAGCATTATGTTATTTTGTAAATCAAATTTTGATCTAGTTCTAAAGCATTGTGCTATTCTATAAACAATGATATAGTTTTACATATTTATTTAATGATGTTACTTTTGAGCCAAAAGTATTAGAAAATGGATACTTAGGATAACTTCATTTAAATGAAACAAGGCTATTACCGTCCCTACAATTTTTATGCACCTCAATAATGCAATCAAGGACATTATTTGCCTTTTACATATAAAACAGCCTTGTTACAAAAGTCGTTTACTACGATTAAATGACAGTACAAAATTAATCTGATACGATTATAAACCCAGTCTAAAATTAATTGTAATAAACCATTTTGGTGGTTTACTAAACTATAAATTAATATAATTGGGTGTAATGAAGGTATATTCCACTGTTTGTCATGCATATCGCAGCTTTTCACTAAATAATTAACTGCACAAAATCACTTTTCATATAAAATAAAGCATTTAATTCCTTGTCAACAACCCTTAGAACATTAAATTCGCCTTTAGATTTTCATCACGTACAATATATAGCATCAATTTACACATAAAGCGCGGTTGGTGCATGTGCCAAATTCGTTCTTTTTCTTTTTCTGTTGACTCGTTTGCTTTGACAGGACTATTACATCTAAAGCGCAACGCAAACACAGAGCGCCGCAGCTCTAGTTAAGAAAGCCATGTTTGCGAGAATGTGTGTGTGTCTTTAAACTAAGCCTGATTATATCTTTGGGTAAACATTCTCCACTGGAAGCGTCATTTCGTTATACGATCCTACATGAAAATTTTAGCGATTTCTTTTAGGAAAATTCAATAATATTGTTGAATTTTATGCTTGGTGGATCCGTTTCCACTTCAGCTGCGTAACCTTTGATACGTGGCACTGAAATCCAATATTTCGCTCGTTTATTTTATAGATGGTTGAAGAAACAAACACCTTACAGCCTTCCTCTTATACGTAATCGTTATGTTTTGGCGTGCTTTCGAACGTAGTATAAACAATTGGTTTTGAATGTCAATAAACAAACATTCGAAATAGCGGCCTCTAGTGGATATAATAGTCGTCTCGAGCGTAGAAATCCTTCAGAGTAGCTACTCTCTAAATTCTCATTAAGCACAATCGCGTATAAATTATGAAAATTTCTCCTAAGTTTGTACCTACTTTATGGCTTGAGTGTTATGAAAGTTGACAATATAGCTTAGAGTGTTAGACAAAACAAAATTCGAAACCATGCTAATACCTATTTATAAGTAATTTGCAAGGTTTTGCGTTATAGTAACTTATACAGTTTAGAACTAGCAGCGATATTTATGACTTTTGTAATTGCAAATATAACTACATACACAATAACCTTTCCACATATGTAAATGTAATTTCAACACTAGGAGTTATTAGCGACTTTGTGCATTATGCGTTTACTATACAGGTTGTCTAGAGAGGAACAGAACAACGCAATATTTCGCAAACCAATAAATGAATGATTTTGAAAATGGCCACAGGTTTGAGATTATCAGGTCTATAAAAGTAGAGATTAGGTTTCTATTTCATCTCTTAACACTGCAACTGATAGGTATATTTTATTATTCTGTGCCAAGTACAAATTTGCTTTACATACACAGTTAGTTTCTTTAGTTCTATTAGTGTCTTTAACTAAGGTTAATAGCCTGTGAAGTAGTGTTGAAAACAAAGCTTTCATTATCATTCACAGCGGATCGTCCGCTTCATAATGCGACTTCAAGCAGTCTATTTCATTCACCGGATGAATGAAGCCTTTGTGCTTGAAATGGATCTTTCACATTGCCTGTTGTATGTAAACAATTTATTATTTAAGGAGAAAACAGATTATTAATAAGTTATTTGTCTAAAAGTTAAAACCTTATTTATTATAAAAGCCACGGCGTGAATAAACCTACTTATTTCTGACTTTCATGAATGTGTCTATTCATGTCGTGAAAGTAACCTTGAGCATTCACTTTATTAATTCTCTGACTTCGCACTTAAGTTGCATTCTCACCAAAGTAGTTTAGCTTATTTGCAGGTGTTCCTAAACTGGTTTGAAAGTAATTTGAGTATTGGAAAAGATCCGAATCAATCGGTTATGGGAACGGAATTACCACCCAGCTACCGTAGAGCGCATGCGTTCATTTTGCACATTTGGGCGATCCATCAGTACAGTATAGTTTTTATTACAGCTGAATTGTTGTTTTTGTTTGCCATACTCAAACAAAGAAAGAGTGTGAAGGAGACGGAACAACTGTATGAAACTATAAATACTTTTATTAAGGAACGATCAAAAAAGAAAAGTGAAGAAGTATTGGAGCTTTGTAAGATTCATCTTCACACTGTAAAGGTTTCCTAACAGAACAGTGTACAGAAAATTGGGATCAACACTGAAGATACCAACAACCTAACCGTGTAATAGAATGACCGAGAACGTTTGCCACATTTTTTGTGAATAACAGGCTCTGGACTTAAAAGAACAGGTAATGAGACACTTACAGAAATGAGAAACTTAATCGATTTGATGTCACGCCAGTTTGGGTTGGAGTCTTCATAAAAGCCCATTTTACCGCAAACATTTTAGATCTATTTTGGTCCCGTTTATTATAGAAAGCACTCCTTAATTTTGCCTTAATTGGAGCTATGATCTTTGATATTGGCTACTTTATATAGTTGTTAACTCTAAGTTTCTTTGAGCCCAGTACTAGAAACATTGTCCTCGGCATGCTATCGCAGTGGCACAGAACGTGAAGTAAACTTTCTTCTGCTTCTTAACATAATGCAACCTACCAACCTAATAATCTGCAAGTAGCATCCTCTGCCAGGTCTACGTTACATAGGCGTTATATGTGCCTATTTGGTCTACCGTAACCGATCAGTAAACCTACTATGACTTTGACAGTTTTCTGTCTGTGCTCAGTAGGTCTTTAGTAAATGTATGCTTTTATTCCTCCAAGAACTGGTTCGTGATAATCTTTGACCTGTTGATTATCGTCACCACTCCTTAAATTTGTAACTTAATTTTGTAACTTACGATTTGGTAATGCCGATGGGAGGACCATCTCCAATAAATGACCTTGACGATTGTCGGCGGGTTAGATCGCCCGCTGCCTCAGTTACTATTCCGCCCGTATGACTAAGCATCCAAGCTACTGTTAATTCTCTTAGGGTACCCACCTCATTTAGGGCGCTTACTCACCTAAACTAACTTGGAATGAACATCTGCACAAGTGACCGCTTGTTGCTTGGCTTCAAATAAAGTAGCGACGCTTTTACCTAACTGGATCTACCTTCTTTCTAGGTAATATTTTTTCTAAATCATGGTATCACTTGGCATCCACATGCACAATGAGATATCTTGGAAGGGCATATGAGCTATTGATAAAAATTTTTAATTAGTCAATTTTCTGACAGAAATGGTTCAACTTGTTTTATTATTTTACAAAGTTTACTTACTTTATCAATAAACATTCTTTTCAGTTTCCTTATTGGTGATTGCCGATCTGTTTTTGCCTATGCTTCGAAAATCATTATTAATTCATCCATTCGACGTAGGGTTTTCTCTTTCCGTGGGAATGTGCTAAAATTTGCCCTATATTCAAAAAGAACAATTCAACACTTCTTTCAAATTTTAGACCCATCTCTATATTATCTAACCTTGCGAAGATCTATGAAAATTATTTTTATATTTGTCTTCGAACCAGCTTGGCTTTATTTCGGGTCGCTCCACTGTTACTAATTTGACTTGTACTAATCAAGAGATAGGCGAGGTTCTTGATAGACGTGGACCATTGAATGTTATTTACACGGACCTCTCACGAACCTATATACTACAGACAATCAAATTTTTCCTTCCAAATTCCTTGATTCTTACTTGAGTGAACGCAGATGTTATGTTTTTTACAATGGTTTTTTTTCCTGCGAGTTCACTCTTAGTTCTGGAGTTCCTCAAGGCTGCAAATTAGGTCCTTTTTTCAACTTGTTTATCAATGATTACTACTTTCCTTTTCCTGTTCTCTTCTTGCCTATGCTGATGGCGTTAAACTTTATCATCAAATATGCACAGAAAATGACTCGCTTATTCTGCAATCTAACCTTGGTAGGTTGGTAGCTTGGTGTCATCGGAATAAGCTACACATTAATGTTAACAAATCTTACATATCGTCGTTCACACGTACAGCATTGCCTTTGACCTTCTTTTACCATATCGGAGACATCTTTCTTCAAAGAAAAACAGTTATTACTGATTTGGGACTATTCGATACCAGCTTTTCCTCTAAACATCATATCGCTAAGATCTGCCCCGAATCTTCAAAATCTTTGAGTTCTGTAATGCGTATCTCTAAGAATTGCCAGGATACATACACGATTAAAACTTTATATTACTTTTGTTCTCGCTAAACTTAAATACGCGGCCTTAACATGATATTCTATCTATGCTAATGAATATCTACAACTAGATCGTATACATCGCAAGTTTTTAAAATTCTTATTTTACAAGCTAGATGGTGTCTCTTCTCCAAGTGGTAGCCTCTCTGCTGACCTCTTTACTCGCCGTAATGTGTCTTCATTAACTTTGACACGATATACGTTGTGTTTGACATTTTTAAACAACCTGCTGAACAATACCAACAATATCCTTCCTTCTTCCTCGCTCTTATCGTATACCGACTGCTAGGTTCAAATTTTGCGAAAAAACACCAATCTCTATTATATGCTCCATTGCAAATAAATCTTAATCTTGTTATTTCCATATACTTCTGTTTTGTATTTTTGGTCATTGTATTGAGTTTTCATTTCATATTATTTTTGTTATAACTTTTATTTTATTATTTCAACTTTGCATATATAGATAGATATAAGTTTACGTGTTATTTTACTATTCCATTCATCCTATTCATTTATCAACTAGAATTACCATTTTTTATTTTTTGACCCGTATTAGGTTGTGACCTGTTGGGGCAATAAAATTAAATTAATGAGTATGAAATTAATAGAGTAAAAAAAATTAGATGAGCAGTTTTCTTCCGGTCAGCTTCGACTAAAATGTACGGAATTAAAAAAAAGGTAAATGAGGTGGCACCCTAATGCACTGACGGTAATGCATTTCATTGCATTACCGTCAGAGTTTGCAAAATATAGGTGCCTAACAGATATTTGCTGTAAAGTTTCAGAACTTTGGAATCTTCACTCATTTTGCAAAAAGACAGCGTAAAGACACTAATTTTGAGAATATTATATTTTGTTTCAATGTTTCAAATGTTTACTTTTTTGTTCTAGAAGAGTTCTATCACAACAATTTAAACTACTTTGGATGAATTTACGTCACTGTTTGAAGCCTTTTATTCTTTTTCATATTATATTTACTTATTTCAATACTCTACTCGAGTGAGAAAAGAATCAGCGGTGAACTTCTTACATTATCATTATACAGTTAGTAGCTCTCTTAAAACTACGTTGTAAATTCTCATAATTCTCCAATCGCTTACAAAAAAAGGATTAGATTATGCAAACAACCTACTTATTAGTTACAGGCTGTCTAAAAAATTCTAATGGCTTTTTGGGAAATCACGAAAATCTCTTAATGTTAATTTTAAATTTGTCAGGCGCTGTCGTTATGTCAGAACTCACTCGAAGCGATTAGCAACATAAATCATGATTGTTAATTTGAAGGATCAATAACGCCATCGTACCACATTAGCATAAATGGTACTAAATAGTTCTTATAGTATGACGAGATAATCTTTTGGAAGTTTTAAAATACTTTTTTGGCATATAAAAATTAAGATTTCTCTATTGCAGTCCCAATTATAAAGATAAAATTTGAATATTTTATGCATATTACCAGGAAGCTGGCTAATACCATATAAGAGATTTTTGACAAATAATGCTTATTTACACCGCACCGTTATGTTTACTGTGTGCCAGGGTATTATTGTTTAATCAAAAGCGTAGCTTTCGAAGTTTTCACTAATCTTAAATTTCCCAATTTACGATGGTTAAAATGAAAGTATCCATCATATATCAAAATCAAAAATAATTTATAAGTTAACGATTCCCTTCTCAATCGATAGGTCGATTTAGGAGAACCTTCTACTAGAAGTTACATAGAACACTACACGATATATTATCACGCAATTTCGTGAGAAAGATATTCATGTGTGTTGTGTTCGTATTTATATAGCGGCCATAAATAAAAGAAAGTTGTTGTAAAGTTGTATTCCATTACCATAGTAATTTTGTTCATTGAATGGGGTCGGTCCTGAGTGATAATTTCTATACCGATGCAGCCCTTATTTGTTTCCTTTTTGTTTGTCCACATTCTGAGTCACTTCGGTTATATAACTTTCCATTGCTTGAAATCATTGTTTATTGTGGATATGATTGATGTTTTGATTATACGTTTAATCGCTTCTATTTGTAAATGTCATTAGTTTAATTGAGCAAAGGTATTTCATTAGATTCTGGGGAGTACCGTATGGGGGTGTTTTGTGATCTAAGTCGTGCTTTTGATTGTGTAGATCATGACTTATTATTAACTGAATTGGGGTGGTGTGGTATAAGTACGAAGTTATGGCCAGATTGTTTGAAACATACCTGAAGGGTAGAACTCCGTTTGTGTCTATTCAACATCAAACTAACCATAGTAGAAATTGCGTTATATCATCTAATTTAAGTGTTGAGAGGAGAGTTCCACAAGGTAGTATTCTGGGTCCTATTTTATTTTTGATTTTTATAAATGATGTTACAGAGTTTGTGTCAAATTATAATGAACTTATGTATGCGGATGATACAAGTGCTGTTGTATCTAGTTGCAATATGTTCGAAACAGTTAACAAAGCAAATAGATTGTAAAACAATATGAACACCTGGTTTTCACAAAATAAATTATTCTTAAATGCAACTAAAAACAAATTATCTAATTTTTCAAAATAAAAAAACATGAAAATAACACTAAAAAATATTACGCTCAAACTGTATGTTAAAATATAAAAAAAACACATTATAAAACTTGGTACGTAATGAATTCGAAATTTTTTTGTATATAATTATTATTAAAATATTGTAGTAGTCTCTTAGACTTTTGAAAAGGATGCAATTGTACTAAATCCACTGCAACGTGAAGTTGTAAAATTCATCAAACAATGTGTTAAAGCTTAATAAATGCGTCAAGAATTTCATTTAAAATTAGCTATTTTGTAATATATATTTTACGAGCATGTCTTACATTGTGGCAGGAATGTTGTGCGTTACCCAAATGTGCACTAGTAAAATTCACCTAGTAACTTATTAAGCAATAAATTTAGCGATAAAAAAACGAACTGATCTTGTTAAGGTTTTCGACGTACTGATTGTGAGTGTTGAAAACTCCTCGGTGGCAAGTTCATAAATATGGTTAAATTTAAATCTCATAACTTTTTTTTTATACCGCATCGCACCTTAGGAATATTTTATACGGCTTTTATGTTGTTAATACGAGTGTATTATAGCATTTTTATTGGAACGCTGTTAGTTTTAAAATACTTGTAGATGCCGTTATAATGCATAGTATAAGAATAGAAAAAAAAGGTGTTGAGAAAACTTGCACAACTAGGTTGTTTTTGACCAATTTACATAATAAAGTTGTCAACTTAATAATCTCTATTATTTTGTTCCCTAACAGTTTTATGGGCTATTTAATAACCAATGTGGCTCCATAGTTGCGGTGATGAAATGTGCTATAAAGTTGGAGATAATTATACAGCTGAGATTTCTAAAAGCGTGCTAAATATTTTTTAATGTTATTATCATGGAATACCTTTTAGTCAAATATAATATTATTGTGGTAAAGCTCTTTTATTTTTAATCAACAAAGTCAAAAGTTCTAAATCAAAATTTAAACCATGATAGCTGAAATTTATTAAAATTTTTTCTCCAAGTATTTTCTAATTAAAATATGTATCTAGATATACGCCGAATAACACAGCGGTGTCTACGTTACTCTCCTCGATATTAGCAGCCACCCCATCGCAAACGCAATTACTGCCGACGTTCAAAGAAAACAGAGGTCTATTCGATGGCAATAATATGATGAAACCGCAATCTGCCCGGATAAATGAAAAACATTTGCCGGTGGGAATTGTCTCCTTTGATCCGCCCCTTCATGAGCTCTAAGCTGTGTAGGGAATTTTATTTATTGGGGACAATATAAACGCCATTATTGAGGCGATATTTCAAGACTGCGAAGTTATAAGAGACTGTGATGCTGTGTACTGTTTATTTTTCGATTTATTACTTTCAATATTACTTTTTTAAAATTAGCTTGGCTCAAACAAAATGCATACAAAGGCTAATAAAATGGCTAAGCCCTTTCAAATTTCTTTTAAGGACAAAAAGAAGAAAACCCTGTAGTTTTTGTGATATATCTTGGAATATTTTGGGAATAAATGAATTACAAATTATCCTCAACCGTTTAGTTGGACTTACTCTCTGCACTATTTTAGTTTCTTAAGTATTGTATTGCTACTTATCAAAAGGGTTCGTGCCGTAAGAATCTGTGTTCCAACTCCTTTTTTTGCAATATTATCTGTTATTTCACTTCCTCCCACTTCTGTTTGTCTTGGAACCTACACAAGGGTTACCTTGTTTCTTTTACATAGCTCGTTTAATTTCTCTAGGAATTTTCAGATCTTCTTGAAAGTAATTACATATGAACTCAGTGCTTTGACGTCTACTTGAATATATAAACATAATGATAATCTCCTGCTTGTGATAATATCCATTACTATTGAACTGCACGCATTTTTAATGGCGTGTATTTTGGCCTGGAAGATAGTCGGGTAATTCTCCAAGCTTTCCAAATACTTAGTTCGATAGACCTATATATTCTATTCCAGTTCTCTCTGTAATTTTGGAGCCAGCCGTAGTACGACTTTATTCAATTTCAAGATAGTTTTTTTTTTTTAATTTCGCTCTTGTTGCTTTGGTTTGTGGTATATTCTTGTAGAAAGTTGAATGTTTTTAACATGTCATCCCGAAGCATATTTCAGGTTCCTTCCCCGATCATTTTAAGTGTAGTTCTTTTTGCCATGCCCTCTACCACAAAGTGGAGAGAGGTCAGATCCAGTACTACCTCGATAGCTGCTGTTGGGCAAATTCTCATAACACCAGTTGTACTTATGCATATTCATCTTTGCACTTTAGAGACGTTAATTCTCGAGGTGGACAGATTAGCTCTTTTACTAACAAGCAACTCGCCATAGGCGGTGATCGATCTTACTGTCGCTGTATGCATCCAAATGCATCCATTTTATCTTGGATTGGATTCCTTTTTTTGTGAATACCACTAAGGTAGTCTTAGTGGAGTTCATATGAAGTCCTACTGAATGATAACATCTTCTCATGAAGTTGAGTCCTCTTTGAACAAGATTAGATTAGATTATGATTGGGGCAGCTTATGGACCTGTTTCATCACGACCTTTTCCGATCTATTGTGATCTTCTTTTTCCTAGAAAACGCTCTCTAATTTTGCCCTCTTAGTTAGGCTTATCATCTTTGGGAGCGGCTTCTTTGTCGCAGAGGATATTTTCATTTTTTTCCTTGCATTCAATATCATCGGTATACTCTTAGCAATGTATGTCTAGATCAGTCAAACCGCATAAGGGTTCATCTACTATTACACTCCACATAAGTGAGATATAACTCTTTCTTGCAGATATGCTTTGGTATGACAACCCGAAATGGTCTTATCATAGAAGGCGGCTGCAACACTATCTGGAGGACACCCCATTTACCCCCTTCTTGGTTAATGCTTTCTTGGCAGGCTCATGTAAGTCTAAACTAATGAACACTACGATTGTTTTTTATTTGTCAATGCATCTTGGATTCGATCCGTTAACTCCATTAATAGAGTCTTAGTTGACAAAGCTGCAACGACACCCCCACCAAAATATTTGTTCTGAGACAATTATCTACTGCCCTTTCCACCGTTTTCAAAAAGGGTGTACTTTTTCCCTTGTTTTTGTACAAAGGTGACCTTGAACCTTCCCCAAACTTCTGGAATATAACCCCCCTTCCAACTACTCCTGCTTATCTGGATCTTGGATGGTAGGTTTAGTCCTGCCCTTTCTGCTGTAAAACTGGAAGAATCCCGTATACTTCCGCTGTTTTGAAAAGCTAACAGGTATTTATAGCCCTTTTCAACGATTCGTTGCTACATAGTTATGTGCTCAGCCATTATTGTTGCTTCCTTGATAGGTCTTCTATATTGTTCGAGCAGATTTTCGAGGTACCACTTTGCCTTCGGAGAAGGAAATTTCTAGAAGGAGGACAATTATTTCTTCAAAAAACGTAAAATAGTCAGATTATAAAGAAACTCCTGTTAATCATTAATGATTAACAAAATTAAAGGTGTGTTATTGTATTTGAGTATATGCTATACCAAAAGGCCTACCACAATATATAATTCTCTGGGCTTGAAGGTATTGCGAAAGGTTGACCTTACTTTTGTGTGAGTTCGGTGTAGTTTAATAATTTTAAATACTTTTTAATATCCGGAATAATAATTAATACGTCATGATAGTTTGCATGAACAGTTAATCATAATATGTGACCGTTCACGAGAGAACCTTCCTAAGGTGTCGGCAAAAAACGACATTAGTTTGAGCGCATCTTGACAAAATGCACTATGTAATAACTTCGAAGGGCTCGTTCTGAAAATCTAGTTTTTGCAGGTTAGGTTGTTCTGAAATCGGAATTTGCAGATAACATATCTAGGTGTCGTGTTTAACAAGACACTAACCCGCGATCTGAATTTGAAACACTGATAGAAGATAAAGATTTGCTAATTGTAAGTTAATGCAAACAATACATTGGGTTAATACATTCCATAAAACGTTAGCCTAAAATGGTGTAGTGTCGAAAATACCTTTTATTGTGTTCCATTAAAATATTTCCAAGTATCCAAGGCACATTTAATGCCCCGATTTATTGTCGCATTGGCGACTTTTTTTCTTAAGAATACGCACTCACAATTTAAGAATTAATATTACAGTCATGGACAACATATAAATTTAAACTAAAACATCAGATGATATCCAATCTACATTTTTCAAGCTAAAATCTATGCAACTAACAATATGTGTTTGCCAGAGATATTTAAAAGAATCAGATACGAATCATACCAACGCAATTGAAAACCGATCTAAATCTGTAATCTATTCTACATACATTGGGGGCGGTTGGCAATTTGTACCCAATCTGGTTATATATGGATTGACTCATTCAGGGATATAAGAAAAGAGACATTCTTACAAGAAAGAACGCTGCAGGGTAGCTAAACGAGACAGAAAATGAATGTTAAAAACCTAAACTATAGGCCTTGAATCATGGAGATGATACCTCTCTTACCAATGAACGAATGTTGCTAATTCCTCTTATACTAATAATAGCTCAGCACTACAGGCCTTTAAGGCCCTTGGCTTAGGCTGCCGGAACACATCGAGCAACTGAGAATGTTGTCCGAATGGTCACCCAACTAACAACTGCTGCCGCATATTGCAGCTTGACTCGCAAGATTGGGAATAATGCACCCTTCCTTCTCAGCCGTACTGCCGGCTAATTCCTCTTACAGAAACCAATAAACTTACTAGTCGCATGTTTAAAATATAATTCCTTGCGAACTGTAAAACCTATTCGTATATAGTATATCGAAAAACGTTTTGCAATTTGTAAAAATACACTGCCTAAATAACAATTGATTAAAGCAAAACACATGCGGCATACATATTAGAGACTTAAACTTGAACAGAAAGAATGATTTTATAATGATGAAATACCATTCAAGGATAATGACAGCTTTAATAAATTACACTGATTTCTTTAACAAAAGTCAAAATCTAGGTAACGGATAAATAAAAAATTGGAAAAATATCTGAAATATAGAACACAACAATCAATGACTTGACCATTTTAGGTGAGGATATAGTCTTTACGTATACAGAATTAATCTTAGTTTACTATCAGCTCAAAATTTCATAGTATAGGTTTATGTTTCACATAGTTGCGTTCCGATATACCAGAAACGATTAGATTAACATTTTAATACATGCAGGTGTATGACGGTGTACATAACTGATAATTATATTACAGAAATTACTTGATATCAATAGAAGGTATTGTTCATTCAGCAATACTACATTCTGCAAGTCTTTGTAAAGCATTAACAAATACAAAAATATATAAGCGGTTTCAACGATGATTTCCACTGCTTACAACTAAAGTTGCTTAGAATTAAGTTTCAATGGTGGTTTTTAGAAAAACAAAAAAAAAATGAAGTTACAATGCGGAAACTTTTTGTTATAAATATGAATAAAATCCAGACTGGTAATCAATATATATATATACGCATAAGTTTAAATTAGGTAACACACAATAGGATCCCAGCTATTCAATACCTAAAGGTCACCACGAAAGGAAATTATTTCCATCAGTTCATTTAGAATTACCCGCATTTGGACATAAATTTCCGATTCCCCTGTCATAATGTTACGATACATTATTGTCACGTTCTGATATGCGTTCAAACCACAATCAATTCGAAATCCTATTTATTGGACGTCTATTATGTATTATTAAACGACATACCCTAACGCAAAAATTGTATGCTTTCCGCTTACGGATGGCATTCTGCACGAACAAAGGTAACGTTTCCATATGTCTCGTCGGTTACGTATAAATGTTCGATAAAATTTACGTTGTGTTTGTCAATAAATGAAATAGGGAGGGTACTAAATACACAGTAGGTCCATTTTGATCTTTGTCTTATTACCGTTTGATACATAGAGCAATTTTGCGTAATAAAGTTTGCTTGCGATATCTTGAAGTTAACTTACAGTTTAAAAAAATAGTCGTAAAGGCTTAAAAAGTCATCCATTTTCGATATAATATCTTTAATAAAATTTACCTAATAGTTGTTACATTGGAAGTTTTAATTATTGGCGTAATTATAATTTTCCAAGTTGAATTAAAAAAAAAATAAGCAGATATCTATTTTACCTCTACAAAATATTTGCTGTGCTGTATAAAACCCATATAAAATCAATTTTCTATTAAATATTGACTGGCAAACGAACCATATTAAAACGTATGAACGAAGCGCACCCTAACAAAATGACCAATGTTTACACAATACATATATCGAGGGCTCCAGCTTATAGTTTTCGTTAATAACTTTTTGTTTAATAACATTTATTTAATAAAATTCGAAATGTAATATATAGCGGTCTTTTGCAATTATTTAACTTGCACTTTAACCTTTTAAAGTTTTCGTATTTTACCGGATATAATTTTGAAATTTTCAATGCAAGAGCCCTTGTATTAATTCAAAGACATATGATTGGTTAGTTTTCATTTATTTAGTAACAAGAAAAAATGCTTTAATTTTTTTCTTAAAGGCGTTGGTTATTTAAATAAATGGTGGAATTGTATGCAAGATTGTAGTGTAAGACTATAAGCATGTATTATGGATTCCTTCAGACTTACAGATGACCTTACAGACGCTACAGATAAGCACAGAATCCACCAAAAATCTCATAAGTCGTCTGCATTAATTTGAGAGATTTGTTTGCTATTCCGATTATATTAAACACTTTATGGTGTTTTAGTTAACGACTTTAAGATAAAAAAAAAACTGGATATATAGAAGCAGTAGACATGTATGTATATAGTAATCACGATCTGCTTGATGACTCAGACAGTTTGCTTTATACGGCCTGTCGAATCATTCAAATTTACATTGAATTGAATGTTACAACAGATTCCGGTAACTACCGACATCTGCATTACGTTTGAGAACATGAGAACTACTTTCTTGACATGTCCAAATGATAGTAATGGAAGACACAGCTGATGACAACCTGGTTTATGTCAAAACTGAATAGTGCGAAACTATTAACCAAATAATTATACAGCTGAAATAACTAATAAGATGTGAAATACAACTTTAAAAGTCTTAATAGTTCGGTTTTGAACGAAGCAAACAGGTTATTTACAATAATTTTGAGAAATGTTAACTTGGTAAAATGGTACTTGTCAATATGACATTAATTTAAATTAGATTGTCATTTTGCTGTCACAATCCTGCCAACCAAAAGGATAGCATTTTTTCCAAAAAAAGTCCGGTAACTGGCACCAGCGGTGAACACGTGCAACTCATGATTCGACAGGCCGTATAAAGCACTTATCAAGCTGATAATAATATTATGATATGTCAAAGTGACATTAACCTTACTTTTGGTTTAAAATCGTTTGGGTCTTCAAAAAATCAAATCAAGTATAAATTGGAGTATCAGTATCAGTTCGCATAAATTAAACTTTTGTCCAAAATTATTATATGAAAATCTGGACGTTATAAGCGATTGAAAACTAAAGGAAGAACATCTCGAACATCTTATGATGATTTAGCTTTTTTGGAAAATATGATTTTGAAAGGTATATACCGAAGCGATCATTAACTTGGAAACACCAAGATGTTTCTATTTAAATATGATTCTATCTAGATTGTTTGTCAGTTTCACCATGTTATTGACAAATCCATTTTTACAATAAGTGTTTCAATTTAACGTCACTATCGATTAGTAAACTTAAAAATGCCGGGCAATGTAACAGAATCTATAAAAAAATCGGGCCACCAGCAAAATGGAAGAAGGTTGGAGATTGAGGCGCGTTGCGTCAAACCTAAATGTAAGCAATAGTTGCATTTTCAAATTCCTACCACAGAGATGCTTGTGCAACTCTGGATAATTTATAATGGATAATTTTATTATGGAATTTCCTAATTTTCCAGTAGCATTATAAATAAACTTTTGAGGAAGTTTATATATTGATACTATAATTGGAAAAAAATCACATTATGAATTGCGGTTTGTTATATCTTATTTATGTTGGGTTTCTCGTACATAATGGATGTCTATATTTAGAGTTATTCTCCAAATATCTACCCAATATTAAAAAAAAAACATTTGGTAACTGTTTTTAAAATGTACTTTGCCCAAGTTTGGTTTCTAGTATTGCTTAATGATTGATGTTGATATACCATGACGTACCACATAGTATAAATAGAGTAAGCAAGGAAGTAAATAAAGTAATAAATGTGCTAGCATTTCAAATGATTTTAAAGTTTAACGCATGCTTAGCAATTCGAGATTACCAAAACTTTCTGATATATTACAGGTAACAGCCGCAGTGGTGCAGATAACGAACGGGCCGGGTTTTTACAATGAGACGAGCGGCCCGTTAAACCCGTAAATCCGTTCGACCCGTTAGGGTCGCTGCGTCCATCAATATTCTGCAGGCGACCATTTTTTTTTTGCAATTTGTTCTTAAAGTACATATACAAATTTATATAATCAGATTTTGAATTAGTCGAATTTGTCAGGGATTAACATTAAAAAAAATATATTGAAGCATAGAAGATCTGACTAATTTTATTTTACCAAGAGAAGTGCAAAAAGCATATTTCTCTTTAACAATTAAAAAAAAAAAATCGTTCGTAATAGTAATTAACAGCAGTTATTGAGTGTTTTCTTAAAACTATAAAATAATTTATTGTTACAACAAACATTGAGGAACTTCTTAGTGACTATATTTATTAGCACACAATTTAATATTAATTTAAGAGAAGATCGTATACATTGATCAATGACAAAAAATTTGTATAATCAAGTATCTTTTTCATATATTCAGTAAAAATCTTCATTGCAACCATTCATAGTTAGATTAAGTATATAAATGAATTTTAATTAATTCTTTAGTTATAGCAATGAATAGCTTTATTGTAATAGGTGAAACAAAACTAGCCAGTATCAATAAAAACATACAATATAATACAATAATAAACGCTACAGTACGTTGAAGTTTTTTGAAATTTTACTGCATTACATATTAAGTACGTTATTCAGTGTCAAATATAATTGCTTACTATTTCTTTACGGTTTTATTTTGGAAAATGTATTTTTATGCACAAAAATTGAAAGTTTAGTAATTCTTTTTCAAGCGAATACATAATTTACGTTCGGATGACATATATACATAGATGTGGCAACTCCGAATGTAATCAGATTTTTACAACTCTGAGTAGTTTCAGAAAGTACATAAATCGTAAACATATTAGTGATTATAGCGCCCGTCGCGTCGGACGTTCTTGTCAGCTTGACGCCGTCTAGCTTTCTTGCCGACATGGCGCTATCTGACACTCCAGCTTGGCGCTGTTTGGCGTTTTTGTTGGCTTGACGTCGTCTAGCGTTTTTGCCGGTTTAACGCCGTCGGGCGCCGTTTGCAGCTTTGCGCGGATGACGCTGGGCGCTTCTCTGACTTTTTAGGCGACGCTATTGTCCATATTTATGTTAGAATGATATTTCTACTTGGGATGTAGTACTTTGTTGAAAGTTTCTGTTACCCTTTTCTGCTTCAGACTTACAATTCGCATTTTTTTTTGGCAGTTAGATAATGGTTTTTTTTTAACGATTATGGTTTTCTATCGACAGGACACCTTTATATAGTCCGAAAAATTCCCTTTTTTTTCATACCTTTGCGTTATTTTTGGTATTTTTAGAATTTTGTTACCCTTCAAAAGTTTATTTAAGGGTAGGTGTCATGGATATATATATTTTAACAGCTTTTTTTTTAACTTAGAGTTTAGTATGGAATATTGAATGTAGTATAATATAGTTGAAGACGCATATGTACTTATATTTTTGTTTCGTTTTCAAAATAAAATATATTTTTCTTTAAATTTACTGTTATTTCAATTACATTTATTGAGTATTAAATTAAGAACTGCATTTATTGGATTTATGATAATTAATACATTGTGAGACATAAAGAAATTGTTAATATTATGAGTAATGTTAATTCTAGCAATAAATTAGGGTTGTTGATCAATTATCAATTCACATTGTAAGAAACGCCATAGCTTTGACATTGTAAATGCTGTTGGTTAAAAGATATAAAGCTGATATATTGACCAATAAATATTTTGATCATTTAAGTGTTTGTTGAATCTAGCAATAATCTTTATTAAATAAGCAATGCAAACACTTGCACTAATAGATGTTGTTCATGAAATCTGCAAACCAAACATAATACATTAATTTACACTGTTTCATTAGGTCAATGACCGTGTTCACTGGACAAATTATAACGATCATATTGGTTATCTTGATATAATTCTTCAATGGTATTACGTACCTTTTTGGTCGAGTGCATTTTGTACAAAATGTACCACTGATGCAAATTGATTTAATATGTGACTTTGAAAACTTTAATGATGAAACGGTTTCGTATTTTACGGAAACATTGTAAAATTATCAAAGAATTTTAAGCTTATCGATTTATCCCATTAATATTATATATACATTATTTTGTAATTTTGACTCAAAGTTCCTAATTTACACTTATTTTTATTTGGAAAACATACTAAATATAAATTAACTTCATAGCAAAAAATATATCGTTTTATAATAAAATGTAATTCGTATGGAATTACAAGTACATACCTATCATATGAATTATCTATTTTACTCATTGGTAAGCTAACATATTCGCTAGTATTAGCTGCAACTACCTCCTTTTATCGATGCGACCTTAGGCAGGCTGAGCTGGAAAATGCAAGTGGCTGTGACGCAATCAGCTAATAAGCGAATTGGACCTGGTCGGGCCAAAATAGATCCCAAAATGCGCGCCTCTATGTTACTTCGCTATTTACTGTTCTAGAAACTGATTAAACTGGTATTGAAGAAACTTTGCGTTAGGTTTCTTATTCACATATTTCACTTGGTATCATATTTGACATGTAGACCATTTGTGTTACCAAATAATTGGTTACTTCTTACATAACACTCGGTAAAACTACGCTCCTAATTTGTTTCATTATGCTTACTGATTTATCGAAAATATTACTTTACTAAGTTTTAAGAAATGCTGGGAATACCCTACGACATGATGTGTATTCGACCAATGATCGAAACATTTCACTACCTCCTTTCTAAGCAGAGAGGAATGGAGATGTAACGAAAGAACACTGTCGCAGGCAGACATCTGCTGGTTTACGGACGGTACGAAAACCGAGCAGGAATATTTTATCGCAGACAAAGAGCCCGAAGATATTAACAAAGTTAAACGATCTTTCACGTTAAAATCTATGCCATTGAGATGTGTACGAGAGAGATTCTGGATAAAAATTTGAAAAAACACAAATCAATAAAAATCTTCAGCGACAGTCAAGCGGTGCTAACAACACTAGAGGCTCAAAAATGCAAGTCAAAACTGATCTGGAGCTGTAAACACCGTAAACATATTGGGGATAGCTAATAATTTATCTCTAATCTGAGTACCTGAGCACTCACTCATTCTTGGAAATGAGAAAGCAGGTATCCTTGCCAAAAAGAGCGGCGCGGAGCAATTTCAGGGACCAGAATCTGCCATTTGCATAGCACCTAATCAGCAAATCAAATTTTGGGCAAATCAGAAAGTACTCCAATACTGGAATAACTGTTGCGAAAGAGTGTATTACACCTAGTCATGCCAGAACCAAGGAATTGCATAAAAATACTGGTTTAATAATTGAAAATATGCAGCAAAAACTGCATTCTGAATTTCACTACAAAATATCCATAAACAGATAAATTGTAGACGGAAACAGCCGATGTATAATACATATATCTATAGTTACAAGCTTATTGTTTTTTTTTTCTAGAGCGTTATGCGTAAAAGGACGTGTCAATTACTACAAACTTGTAATTAATAATTCAAAATCAGCTTGACAGGCCAACGCTAAAGTGGTATATTAAGAAGTGTTTGCGTTAAACCTTAATAAATTATTAAGTAAGATCCGAAATAGCTACACGCAAAGAACCGATTAATAATTTAATCGGTAAAAAGAAAAAGTGGAAAGACATGGAAAATACTGGAAATATTTCAAATGTCAACTATTTTATACGATTCCACGTAAACGGGTTAATAAACCTTATAAAGTTTAAGCAATGTTCTTTAGGGGAAATATTGAAATGATAAGTTTAATAGCAAATAAAGTTAGGCAGGGTATATTTTACTTATGAGTTCTTTGAAGATTCTGGTTTGATTATCATTGACAAGACTATTCAGAAACTAATTTCAGGCTAAATTAAGACGGTAATACAAATATTAGAATTCTTGTTGTGGATTGATTGAATAACAGACGCCTCGGTTTTCCCGTTTTCCAAGTTTATTTTTATTTTCTTAACTTGATATCCAGATTTTTAAATACCCAGGATTATGCATTAATAACAAAAGATATCATGACGCAGAAATAAACGTCAGACTGGGAAAGTCATATAGCCTAGAAAGGCGATTTATAGGAAAGAGGGAGATCACACAGAAGACTAAAATCACAATATACAAGACTGTGTTTATATATTGTAATTTTGGATGTGTAACCTTGGAGCTAACTGTAAAAGGTAGGCGATGGAAATGAAATATCTTCCTAAAGTACTTGGTATTACTAGGATGGACAAGGAAGAAAATCGCTGAGAGTGAAACCTATACTAAAAACAATCGAAGATTGCCAGCTTAAATGGTACGGACATCTAGCAAGAATGGATAACAAAAGACTCAGTCAAAGAATATAGGAAATAAGTAGGCATAAAAGGAGACTTCATAGGAGGCATGGGAAAATATGGAGAAAAACTGGTAGTAAGAAGAACAATCCAACGCAGGTAAGAAGAACAGCCAAATACAAAAAGGTGTGGAGAAGATTATACAGGGAGACTATAACTTATGCAGTTAACCGAAAGTGCCAATAGAGCATCTTAATCTGAACAATTTTTTTAAGTAAATTAACAGGCGAAACCTAATAATAACTAAACTACAGCGTTTTTGAAATGATTGCCCAGCTTGCTGCAAACCACTAATACTAGTTCACAATTGTAATTCAAGAGATAAATCAGAGTACTTGATTGGAATGAGAGATTGTTTGTTGTGGTACAGTGTGACATATCAATATCATAAAGATTGATGTTTTGTTGACAACTATCAAATAAGTGACTTTTCTTCAAAATGAACATAAATAAAATTTCAATATCAGATCATTGGAATGGAAAAACATCGTTATATCAATGAACAATGTACACAACACACCAATTAACATTGCTGTAGAAGAATTATGCCTACAGCTTCCACGGTTATCCCAAAACTGGATTCGCCGTGCACAAATCTGTGTCAAAGTGCGAGGTAGACATTTTGAATCTTTGCTGTAAAAATAGTCTCAATAAATTTTCTTTTACAGTTACTTTTTTGTCTTTGAATTTTTTCTTCAAGTTTATAAATAAAGGTTACTTCTTTAAGCTGCCTTAGCAAGTGATTTCATTTAACTACAGTAGTTTACAACTACCCCGTATATGTATATTTTAGATTGGAAATTTTTAATTTTCCGCAATTATTTTTACTAACTACAACATTGAAACACCTAAGATTTCATATTACATGTGCAGGTATTTTATGATATTTAAATATGTTTAAGTTAAAAAGAAAAATAATTGGAATTGTTAGGGATAATATCAATACAATTCTTTAGAGTGGCTCAACCAAAAAATATAGATAAAAATTTAACAGATCATTCAAAATTAACAAGTGTTTAGCGTCCCGAAATCTAAAGTTATTGCATTGGCTAAAAAAAAAAAGAGGAATTTAATTTTTTTCCGCATATTTTCTAAACCTTGCTTCATCAACACAACGGTATTTCTTTATTTTTTTTTTAAATAAAAAATGAAAATGGTAGATGCTTACAACGGACTAAAGAAACATTACTACACTTCAGCTAGAGAAGCCCCCTGAAAACCTAAGTTTTTGTAATCACATGTTCTCCAAATAAAAAGAATATAAAATTGGGGCGACTGTTACTGAAACTAATATAACAAAAAATAATTTATTAATAGATGACAACTGTGTTTGATAAAAAAAAATCATAAATAAATATCTGCTTTTAACATGCCCCAATAATGTAGACTATAGAGCGCTTTCTAAAACAATACGTTTCATTTTTAAATTTTTACTCAAAATTCATTATGATTGGGAAATCTCTTTCAATCTAAATATATGTAAATATAATTTCAGGGTTTTTTATCTTGTAGTATTAAACTATTGTAAAGTTACTATATGCTATTAATACCTGCTTTTCAAAGTATACATGCATGTTCCTAATGTAAGCAATTGTGATATGTTGATACTCAATAAGTGTTTTATTGCTCGCCTTTCTTCAGAAATTATTTTCATTGCTAAGATGAAAAAAAAAATAATAATAAGGAAAGATTAAATAGGAGCCATATTCTATAACAGGTTACTTTGAAGCAGAATTATTACGGAACATTTTATAACGTACAACTTTCTGCAATGATAAAAGACAGTACTTCTTTATAACTATTGTATAACATTTGTAAAGTCAATATCAAGGCGAAAGTACTCTTAATTCCATAATTTTTGAACAAATATTGTTTTTCAGAATAATCCATTCTATAATGTTTTTGTTATATAATGGAATAATTGGAAACGTGGAGTTTTTAAAAAAGTTAATGTAGATCTGCAGCCACAAGTACGTGATAACGTTTTTAGCAAAGATCTTAAGAAACTTAGCTAGCCTATCATATCAAAGGCTAACATAAATTGCTGGGTTTTTAAAAGGAGTAATTAATAATGCAATTTCCACTTATTATAGAAAATGTTTAATTTTCATTTGAAGTGTGCATTTGCTATATTTGAGGTTTCTTTTTCCAAGATTCTAATAATATTTTTTTATCCATCTTCTTGGAATAACTTAGAATGTATTTTATCTTTAAAGAAAATGCAGATTTCTGCGTTTCACGAAATAAGCAATGAATTTGAACGTGTTTAAATGCGCAATTTTAGGTTTACAAAACTCTAGATACCAATATTTCAAGAGCAGGTTAGGTATAGGACATCTACCAATACCAACTAATGCTAACGTTTGTGAAAAATCGTTTTTATTTATTATTTAAAAATAATACGGATCCTAATATACACCCTTGCGGGACACTAACTGAACTTACAATCAACTATTACGGTAACTGTTGCGCCAAACATTTATTTTTTAGTTTTTATTTATTACTTCTGCAAGAATTCTTAAGTATATTACAAATTTTATAATGTCGAGTATCAAATATATTTTAAGAAATTGTGATTTTTATTTAGATTATTTCCAAAAGTTTACTTATGTTGTTAAAATTTAATTCTACTAACAACTTTTTGAATATCATTTTATTTAATCACACTTTTTGTCAACTTATTAGCATATTTCTTAGCTATCATACTAATGATTACGTGATTTGCAACAAAATAATCTTTTGTATTTTTGAAACGCTAAACCTATCTCTAATTTTTCATATTTTAATGATAAAACAATTCCAATTAATTAATTAAATTAAATTTATTAATAGGTCACTGCATATAAAATGTACAGGTTTTATCTTTCTATACATTTTTTTATTTTTACATTTTTTACGTCTTAATGAATTAATTTAAATGGCGACCATGATGTACTAGTCTTTGATTAACGTAAAGAAGTCCTGGCGTTTAAATAACCATGTAATAATACAGAATGGAAACTTACGAAAAGTGCTAAAAGCTGATTTCAACTCCATTTTTCCTTTAGAAATTACTAAGATGGGAGCCTTTGGAGAGTATTGCTAACCGAATTCGTTCTTAACAGTCAGAACTGAATTATCTATTCTTTTTCCAAAAAAAGTTCTTTCCAAGAATTAAATTCAAATTATTGCATAAATGGGGTGCAGATTTATAAACAAGAATGAATACACTGCGATGGTTGGCTGGATTTATCTCAGTTCCTGGGTTGAGTACCTTTACAGGACAATAAATGACACATTGCAAATGAAAATAACCCGTTAGTAATGTTATTTTCAACTATGAATTAAACAATATCATTTTCTTACGCCTATGTTTGCAACTAATATTTCAAAATGAAATCGTGCGTTTTGCATATCACGCCATGTTAGAGAAAAGTGTATCCCGTGTGTATCACCAATGTTTTGACGATGTGTTGAAGGTAAGTTGCTATTTACAGTAGCTCTAGTTGATAGACAGTACGTCTCTCAAGAACGCGACGCTCTGACACTTGTTCTAAAGCGCGTCAGTTTTGATCATCAGGTATATCTATTAATACACCGTGGCCGCCAAACCGCCAAATAAACCACCAGATGAACACACCGACCGCATGAAAAAAAGTGTTATTCCGAGAGAACATCAGCAGTTTGTCTTTCAATCGATTTAATTGAAACCTTAATTATTTTAGCGCAAAAAAAAAAATATTTTTTTTATCCATTTATCATACAGTTAGCGTTAATCCATATATGCAGGATACAGAACGTTTAATAAATATTGACTCATTTAATTAGTGTTTCGAGAATGCAATAATGCATTCCGTATGATGTAATGAATAAAGCTATTAACTTATTGTAATTTTCCGACACTTTTTTAAGATTACTCCTTCAATAATTCCTAAAACAAGTGAAATTTTAAATTATTCCGGATGTTACGAAAAAACAATTTCAGGAATCCAAAATAATATGTGGTAAGTATTCATAAATTCCTCTTGGGACTCGGGAGCGCTCACATTAAGGGGAAGCTACATACACATATCGAGGGGGATATTAGAATAACTAAATATTTATAGCGATATGGCCCCAACTAAGTGGCGCTAAGATTGGGGTTGTAAAATCCGCACACGTAATATCCTGAAAGATATTAACGCTTACGTCATTGTTTTTAGTGGAATTAAATATTAAAAAGGAGGTGGTTTCCTTTCGACAAATGTCATAAATAAAAATATTCTGAAAATTAAAAGTGTTTAATTTTAATCAGTTAATATTCGAAATATAATTACGTAACATGTCACAGAATCATCGAAATGTATTGACTTTTGTATATAAAATAAAATATTGGATTCGATTACGCAATCAGAACAAGTAGGCAGTCGATATTCTATATTTATTTCAATAGTATGAAATATATTAAAAAATACTCAAATTTATATTTGAAAATACTCTAATCTTCGTTGCAGGAAAAAGCAAGGACTAAAGCATGTCTTGAAAATAATTGACCTCAACCCTTCACATTGTAGAACAAATCGATAATATAAATGTTATATAATAACCTTATCAAATACTGTTAAAAAGATTATATCGTTTAATGTTTTTAGTTCAATCTCTTGTCATTTTTGTTGGTGTAAATTTGCAGAAACATGCATCAATATTGTTAAAGTTTTATGATATACGTAAGTATGCTTAGTATTGCATAACTTCGTAAAGGATGTGCAAACTGTCCATGTGTTTTTAATAAATTGTATACCTAGATTAATTCATACTGGGCCTTTTTATTTATGATAAATTCGTTTAATAAATGTGTGACATATATGATCTACTAAATTAAAGATTCATATTCTTTCATGATTCTGACCGCAATTTCTTTAATTTTAATACTTAAATCAAACTATACGTCTTCGCTTTTTTATATTACAATTAAATTACGTTCAAAATCAATATACATATGTGTAAAACACGCATACATGTGCAGTGTGGATGATTGTATGTATCTAAGGTAACTATGGGGTTGTATCAATGAGATGGTGGTGGTGTATGAAAAAAAACGAATCTATTCATTAATTATTACCTGAGGCAAGCCACAGCAAGGTGGTCCAAGCCGCGAGCAGCCAATAGGCCATGGCCCTTCTTCGCGGCCCCCCTAATATACTGTCAGCCCCAAGGGGATCTTCTGGACAACCTCCCCATGGCTCCAACGCCAACTAGTTTGCTCGATTACACTGCACTACTTTTTCCGCACACCGATTCGCGAATATTACCCTTGTCGCGCGCAGTACCGGTTACCGGTTCGTCTGGTGATCACGTCGTGACAAATGTCCCATCGACTGCTATGCACATGGTTTGCACTCAGCTGAAGGTTGTGGTCAAACTAGTCGTGTGGCTGCGCGCTTCACCCGTGTCCGTCAAAGACTGAATTGTGCCGGGTGTCGAACGTCGAGGCGTCGGGACGGCGGGGACGTCGCGCTTGCGCTGGCGTCGAGACGCACCTTCGTCGTCGTCGACTAGATCTCAGACCACCGGACTCTAATGCCAGAATTCTGAACACCGCGCACCAATACCTATACCCATACAGTCCGCTACTATGTCTATTGCGGATATTGGCATCACGCACGTAGCTTCCCTATCTTCGTGACATTTTTATTATAACAAATAGATTAGGAGGACGAGCCTCTTATTACGTTACTTTTTCGGATCTGTAATAGGTTCGACGTCATTTTTACGTTATCTCTTTCAAAGAGATAAGCACGTCATACCAACTCTATTGTTTACACTTACAACAACATTGAAATAAATTAGAACCGAAAACCATTCAAAGATTCTTTATGCTTGGTAGAACTTCCAATTTACATTTGTAATTTATTAAAACAAGGCAGATAAAAAAATTATAACGGGAATTCAGAACAATTACTGCTGTTATCTCCTATTATCGAATTGTCAATTGTCATTTGTCAATTTTACATAATTTTGAGTCTACAATTATCCTTTTTCTTGTTTATAAAGAAATAATTTGTTGCAATTTCATTTCAGGATCCCACCTCACGATTTCTTCTGAATATTTAATTAACCTATTCGTTTTCTTATATCCTCCAAAAAAAATACTTTCAAAAGTTGATTGGTAAACGACATTAAAAAATTTTAAAAAGTTTTAATGTTTCTTTTTTCTTTTTTTCCCTATACCTTCAGGATATTTCAATTTGCAAAAAGTGAATGTTAAAGATTTTTAATATTTAAACTTCCAGCTGTGGGTATTAGGGTGGTCCTTAAAAAATGCTGAACGACATATTTGATATAGGACCCTCCAGTTCTGTTACTTTTACTAATGTGTCAAAATTTTTTTATTTAAATTTAAATTTTTAAAGCTTGCAGAACAGCAAATTCGCAATTTTTTCTAACTTTATATAATATTATTAGATATAAGCCTCAATTTCCTGGCTGCAGATTAGTTGATATTGAAAATTTTACATAAAGTTAAATCTTTAAATTTAGAATTAACTAGAGAATTGCTGAGACATGAAAACAGACGAAAAATATAATCCATCCAATCTGTGTGACTTATCTAATTAGGAAGATAAAAAATAGAAAAACTGGTCCATTTTTTTCACGGAATTCTTTAATCTGTATTTTCTTGTAATTTTTTCTTTTGGATTTAAGGTCGAATAAATTCAGGAAACAATTAGTTCTTCATTTGCGTTTTATTCTCTCTTTTTCCCTTTTTTTTCCTGCTACGATCGTTTCGTTATAGTATTCATAACTTTTTCAAGCAGTTAATATTTTACTACATCTAATTATAATTTTTTTTTTTAAAAGCTGTGTGAGAAGTTATTTATGTTTCATTAGGAATATTGTTAACCATATTCACAATTTAATGTGGTTTAGTTAATTAAAAATAAACAAGCAAACTACATTTCTACACAATTCTAACAAACAAATGTAATGTAAGACATGTTAACAGAAATACAAACAAACAAATATTCTTTAATTAAAGTTACCGGTTTCGTTCGCATCCGGACATCCTCAGGCTAGAATAATTAAATCAGATTAAGAATAGTGAGAACATATATATATATGAATAAACATCAGTTATCGTAGGGCAGTAAGCATCTATGTGGTGTTCGATACCTTACGTAAAATTAATTTTAGAAGAGTCTATCAACAGTATACATGTCTTCTGATTACTTTGTTATGTATATAAATGGGTGTATGAATATATTATCGCCATCCAGGAGATTATTGGTTTCTAACTTATTTCTTTTGATTTGTAAAACTTCCGAAGTTTTTCGTTTAATTTAGTTTATATTGTATACATTTTTCTGTAAGTTGCTGGCTTCTCTATTTAGTTTAGTGCGTATGCATATATTATTCTGTTGTATATTTTTAGATTATGTATTATTTTATTATTATTATTATTATTATTATTATTATTTATCTCTCCATAGTTTCCTTTACGTTGGAAGGTTTTCGAATTCTTTAATTTAGTTCGTTTGTAGTTGTTGACAATCTTGTATGTTTCAAAATGGCTTCTGGTTCTACATTCCAAAATTGTTTAAAGTCGATTGCATGGATTGCAGAGTATGAAGAATGTTAAAAAAAATGAGCATGCTGCACTAAACAGCTGTGATGTATAAAGATTTTTGTCTGTACTTAAAAATATCCTACAACCTAATAGATGTACTTAAGTAGTTTTACCACAGATAATTTAGAAATGATATTGGTCATCAATGTTGGTCATATATTTCAAAACTCACAAGATTAACAACGAATACATACATACATATATACTTTTTTGCGGTTTATAGTTAAAACGACTTACTATAGTAACTATGTAGCGGATTTTAAAGAAGCACATATAGAAAATGTCAATATTGTATTTATATTTTGTTTGCCTCTCTTCCATTAAAAAAATATGTTTTGGTTTGCCCTGCTTATAACACATACTTTAAAACTGCATATACTGTAATCGTCAAACTTTAACTATAGTATAGGACAGCAGAGAGTAGGAAAGAGCGCGACGCTTGAAAATAGGAACAGACATAGCCGTGTCTCCCACCACATGCCTAACGCCCAATATCATTTCAACATCGGCATCGCGGCGTACTGCGTTCATCAAGTTCATTTTATGCATAGTATGAGATCTCGATATTAAAATTAAAATTATAATAAAAACCAGTTAATGTATTCTCAATATCATACTGGATACGTAACATATACCTTAGTGGAGACATTTATGTGAATCTTACGTTTATTTGTTTTAGATACTTAGATCTTTCTTTTCTGATAAAGCCATTTTATAACTAATGAATATAAATTTTTGAGGTACTAGGAAATGAAAAAAGAATGAGCTTCATAGTTATGCTGCTGCTGACCGAGTATTACAGAAAATAAGAAATAGTGTGTGAAGAATAAATGATTTAACGTATAATGGACTTGACAACTAGAAATTTATAGGAATATTTAGATGTACCAAAACTTCGAAATACTTTCTAGGTCTACGTTCAGACTCATCGAAAATTTTGCATTTGAAGGAGTTGATCGATAAAAGTGTTAATTGGCAAATCATTAATTTTATTGGTATTAAAATATTTGTGCTGTGGTATGGGCTAAATGATGGAGTATGTTGTAAAGTAATTTTTCACATTGCCGTTCAATAAAAATTAATTAAAAAACTGTATTAATGCACATCTATATCGATCTTCATAAAAATATAAACCCTTTCGAATTAAAACTTTCTTATGTATTATTATTTTTAAGACCAGGGAGTACTCCTGATTGTTTATACAACTTAAATAATTTCCCCTCTGTCATGGGTTTCTAAATGTGTGATTATTTTACCTACTTTGCTAAGTCATGGCATTGTAAAGCCAAAACTATAGTTAGCTTTATTATCATTTGATTGCAAAGGTTTCTTTATCCTTCTGGGCTAGGAAGAGGCAGCCTCCACGTCCATTCAGTTCCAATAGCTGCACCGTCTCCAGGTAGCTCCTAGATTCTTTACACACCAGAAAGTTGTTTCTTCCAGCAGTAGAAGTTTGAATCAACATAATGAACTAAAAGCAAACAAAATAACAGCAGTCTCTAATCTATATTTAATAATAAATCAATCTTAATTAAATTAAAGATTTATATTTTAAATATTTATTTTAAACGATGGTTTAATTTTATCACCTAATTTAATCCCTCAGCCTAGCTTCTGTACGCGAACGCCACTCATTGGTGATTGGACATTCAAATAAAACGCCGCCCTGTCTACCCCACTACATTCGCAATTCGAATCATTAACCTCTCCAATTCTACCTAAGTATTATTTAAATTACCGTACTATTACTACCCTTCATTTTCTTAAAACGTGTAACGTTACCGATAAAGTTCACTTTCTATTTAAAGTAGTACCCCACTTACACTGCTAATCATAATCAAGTTTAGCCTTAAACGCTTTTTTCACTACACTAGCCGAAATTAACCCATACGTAAATTGTCGTTCAATGCTGTGCGATTTAATTTGCTTGTCCGACTAGGGGCGTCAAACAGCTGTACTTCCGCAATAACCAGCGCATTGTCGGCGCCCTCTTTATTGCATTGCATCTAATATTCTCGTTCAGGCTTTGAATGAAATGTACTAATTCGTAAAATAACTATATATACTGAAAATAATATTATTGTCATAATCACTTTAGCGCTCGTTTAATCGTCATTAAAAATTGACGTGGTTTTCTATAGAATCACATCTATGCTGCATGCCTTCACAAAATTTAATTAAGCATTTAATTTAAACATAAGTATTTTTTTAAATTCTTATTAAGTTGTTTCATGTTTGGACAAAATTAATCAAAACAGCCACACTAATATATTTAAATTTCATTCAATACTGCAATGGATACGGTTTATATTAACCGGAACTTTGTAATACTGAAAATGAAGAGTTCTACAGTGTACAAAGCCCGGGTTGAGCACTTCTATGCACACCACCCGCGTCCATATATTACGTGTCTCTTAACAACACTTAATACCTAAAATAATTTTCGTGCGTAATGCAGAGAGAGAAGGTAATATCCGAGCGCTATCAAATTACGAGAGTAAGGCCTGATCTATAATACCCCACGTGAACATAACAGCTACCTCTATAGCTTACGCAGTATTAACTAAAATTTACTATCAGAGATATACCTACATTACGTACTAGGTATGTATTTATGCAAGGCCATTTAACATATGTACATAGCTAGTACAGATATGTAACAAAAGTTAAAGCAATCAGTGATACCGCCCCTATAAATGTACAGCTGTAAAACATACCCAATAGATACGCAGAAATATATTAAATACACATGTAAACATTAAAAGAATATATTCTATATTATAAACTACAATTCAAACATAATTCTTACGATGTAATTAAACAATAAGTTTAATTTTAATTCTTTCCATTCAGATTTATTGTTTTAATATCTCATGAGTTGCATGTTTCGGCTCAAACTGGGCATCTTCAGTCTCCTAAACATTGCTGTAGAAATAAAGTAAACCGATTATAAAAAAACAAGTTCATCTAAATATATAAAACACGAATCAAGAAATTTAATGTAAAGAATATTTTACTTATTATTTAAATACATCTTAGTACTTATCCACCACAGTCTATCACAGTATACTACTCCAAAAATGGTTTGCTTATGGAATAAGAGGAAATGTTTCGGAATGGCTTGGTAATTTTCTTAAGGGGAGAACACATTACGTTTTCATTGACTGCTCCATTGATTGCTCTGGGAGAACTGCTTCTAAGGAGAATACCACAGGGAAGTGCTCTTGGCCTGTACTATACATAATCTAGGTAACCTTATACTTTCAACGAAACTATTATGTTTCCTGATGATACGTCTCCATTGGTTAATGGTCCGCAGTAAACTTAATTCAGTTCAATGGGCAAATAACAGCCCTGCTTGAGTTCAAGGCTGGTACACATGTGAGAAAGACTTCAAGTTTGGTAACCTAGATCTAAATGTTTTAGTAGCGTATTACTTTGGACATTTTCATGTGTAACAATAGCTTGGCGATGGTCGCCTGATTCTGAGAGAGAGTTAAATTGCTAAAACGCGCTGTAGGTGCGATGTATGCTAAGTTGTCAATCTAGTTGCAAACCGTATTTTGCCTCTACGGGTGTATTGCCGCTGCCATGTATGTATGTATACAGGGTGTCTCACGACGAACTGCATCGATCTATATATGAAAGAGTATATATTGGATCAGCTACCTCTTGCAAAAATTTCTAGCCAAGTGACCGTTATGAGGAGGTGCGCCGTCATTTTGGTAAAATATTTGTCAAAGATCAGCCAGCGGCAAATTTTCTAAATATGTATCTCCAAAATTTTGTAAAATATTATAATAACGTTCACCTACAAAGAAACAATCGTGGTTATCTTATAATTAAAAATTACTTACTGATATTTACCGTTTAAATTTTCTTCCTAGAAATGCAATGCCACCACACCATCATACCTTACTGCGCAAAAAATGTTGGATTGCCAGCTTTCCTGGAAGTTTTGCATTCTAAATACGCGTGGATTCGAATCACTCCAGTAATGCGAATTGTGCCGGGTAAATATACCATTTTTGTAAATGTGGCTTCGTCCATCCAGATAATGTTGTTCAAGAACAATGGATTCTCTTGATACCATGTTAAAATAAATTCTCAAAAATTCACTCTTCTTGGAAAGTCAATATCAATGCTGGATTGTTTGCCGAATGGTTATGACTTACTTAGATATACCAAAGCAGGATGACAAAAAACTACATAAGCTACCTTCTTGCACCATACATAAATATCATCTTAAAAGGTGTCCATTTTAAATGGGTAATGAATATGACTTTTTTTTTGTATTTTTATAGGGGCAGTTTGATGAGAATGAGAAAATAGGTAGTTGTATTTAAAAAAAAAGTTTTGACACTTTTTCAATTCCAAAATTTAACTGTAATTTGCGGACACGCTGTATAATGTTTTCAAAAAATTCATTCGGTTTCGAATGCTAACCTATACGGTCAACAATTCTACAAATTTTCAATTTTCCAAGTTAAATATCTTTGCAGTTATAGAAGTTCAGATGCACTCGTCAATCTGTCAAAAAATTTTAAAAAATGTAATAATATATAGGCTGTTCCATTTAAATTAACAAAGTTGACAGCCACTTCCGGTACAACCGATGCGCTAGATTATTAAAAATATTTTAGTTCAATAGCACAGATCGGCTTTAGTATGCTGCGAAATTTTCAGAATTTTCCAGTGTATACTCTTTCATATATCGATCGATGAAGTTCGTCGTGAGACACCCTGTATAATGCAGTTGTTGAATGCATACGATAATTTTAATTCCTTGACCAAGATGGGTTCGTATCACACTTACAACACACGTAATGTTTTACAGTTGGAAATCGCAGTTCATGAATTATCATTCTATGAAAAAAAATCCACACTATATTTCAATAAAAGTTTATAATAAACTGCCGGACTTTTTTAAAACTATGACATAAAAGTTACTACTCCATGACTGAATTTTAGGTAATTAATAGCTTAATCTCAATGTCATATTTATTACATTATTTTATTTCTATTTTTTTAAAATGTAGGAGACCATTTTGTTATATTAGCTTTATGCTTATTGTTAAATGTTATATTATAATTGACTTGACCCATGCTATATTGTAGCCGAGAGGATGAATAAATATCTATCATTTTAAGTAGAAAACACCAATATTAAAATCACATTCGACTAAAACTGTTAAATGCATAATGCCCTTAGATCGTCCGAAAAGTTTCTACGAATATAAAGTACCTTAAATAAACGTTACATCAGGTATACGTGAACATAATGCTACGGCTTCATGTATTCTACCCCGTATTTTACTGTTACAGCGTCCTATACCCACTCAACAATTAGAAATCTAATTTATTGTTACAGGTCATAACGATAAATTCGCAATTTTCTTCTTCTATCGTGCCTTGGTACAATCTCGTCCATTCTCAAATGTCTGGTTCATACAAAACTAAATATAGTTTGTCCAATCAATATATAGAGCCAGAGTGTGTCTACAACTTGGTGTGTTTTGCACGAAAATTCTTATAGCAGAATATTCGAATTCTAGTCTTTCTATACTCAAAGATTGTTTCTTGAAGGATAATATTGCCAGTAAATCATATACTTATGTAATATTAAGTGATATAAGTCGATATTATATTCACATGTATGTATACTCGGAACTTCCATAACTGTAGATAAAATTACGCCAGGACGGTGAGTTATGGTAGATTGAACACACTTCTGGCCATCTGACAACCACCCGTAAGTATGTAACACCTGTCAGTGACACGTGGCTCCGTAAACAAAAACCCCGAAGACCTTCTCTCGGAAGCTTTATATTCCAGATAACAGTCCCTATCCTTGATCCTAACGTACTTCAGACTACGTGACATAACGGATCCTGATACACAATGTGTTATTTTACGCAACACTGCTGACTGTTGATATACTTCCACCTCATTATGTATAATTTTAACATTTCGCTAAAAACTGTTTCTTCTTTCCAACATGTACTATTGATATATATCTTGATTTCTCAAGAAAATGAATTTTCAATTCAAAAATCATTTCCGTGTCTTGATTTCTATATATTTAAATTTGAAATTATATAGTTTGTGCTATTTCTAAATCTGTAGGCCGTTTTACATTACACTATTTACTGGTCAAATCAGTAGCCATATTTTTCTTGTTACATTTAATATGTATACGTTATATTTTTTATATTATATTTTCGAAAAAACAAAATAATAACTAATGTAGTGTAAACCGATTTTAATGGATGGTATCATTAGACAATTACATAAGCGGCGATTTTATAAAAATACTTATAGAGGTGTTAGGTTTGCGTATTCGTAATAATTCAAAGAAAAATATAAAATATATAGGTATATGGTGTCTCACGATGAACTGCATCGAACGATATATGAAAGAGTATACATTGAAAAATTCTGAAAATTTCGCAGTATACTAAAGCCGACCTGCGCTATTGAACTAAAATCTTTTTAATTTTTAAATTCTTTAAATTTTTAATAATCTAGCGCATCCGGTTGTACCGGAAGTGGCTGTCAACTTTATTATTTTAAATGGGAACATCCTATATATTATAACATTTTTTAATTTCTCGTTCAAATTTAAAGTAAGTTTGTTAAAACAACTATGTTGTTATTTTCAACCATATTTGAAATATTTGCATTTTTTTTACGACGGACGAGTGCATCTGAACTTCTATAACTGCAAAGGTATTTAACTTGGAAAATAATCCTAAATTTATTCGTCATACTTTACGACAACATTTAATTCTTATGTGAAAGTAAGTGTTAAAATATATAATAAATTACTCGGCAATATTAAATTTTATAATAATATACTGAGAGAAATATCCTTTTCATTTAAAAGAAATTGCGTTAAACCAAAAGTTTTTGCGTTTTCTATATGGCCAACATGATTTGGTGTTTCCTTGAAACGGAATATAATTTTAAATCCATGGATTTCTTCGGAAATAATATATTTTTCGTTGAAACTGTTTATTCCTTTAAGTGAAAGATATTGATAGTTGATTCAAGTCCCCTTTATTTTGAACTTGAAAACTATGCAGATTGGCAGAAAACCGTAAGCATGTTGATTCAAGGGTTTTTTTTCTTTTTCTTGTAACATTTATTCATTTTAGACCTAAGTGTAAACATAACAAAATGCCGTGATCATTTTCAATCGAAATGAAAATGAATTATCTCCAAAAACCCATGCACTAATGGGGGGAGGGGTAAATTGCCGTTAGAATGTTGTAATTCCTAGTAGTATTGGGGAGTTGGTCACAGTTGACCACCCAAGCACTCTAGTATGCCGTTAAAGAAATCGTCCTTTCAATGTCGATGTTCCCTCCTATCAGATGTTGTTTTAGTAAATATACCAGATTAGTATGTTGCGATCGTAGTTTCCAGCATAAAACAGATGTGAAATATTATCTGTTACTGGAATGAAATAGGAGATGCACCATCTATGCGACAATTTCTCTACTACAGTATAGTATATCTGCTCGTATGCTGTACTATATGGGGAGAAAACTGCTATACGAAAATAAAATGCGATATTTATTTTTACTTCCATGTAAATATTTAGTTAATTAATAAATACTGCGCTAGCTTCAATAAATCTACCAACGAAATTATTTGTTTGATTGAATACAGGAATATTTTTAATATTCCTAAATCAAGTAATAAATTAGTAACTGTAACCAAATGCATGAAAAATGGTTGAAAACAACAAGTTGGTTTTTCCCGTGTATAAAAACCTTCAAACAGTATATACTGCTGTAAAGTTCATTGGCTTATAAGTAAATCAGCATTAACTGAAAAGATTCCAATTATCTCTGAAATTTCTTTAACCTCGCGCGAAAAATATTCACTTTTGTTCATTATTGTTTGTGTATCTGAGAATTATGCACGTTGGAACATGAATGAAACTAAAATACTTCCACGTAAAAAAGCACTCAGCTTGAACACAGGTGCTTGCATTTTCCGTTAAAAGGCAAAAGTTTTAAAACAATGTATACATGCGTGTCCACGCAAATAAACCAAAACGTCCGGCTTTTTTATTTAAAATACTGTTTATAATTCAATAATATGATAACGTACTTAAAAGAAACTAAAATATGTTGTTAAATATGTACATAATAATGACAATATAATATGTGATGTGAATTGTCTCACTTAAACAGAAGTTATAAAGACATTATAAAATATTAATCAAAACTGATGGTGCGGGATGATCGCTTATAGCAGTGATACTCGATCTTATAATGACTTTTACCATTCTTTCTGCGAGCAGAAAGCCGGTGCCGCTGAACTGCGAGTTAAAAGAATATAATTTGCGCTAGTATCCCAGCTTCGTTGTGCACACCCATAAGCGCTTATAGTTTGAAGTGTGATCTATCATCCAGGCTATCAGCTAGCATCACAGCTCCGTTGTGCACGCACCCTAAGGAATGTATTCGAGAACTGAATAACCTGAAACACCATAATAAAGTCACTTTATTGTGAGTACTCGGATATTCGGCAATCGAAGAAAACGCAAAAAATCCATGAGTTAGCAAAAAATGAAAAAATGCTTCATGTATAAGTCGAGAACCTGTTCTAGCAGCGTCTAAAAACAGAGTATGAGGGCAGGTAGGAAGTTGGGTCAAAGAAAAACACAAAAAGCACTGGAAACATACAACAAGGCTAAATCATGGAAAACTTTCATTATGGGACCATAAAGGAAAAAGGCCGACGAACTACTTGTAACTCAGTAAGACTCATCTTTGCAGGGTAACATGTTGCACAGTGCACAGTACACATTGAAAGGACACCTACAAAAAATTGGGATCAATATTGGAGATACCAACTCCAACTGTAGGAGTGCGAGGCTCTGGACGCACAATGATAGGCAATTTTGTGTAAACCAAAAATATTCACAATGGTAAATTTTCCCAAAAACTTGATCAGTAAGTGACTGTCTTTTATTTTAACACACATTTGATAAGATCAATTTACCTTCCTGGCACGCACAAAAACACTGGTATTAGAAGGATCAATGCACCACTAACTTTAAGACCTACTAGAATCGAAAATTTTCCGATGCAGCGAGTACTAAATCACTATCCTGGCTTGTTTCCACAAACTCAGCGACATTTCTTACCCGTACGCAGAACACCGATTAATTTTTTTTTCTTAATCTTAGCAAATTCAGTCTATGGGAACCAATCAGCAGGCCTATTATGGTTTTAGGTATTCTTGTCTTTACTCAGAAGTCAGAAGATCATCTGTAAATTCAAGCCCTTACTACTACAAGAACTGTTTTTCCTATCTTTCGCCTGGTTATTTTTGCCACACTTCTTCAGAATTATTGTGTATTCATTCATTTAAGGACTGTTTAACTGCTGAGTTCTCATCTTATTGTTCCTCATGTTCATGCGGTTGTTGTATTAGTATTAAGTTTATCTGCATGCCCATTTCGTTTAGGGTGCTTACGCAGTTTCAAATTTGCTTAGGGTTAACACTACGTGACAGAATCCCTATTAATGCGCAAATGTTGTTCGTACTTAGGTAAATTTTTTTATAAAACTGAATTTTGATATGATCCTTGATCATTTTGAAAGTGATTCCTTTAGCTACGCTCAAAAAGATGTCATATGTGACTATATCATCTATGCAGGAGGAAAATTTGAGAATATTTCCGATATAGTTCAAATTCGCTCAATTTTGCGAAAAGATGGTGTCAGTCATTAGAACTAGTTGGGGTTGACATCAAGATTACCTTGGTAGTTTTAATAAGGAAAGGGGAATTCAATATTAAAACCAAAAAAATATATGGGGAAAACATAGATTGGACAATGGAAGTTAAGTATCTACAGGCATTATCTTTGGCATAGAAGTATGTCCAAGATTTTTACCTTCACTTTGCTATAGAGAAGGATTCATTTCATTTTCTGTTCGAATTTTATTTGTTTCAACCTGTGACAGTCCAAAACTATGTCATTTTGCTTCCTTTGTGGCAATAGGAGTTGCCTTAGGTATGAAACCTTTTTTCTTTCTAGCGATAGTGATTGTAAACCTTCTAACTAACATTCTACTAGAACCTTTGAGAATAGTCCTCTGAAAAATTAACGATTTCTGTAATATTCATCGCCAATAGGCATCTTAAAGTGGAAATTAACTATTGCTTTTTAATGCAAAAAATGTATTTCCAACAAAGTACGCAATGAGGTTTTTCCCATTATTCTGTCAAAGCTATCATTTTTGACATGCTAGTATTACATAGATTATAGAAATAATTCTTTAAACCAAATGTTTTAAGCACTTCTTTTTGTTTCAAAGCTTTATTACTTACATGAGAGAAATAGATAGGTATTTTAATTGATATCTAAATATATTTTTGGTTTTAAAAAATGTGTTATTTGACTTTATTCAAATTATCATGTTTTCGAGTAAAGAATATTGCTTTGAATATAATAATATAGCAATGTAGTAAAAATATGATTGAAATAATTGGGCAGTCAACGATTTGGCGAATCGACACAGAGCAGTGACCAATGTTTCGCAATAGACCGACAATATTCGCAAAAAGGGTCGTTCTTGCAAAGATTCGATTGTTAAGAACCATTTTTAACGACAATATCGGTGTTTAAAATCTTAGCATCTTTGATTTATAGTTTATATTATTTTGTGGGTGCCATTTCCGTTAATAACGTAAATAAAATGTGTAGTACCAAATCGTATTTAATGACGCAACGACTATAGGGTGCCAGTACTTCAAACAATTGGGTCTGTGATTGAGTACTCTTCTTCTCTACAGTAAGTATTGGTATTTTCGCGGTACAAGGCACATTTTATTTATTAATGGTTGTCGATTATTTTTGTATGAAACGCGCCTAAATACAAGCCGATGAAAAAGAAACGCCTAAAAAATATTTGGGTCATTCCGCAGAAGAGAATGAATATTGACTGAACTCAAATACTGCAACCCTTAAGGGAAGTTCTCGTTCTTTCTCCGATTAATATCCTTTCCACGTTAATGTCATCGTAAAACCTCTTTGTTTTATAGTATCAGTAAATTTTATAGATTTTAAGAGAGAGAGAGAGAGAGAGAGATCTCCAAAAAGTCAGATCTATTTATAATTTTGATTTCCTAATGTAATTTTAAGTTTGGTTGTACTGCAAACTTCTTCTAGACCCCTTGCCACAAATTGCACTAAACTGGACGTACTGCTGTGTACTGATGGTACCAGCACAAATGTAAATTGAAAAGAAGAAAAAATGAAAATTTAAATTTACTAGCTCAGCGGATAAAAATTTAAAAGGGCGCAAAAGAACTCTAATAACCTCAAGGTTATTTTCAGAATTGAACTATTCATAAAAAATAAAATGTGGGCGTTTGAAAAATTGACTTTCTTTAAAACTGCAAAAATTGAAAAGGTTTGATCTAAAATAAACAAACAGAAATTTTGAATAACGTTAACAATCATTAAATTTTATTTTTATATAAAAAAAAAAAAAACATTTAGTTACAATTTGCAAAATTTAACCTTGGACTGAAAGTCCTGGACGAAAACAAAAACTGCATGAATCTACAATTACGAAAGGACAATTCAAAATCCTCTAAACAAACAAAAGACAGATTTGTTCTAGAAGAAAATCCAATTCGCACAAAAAATCCACGTGGTCTCAAAATTCAAACACACAAAATTAATTTAAACGTGGACAAACAAATGTATTAATAATAAATGAAATTTAAACACAAGCACAAAGCTTCTTTTCACCTAATCCAAGGTGATTAATTACTCAAAACTACATTGAAAACTAAGAAACGGAAAATTAAACTCTTTAAACTAAAAAAACAATTTCTTCTAAAACAAATTACAATAACGGATCTTACATCTGACATGTGTACACAAACAAAATACAACAGCAATTATTTAATGAGTTTCTTGAAAGATGATAAAAATTTCAAATTAAACGAACAACATATTAAATGTAAATGAAATTACCAAAATGGCATCAAAAAAAATAAAAGACATGTACTTACGCCGGCATCGTTTAAGGAACTACCTTTTAGAGGCCCTACATCGCATACATATAACAATCTACAATTGCGTGCCAAAGCGGCGCATGAAATGCAAAGAAAATTCTTGAATAAACTACAAAATATACAATACTGACGAAGGCAATATGTACAAATGAATGAAATAAATATACACAACTGAACAATTACATTAATTCCAACAATCAAATCAATTAACAAAATCTTTTCAAAATAAAATATTAAAACTGTGGAAACTCTATCATTGCATTGATAAAGGTAATCTGGTATGAATAAAAATACAAATTTGAATTTCCGGAAACCCGGGTGCCAAACCACAGCCGTACGTTTCAATAGCAAAGATATCATCATCGGCAAAAACACTGAACTGAGTTCTGAACGGTAGAACAGTGGCAAAATGTGTTGTGGACCGGTTAATCTATATTCAAAGTGTCAAAATAGGAGTGCCTGTGAGACAGTCTGCTAATGAGAGATTACATCCAGAATGCGTTGTACCAACGATTAAACACGGTGGCGGTTCACTGTTTGAGATTGTTTTTCATACTCGAAAACAGGAACATTACAGAATCGTTCGGAAAGAACAGTATCGCGAAATATTAGAAGTACATGCCATTCCTTCTAGGCTACGACTAATTGGTGAGAATTTCATCTTCGTACATGACAACAATCCGAAGCACGCAGCCCGAATATGCAAACGCTATTTGAGTGAACAAAATGACGGAAATATTTTACAAATCATGGTATAGCCACTGCAGAGCCCCGACCTCATCCCTTTTGAGCTGTTGTGGATTGAACTTAACAAAAGGATGCGAATTGTTGGTCCTACTTCAAAAAACAACTCTGGAATATTCTGCAACAATATTGGATAAATATTCCAGCCAGCATTCTAATAATATTAATCACAAGAATGTCGAGAGTTGTCAGAGCAGTGGTCAACGCCAAGAGTGTATATTTTTAAAAGAAAAATCTTTAAGAAATAACATTATTATTCTGTTTTTTTTTTTATTATTTTTTGTTAGATTGTAATAGTTCTTATATTTTAGAGTAACAAATTTACTTTTATAGTATTAGTTGCCATTTGTTACCTATTTGGTCAAATTTTCATAGACGGTAGTCGTCTGCTTGTCTAGGTTTCGATAAAGCTAAAGTTACGACAAATCAAAATGCTGTAGTTCTAGACGCAACATGGAAATGGTTGCCTAAGTTGCACAAAGGAATTAAAGTTGTGACGACTAAGTAAATTCTTGTAGTCTGCTCCCTCTGTATAACATAATATTGATTATCAACCTTATAGAATATTTATTTTTGTAAGCGACGCTGGATCCTTTCACAACCCACTGCAGGAATACATACAGGGATCACATCAAGAAGGAATGCACCAAAGAGTTAATAACAAAACAGAAATACACAATTTTAAAGGATATAATGCTTTTGTAATTTATGCATAGCAGATTATAATATTTTACGAAGAATAAATCCTTAGATATCAGCGAAAAAGAGGTGGTTTAATGTGTTTCTCAGAGCGCAGCGTTTTGTTTCAGATGCTAATTATGCTGGTATTGAACAAAATGGACAAAGGTATATTGATGAAATTCAATAATTGTTCGTTCCGATCTGATTTATCTATGCTGAAAATTATATAATCAGATTAGAACGAATAATAATTATTTAATTTCATCAATATACTCATACATCCAGTCCATAGGACTATAGACATCATCAAAATGGATAAAATTGATAGAAAAGTATCAAGAGGAGGTAGTTTATATAAACAAATAAAGTATTTGATCATTCCGCGCTATACGAGATTTTATTAATTGTTGTAAAATGTTCGACTCGGTCTTCGGTTAAGAATGGGAATGAACGTATTCTCGAAATAATTGTAAATTGAATTACTAAAGCTTCGTGTAGCATAAAGTGATGGGATTTTTGTGTGTGAATAAAATTTGATAATTAATAACGCATGGCAGTAGAGTAATTGTGTTTTTGCCGATGTAAGTAAGTTTACTAACTTTGCACCAGTTAAATATATATATATATATAATATCACTTTGCTACTAATAGATAAACGATACTTGCACATCAGATCCAGATCGTTCAAGTTTTCTGATAGATTCCTTTATTTGTTTTTCGCTAAAAGTAAGTAAGTGAATATTGCAAGGTGTGTGTTGATGACAGTGTAACAGATCACGCATATTTTTGTAACAAATTAATTAAATTGTAATTAACTTCTTTCGGTGAAAGCCTTTTCATTTCCTCGAATAAGCATTAAAATTATTTGTATGTATGTATTAGCTTAACAGATTTAACGACTACCTACTAGAATCTCCAGAAAAACTAAATACATACATATTTACGGATTGTAATGATTATATCGTATTTGTAGAGGGAAGGTAACTTTAGGTTTAGGGTATCGTTACCAGTTTCGTGACATTTCATTCTCTCGATTTTCATAATCACGAAACTTTTCTCTCTGCACGAACACTAAACAAGAATGACATGCAGTATATAAGGCCACCCCTAGGATCTCTAGGCAAAGATTTCCATAGACATTGATCCAACATTCCATATCGATAAGGAATAAAGCTTGCATGGGTTGATATCAGGCTTCCCGACAAAAATAACTATATATAACTTTGGAGTAAGAAATAAAGAAATTAGTCAGTAGCGTATGTCCCCATTGAATGTAATTTATTAAGCCCATAAATAGGTTATTACGCATATACATTATAAGCAACTGGATACAAACCATTATTATTATTGTAATCGACGTCTACATGTTAATACATGTAGCACTAATGGTTTACTATATAATTCTAGCGATTTCATTTTGTATTATTACAATTATAGTAATTGTAAGGAAAAGCGAGTGTTTTGGACGACTGTTGGGCAAAATAGGGGCAGTAACTAATTTTTACAGCGATTAGGCTTTTACCGGCTTAGAGATATTTATTCACTTCCGCTATATTGCCCATCGCTGACTTTGACCATACACACTATGAACGTCAGAACAAATTTGTTAAACAATGTATATAATCCGCTGCGACTCGGTGTGAATACATATTGCAAGGAAGGATAGAAGGAATAAAATTGGCCTAATTCTTCACAAATTCTTTAATATTGATCAGGTCAGCTAAGAAAACAATTAAATAAGGATGTTCCACCGAAGACTGGGTCTTTGATTACAGCTCTATTTTTGATATTAGGAAAGAGTCTTTTATATAAAAGTTTTACAGAATCCAATGATGCGTAACCTAAAAATATTTTGACTATACAGGGTGTTCCAAAAGTAGGAAAAACGCATAGACTTACTCCGTTCTTTTACATAGTATGTCCTATATATTATTCTATTTATAAATTCTACGAAGAAAAATAACATGACCTTATATAAGCTACTATATGCGTATCTACAATAACAACATTGTTATTTACGCTTTTGTAAAAAATGGCTCTTCAGCAAGCTATTCATATTGTAAACACCATATACACATACTTAAGCTTGACATAACAGTAAAACTAAAATCAATACAATTATATACAGGTGTCCACTGTAATCCTGACCACTTGCTTAACTTTAGCCCACGGTTACTTGATTTTTTTAAATGGCACCCTATATCTTTGCTTATGTTAAATAAGCCCTTACACAAAGTCCTTTTAAATTATACTAAACATTTATGATACCTCTGCAGAATTTTGTAGATAATGATTTTTTATTTTTTGAAAAAAGAATGATATTTAATGATAATTAGCAGAAATAATAATACCTATTTATAATAGTGCAGGCCATGACAATCATTTCACCAGCATAATAATTAAACGTCAAATTTGTCAACAAATAATTTTGTATGAGTATTTTATCCTTCTTACATATAAGTGATTGTTTACTTATTTTCTTGTTTACCTTATTATATATTTACTTAATTACTTAAATACTACGTATTTTATTCATAAACCATTGAACTAAGACTTAATGTTTGTCTTTCATTTATAATAAAATGTCATTTGAGAGGAGTACTTTTGCTACTTTCTGTGGGGCTTGTTCGCTTAGCATTTCTAAGCAAATGTCTTGGATACAGCTCGATATCCCCGTCGCATCGATTGTATATGGCTTTTTAGCCTTGATAATTCGAAGAGCCATCTTATAAACTGCTTCTGACGATTCTAAGTCGACTCTCTTTCCGTCGAAATATACTATCGGTTTCAAAGCCAAATCATTATGCTTGGTAATTTTTCTACATTATGATGCTTGGTGGTTAAGTGCCTTTTTAGTTTTGACGGTTTTCAACTGCACTAAATCCTGTGCCATCATTATTCAAAACTATGAAACCAAACTAAATATAAGAAGTGTCACATTGGCGTTTAAATGTGGAACGAAATTGTTTTAATATTGAGGGTACTTGGCTTAAACTCAAATCGCTGTCATTCGAATCAGGCGCATTTTCTTGTTCAGTGTCAATTACTTTAGTGATCTTCAAAAATGGGTCCAATGGACCTCCCCATTTATAAAGAATTAGTAAAAAGCTATACATTGAATTTATTTTGCAATAGCTAAAGCCGTGGAAAGACATCGCAAGTAATGCATAAATTTTATATTTCAAGTATAGTAAAGCTATGGTGTATTATCTTAGAATTGTATTGGTGGCGTTTATATATATATTGATGGTTTTATACACATAGGTATTAATGTATTATATATTATGTGACGAAGAGTGAAAAGAAAACCTAAAAAAATGAGGTCCAAATCGATATATCGATAGATGACATTCGAAATCGGTAGATACCGCATATCGCTCCGCGGGCCACCACTTCGAAAAGCGCTGCTCTAAATAACTAATTCTTTCTTAGTCCTCATACATAGGTATTCGTTAAATCCAGTTTACACTGTTGAAAATATTACGGTGTTGGCGTTAATTTTGAGCTAGTCAAATATTTTAGTGTTGATTTTTCCAAACTTTGCCAGACGAGTTGACTACGCGTATTTAATAGAACAGAAATTACTAGAATTTCGTGTGAATTCTTTGTTCAGATATGAGGATTGACTATTTTTCTAGACATTCAGAAGCGTCAACCAATCAGAATTTTTCCCTCGGATAGAATTATAGAAACCCCACCTATTTTATACAGTATTGCATTGTACGCACCACCTGCATTGCACGTGTATCTGTTTTCGTGTTTGATTCTCCGTATTAACATATCCAAACAAACCACCAAATGTGACTGACTTGCAAAGTGTAACCTCGTGTTATTAAACGTTAATTCCAGTGGGCATAAAAAATTTCAACATCTTAAAGATGTATTGGGAACATCTATTTACGCAATTAGTTTACACTTGAATCAAATAGCATAAACATTCAGTTAATTTTATAATGGTTCTCAAAAAATCATTTTAAAATTGGTACGTTTAGTTGAAACCAAAACTTGTGAATGAGTGGTTTTGCATATTCATAATTGAGAAAACGTCTTAAAGAGAGAATATTATAGCACTAAGAAATAGGAGTTGCATATTAAAAAGACGTGTTTAGAAAATGGTGTTAAAACACCCAATAGATCGCATTCATTTAGTTAAACAGCTAGTAAATTTGTCTAGTCTAGTTCAAATAAAATGTGACTAGAAGTATTTTATAATTCCACGTGTCAGTTGGACAAAATAACCCCTTAGCAATAGACAATACTTGACTATCTTTGCTCGACAAATTTAAACTTCTACAGTTCTCGACAAAATAACACGAAAAGAGTGTGGACCTCTCCTGACTATTAAATTAGTCAAAAAAGTGTTAAAATTTTCAACAGTGTATACTATATGCTTGAAATTTTTGGATAAATGCATTTATTTATGGCATTTATTGCTTTATGTACTTATTAGATATACAGGGTGATTCATTTTTTTTTCGGGAAACTTAAACAGGATATTCTACCCACCATACATTTATAGAATATAGTCTAGAGTAGATGAAACACCTAAGAGAAGAGAACAACCAAGTCTAAGAACAAAAAAAAATATGAATAAATTAAAACTAAGACTCCTTTCTAGTTTATACTATTCATAGTAAACATAAACCTTAATTCGCCACAAAATATAAAGACAACCTTTAAACTGGTACAATAACTCTTCTTAACTAAAAAGTTATAAGCTGCAATATCATTTACAATATTACATTAGGTATATTCAAAATAATATATCTAAACTGAAAATATTTTTGAAATAATTCGCCCCTATATGCAAGCAAAACTCCTCCATAACTATTAAAACCATGCAAATACATTTTTCAATTATGAGATTATTATTATAAATCGTATCGCTAATCCTTACTTCTACTAGTATAAATTTTCATTCTCTTAGCGACAACATTGTCAATATAAACAGATTCGTTTCGTAGCCACAGCTTTGATTGACTTTAATTCGCAAAATACTTTTAAATTAGATTCTAATTCTTACGTCAAATGCTAATAAAGAGAATGATTTATATGTGCGAGTAGTGTCGGCAATTCATTAACAACAACATTCATCGGAATTCGTTATGCATTTTGCAAAAGTCACAGTATAATGTAAATCGACGAAGTCCAGTTGAAAATAGAAGTATGAACCGGCCAAACCGAAAAATTCCAATGTAGTGCTGATCTCATTATAAAGACTTCTTTTTTCTAATGAGACGAGGGGCTCGCTCAGCCTGTCAGGTCTGAAGGCTTTGCGGCTTGTTCGTCCCGTAAAGCCTGTCAAGTTTGTTCGCTCCGTCAAACATCGTCAAGTGCCCAACTTTTTTTGACAATTAGTTTTTAATACTAAGCTTAATAAACCATAGTATTGTATTATGCAACACCATTTACATAGAGTATACACATTCATTCATGGTTTTCTACGGAACTGGCTAGTTGGAAATTTAACTAAACTATTCAGCTTCCAAAATTTGAGATTTGCAATAATTGGGTAGTAACTCTTTAAATATTTTCAAATTTGTTACATTTCCGAAAGTCGTAAACATTGTTATTTTAAACGGAACATCCTATATAAATTGCAATTTTGAATTCCGTATCTATAAAATTCTATAAGGATTATTATTTATATTAATATTATACAAGGTTTTCTATACCTATCTTCAAAGTATCGAAGAATAATATTTCAATCAATGAAACAAAACGAGCTGCAGGTGGATAGACTACATGCTTAAAAGGAAGATCACTTTATATCACCATCGTGAGAGAGATACCGGTAGTTTGCGTCGAAAGAGGAGGTCCGCAGAGTGGGGTTTTGTCCCCATTGGGGGGACTACTAGTAAAGTTGAACAATAAAACATAAAACTTAGGGGCATGCAGATGAGCTTGTCAATATGACCCTGAGTAAACAACAGCGTCGTGTGGAACAAAATGCAAAATGCTCTGCAAGCATGGACCAACCATGTCAGTTCCTCCGAAATGAATGAGGCAGCAATGGAATGTTTTCTAGACCTTCTTCCTCTCCATTTGGCGATAACAGGCAAGACACGGAATGAGGCATCTCAGGTTGCAAGAACTACCAAGTGGCTGTTATGTAGGATTGGGACACAATGATGGACTCATGTGGAAGGCAAATGATTATAACATAGATGATAGTACTAATACGCAACGAGAATCAAGACACAAAAAGGCAGATGAAATCCTTCGGAGAAAGTAAAAAAACCTTTAAAACTCCTATTGAAACAAATAGAATTAATGAAAACAAGACAGATTTTAGAACTGCTACATACTTCAACCAAATAATTTCCCTATGATCGTTAATACTAACAAAAATACAATACGATTATGTGAATACTGCTTTATGTGAAATGCTGAAAAATGTAACCAAAAAAAAAAAACCAAAAACGAGAAACTTTTTTAGTGCATAATATATAATATGAATATTTTAAATACAAAATATGTATAAACACTCTTATATATCGTCGAAATTTCTATTATATGAACCACTGGCGGCTCCTGAGTTATGAAAGAGGGTGGGCACAAAATAAGAACTGGCCTATCTTTTGTACATAAAATCCATTCTCCTATGTTCATAATTGCATTCAGTCGCTTTTCTGACATTGTGCTTCTCAGAAGGCTTAATGCGTTTGAGGGTAAATAAAACATCGTTCACATTCTGCTGTCGACATGGGGGTTGTACAAATAATATCCAACAGTTATATGTTTCTGTCAAAACTTTTTTTAAGTTGTTGTGTGTTATGAACACTAAAAGTGGGAAAACACCACTTACATCCACGTCACACATGTCCTCGCGCTTATAAATTATTGAACGTTCACTTTTCAATTTTACGCTGTCCAAAATAGGATAAGATATCACAGCTTTTTATACATATAATTAACCGACACAAAATATGACGATTTTTTTTCCACATCTTCGTTGTACTTAATTTTATGTCGCAAATAAGCACTGTCAACTATTCACGTATGTCCACGTATGTCATGTGAGAAACGGAATTTTCGGGTTTCTTTGCCCTCTGTGCGATATGCTTTAAATCATTTAACCCACGTTTATTCTACGCACTAACCTCGTTCTTAAAAATTAAGCAAATAAAACAAAATAGTTTATTTCTTAGTGAACATCCGCACATCCACTAATATTTTTCATATATATTTTTATTGAATACTCTATTGTAGGAATAGGCCATCCTTTCCCCTTAATTAAAAGTTTTTCCTCAAATGAGAGCAAGGTTTTTTTAAAGTATAAATAAACGTCACTTCAAGCCTTTGAAATCACACACTGCATTACACTTTAACGCGTACCGCGCAGCGTTGATAACGATACTGTCGCAATGAATGCAAGACGTTAACCGGGGACACGGCATTGCGTGCCCCAAAGCGACCGTATAAGCGCATTTAGCGAAGATAAACGGAATCGTCCAATTCATACTCCAAATAAGTACATCGGAAAGAATGCTCCAGAACATAGTTCGCTTGTGCGGAAGGAAAGTTTGATACATCGTTATAAAAATACGCTAAAAACAATAAAACAAACTAATGCACTAAATTACATGCGAATTTCTTTCTGTGTTTATCTTGGTGGTTGGGTGGGCACGTGCCCGTGTGCCCTTTAGTAGCAGCCGACACTGATATGAACAATCTTAGTATGTAAACACCGTCGTTTTATTTAGTTACGACTTTAGTAATTTAGTAATGGAAACCACGGGAAAACTTTACACTGGGAGCACGACCTGGGAAGAACTCCCAGATCTTGTTACTGAAAGCCAGCAAATTATTATTATCTTTCTGAGTTTGGAAGCGGCAACTTTCACGTCCCCTCAATTCCGACAACCGAAGCTGCTTCGTTTTTCACACCTCATGAATTTGAAATTGAAATAGGATAGACCAACGTATTCTAAAAACAAATAAAAGCAGTACCTGTCCTAATACTTAACAATAACTTAATCCTAATTATTCTAACCAATAGTAATTAAATTAAAGGTTTATATTTTAAATATTTTATTTATATATCCCAACCAATTCAAATCGCCAAAGAGTTCGAAATATTATTAAATACTATATATTATGCAGTAACCTATCTAAGTCTTTAGCAAAAAAGACAAAAATTCTCACCATTCAACCGGAGCGCCAAATTGATATTAGAAATTTTATCTTTAGATGTCCAGAACGCGAAAAACTTTAGCTACGTCACTGAAGCCAGAAAAAGACCAGAAATAATAATAAAACTAGAAGGGGTTATGAAGAGGTGGCTAAACCGTTTCAAAACGATAATCGATGAAGAAGATATAGCCGAGATGGGAGAAAGAGCAGATAATAAAAGTAACATATAGAGAAAGTAACGAAATAGAATATGAAGCACAAAAGCGTGATTCAAGTAAGTAAAAATGGGAAAGCACCGAGAATCGATGTCTTTGGGAACGAGCTCATTAAAGCAACAGGAAAACCGGGAGTGGATCTTACTGAGGTAATAAATGCTGCATAGAAATCTAAAAATATCCTATTCAATTTGGTGATGACTTTAAATTGTACCCACACACCAAAAAGAGAACGCAACTGACTGTGACCATTAGAAAGGAATATCCTTCTTGTGCACAGTAAAATACACGCATAAGGTATTTTGGAAAAAAAAAATGCGCAATCAACCAACATGGATTTAGAGCAATCAATAGTTAAACGTTTGGAACGGGACAAAAATCTGTATTTATGCTTAGTGGATCTCTGTAAGGCCTTTGACAGCGCCCCCAAGGAAAAGATATAGCAAGGTCTGTGCGGAAAAAGATACAAGTAAACAACTGATCCCACACACCACATTTCGTCCGACAGATATGCACTGGATGTCCCAATCACCAAAACATGTCCATATCCATTACAGATGTGGGTAGATATCCATTACAGATGTTGGATAGATATCCATGAGACATTCGTTTTGAAGTTAATTACAATTGTTTATGAAATTAATAGAAATATATCTATCGCAATTTTAACGTAAAAATTAATCCCAAAATAGGCACAATTTGCTTGTTTGGAAATTATTGATAAGTACATGAACTTTGTATGAAATAGCTTATGGATATCTATCCGATGTTATAGATTAATAATGTTTAAATTTCAGATTGCTGAATGCTAAGTCACATATCCATTTTAGGTCACTCGATTCAGATAGGGTTTATCTTTTATTTGCATAAAATCTGCTATCTCATTTCTAAGCTCGTAAAACCGTTTCAACATTTTTCCTTTGCTTAACCATCTGACTTCACAATAATATGTTACGTCGTCATATTCGGCTGATATTTCATCCAAAAACGCCTTGAACTGACGATGGTTAAGCCCTCGGGATCGAATAAAATTGATGGTTTTTACTACCACATTCATAACATTCTGAAGTCGAATGGACTTAGAACACAAGTTCTGTTGGTGGATAATGCAATGAAGGACTATCAAATCATCTTTTTGTACATTTAATTCAGTTGCTTTTTCATACAAAATTCCGATGAAACCTTTACATAAGCCGACCATAGAAGGTGCATCATCTGTGCATACACCAACTAATTTTGACCATGGCAAACCAAAACTTGTGAATACCTTTTCAACTTCATTAAAAATGTTCTCTCCTGTAGTGGTTCCTTTTAGCGGCTGTAGAGCAAGCAATTCCTCAGTAACAGTGAACTCTTTATCAACACCTCGAATAAATATAGCCAGTTGAGCTGTGTCAGACAAATCGGTGCTCTCGTCTAATGCTATGGAAAATGATTCAAAACCAGCCATACGGTCAGTCAAAGTTGTTTTTATATCATTAACCATCATTTCTATACGTCGGGCAACAGTTCGTCTTGACAAACTAATTCTTTCAAATTCATTTTTCTTTTCAGGACACAAAACACTGCGAACTTCTAACATACACACCTTGATAAATTCTCCTTCGGCAAATGGTTTTAATAACTTTGCCAATTTTGAACTAACTATAAAACTAGCTTTTAGAACATTACGAAGTTGTGTTCTTTGTTTATGAAACATTTGCTGCTGTTTTTCCAAATTTGCGGTAAGCTTCTGGATTTTGTTTTTTCTTATTTGTTCTGTCAGTGAGAGCAGCATAGGATACTTAGTTGAGTAATGCCTCTTTATATTGAATTCTTTCATTACTGAAATGGATTCATTACACAGCAAACAAATAGGCTTACCATTGTGCAAGATAAAAAAGAATTCTTCAGTCCATTTTTTCTTGAAACTGGCGACCCTTTGCATCTACTTTTCGTTTCTTTCCACCAGACATCATTTTCGTTTACTTTTCGTTCGATAAACTTAATAACAAAATATAATTAGTAAGCACTCAAGATGCACACAAAGTCACAAAGCAAATTGACGGCACTAGCAGTTCGCTAGGATATCGCTTGTCGAAGTTATCACCTCGGTAGCTCAAATAGAACTAAACTAAAGTTTGGGCCACCCACCCGCTTATATAGGCAAAATGAAGGAATGATCTAGAATCGTCTAGTGTAGAACATTTGAGAAGCTATAATCTTTTGTTGCGCCGCCAGTGAGGCGGCAAACATCAAAGGCTTTGATGTTTGCCCCCTCACTCTTTGATGATCGCCGCCACTCGGCTTGCTCGCTCATTTGATTCCCCAGGAGCAAGCGACAAACCCCATATCACTCGCTCTTCCTCATTTGGAGTGAGCATGAGTAAGTAGTGTAATATACTTTTTTTAATTGGGTTTTTCAAAATGTCAAATCTTACAGCGGGCCGGATCTGACCCGCGGGCCGGTTGTTGCCCACATATGGGTTAGATGTTAAGCATAAATCAGTATGTAAATGGTATTTGCTTGTGAAGTCTTGTTTATTTTGTGTAAATTTTAAAAGCATTTCTGAACCCTTTCATATTGATTATTAAAATCTAAAATGACATTTCCAATCTTCATTGTCCACATTATTAGATTATTTATGAATGGTCCGATAAGTAGGTATATCTAGCTGTCAATGGTTTCTTTTTCTATACAAGAAGTCAAGAGAAAAAACAGGAATTAAGTAGATTAAAAAGAATAATTTGTAATAATTTGTTGTTTGTAAACTTGATTAAAATATATACCAACACGTTATCTTTTATTGTGTGAACAGTAGGCTGAAGGTATTTTACGCTAAACATAAAATACATCTAATGTAATGGATATGTTACGTATCACATCGGATGGAAGTATTATCTACAATACCTGTCCTTTTGAGCTCGCAGTGGGCACAGTGCTGGAAATAACAGATAGTATTTCCAATACTGTCTCCACTGGTGAGCATATTTGTCACAAATTCAAAGGGACTAATACCGTAGATAGCATATCCATTAGATGTACTTTTTGGATATTTAATACGCGGACATTTGGAGATGTAAGAGACATCCACTAACTGTCTGTAACATCTAATGGAGGTTATAGATATCAATAAAAAATATCTAACAGATATATAGTAGAAATTTTGTGCTCTGTGGGATATCAATTAGATGTGTTACATAGCATATCCGTTAGATATACTATTTCGATGTCTAATAGGCGGACATTTGAATATGTATGAAACATCCATAGAATGTCTATGACGTCTACTGGAGGTTCTGGATATATAAAGTATATCTAATGGATGTATGATAGACATTTTGTGCTGTGTGAGTATTAGGTCTTAAATCTCATGTTTCATGGGCTCCTCCAACCAACAGTGTTGTCGCCCCCCTGGTTCCAATTCTCTGAAGCTGTTAATTCAGATAAAGAAAGGTCGAGTTTAAGATGACACCAAGATATTTTACTTCCTCTGGCAACTTCCTGACTCCGGTGTTGTTTATGGTTCTATTAGACGATCTGACAAGCGAAATGAATGGAAGGACGCAAGGATGGGCGTGTACAACTCAGAACAAATAGGTAATAGTCATAAGAGAACTTATTATAGAAGCAGTTACAGAAATCGGTCACACTCTGAGAGTACGTACCTACTACAAAAAAGACCTGAAGATCAATATAGAGAAAAGTGAAATTATGATAACCGCGAAAAATAAGATTTTTCTAAACGTAATGGTAGATAACCAACGACTTAAACAAGTGGAAAGTTTCAAATACACCGGGGCAAGCTTACGACAAGAAGATATGGATTGCGAGCCCAATAATAGAATTAATAGCGCAACTAACGCATATTACGACTTGGGAAGAATCTTTTTTTGGAGAAAAAGATATATCAAAAGAAACTAAAATGGAGACTATGGTACTAATCCTAACGTACAGAAGTGTGGCATGGTAGTTGAATGAGAGGCAGAAATTGAAAAAAAAAACAGGCATTCGAGATGAAGGTGTTGCGGCAAATTGAAGGTTTAAGTTGGGACAGAGTGAAGAACACCGAAATCAGAAATCGGGTGGGAGTGATGTCAGACTATCGAGGCTAATGAATTGGGCTGGTTCGGGCATGTGGTGCGAATGGCTGACGATAAGTTGGAGGAGTTTGAACGCGAAGATATTATCTAGCAGAGGAGTAAACTGGGAGATAGCAGTAAATATGGATGGTAAAAGAGCGGAGATTCCACCAAAGTGGGGCTTAATAAAATCAGCCTGAACTTCAACACCCATAAGGAAAAAGGAGCGAAGATCAAGTGAGTGTTGCAAACTATTTGCTAAGTGTTTTGCAATCTCCTATCTTTATTTCAAGACACGCATGTGCTTACGTACACATTAGCATGCTATTATTGTTAAAATAATTTGTAACCTTGGTTTGTCGCTTCATTATTACTTAATTTGTCTCCATTGCCGGTTATTCCTATACGCACGCATAGTTGATGCAGGAATAACTGGAATTATCTACAAGCACGAATAACCTAAGTTTTATTGCATATCCTATTTTTGGAAGTGTAGTGGAATAGGAAGAATTTTTTTATGCGTTATATTAGAGAAGTGTATATGAATAAATAGTAAATACACAATTTTAAATTTAAGAATATTGATTTTGTATACCCGTTTCTACTGCCATCTATTCGATTGTAGATTAAATATTCCGCTAAGATTATCTAGTAGAAGAACTGCATTACCAACTGTATAGAAATCTGTTTCAAGTTTAAATAGAAAATATCCTTTATTAGTCTGTAATCCATAAATTACATTCCACAAATTGGTTAAACAAAATAGTACTCAGTAATAAAATAAAAAAACAATCCTTTTTTTTCTTGCAAATATTTTTGATTAAGTGGAAATAGTTAATTTTAAATAAAATAAATATCATCTTGTTTACTTAAAGAAGTCTTCAACTTCAGCTAATTCTCTTTCTCTTGCCTGTTCATGAGCCCATCTGTCTTCAGCCAACCTATCTGATAATGTCCATTTATGGTGTGAAATCCGGGCTCCACAGACATGACATGTTTTATTACCAAAAGGGGGAGTTTTCATATAAGTAAACATACACTGTTGGTGGTATAAGTGACCGCAATAAACCCTTTCTATATGTCTGGGTGAATGTTCATCAGTAATTACAAGCTAAAATTACCAGGTTCGAAGTGAATGTGGATACTATGGCATCATACATACATCAGGGTCTGTAGGAAAACATTCTTGTTTGCAGTAACCACAATGTTCCTTAGGTATCCGTTTAATACAATCGATTAAAAAAGCTACAGATTTTTTTAAGGAAGGTTCTGGTTGAAATGGTGGAGCATTTGGCTTCTTTTTCAATGGAGGTTCTACACATTGACGAGAAATTTCTTTAGCCTGCGAAATCATATGTCGATTAAAGGCTGGTGGAAAATTTGTATCAACATCTTGAAGACTAAAAATAAAGCAAATTACCAAAAATTCCTACACTATTTTATTCATACTCTATGGGTTGTACTGGGTAATTGTCAGGAACAATCACTTTTCCATCTAAATAATACCGGTCATTAACTATCCTTAAAACTATTGTTGAAGTCTTTTGTTTTAATTTCAGTTCATCACTGTTACTATTTAAAATCCTTTTCAGCTCAGTTATTTCATCGTAACAGCATATTAAAGGATTTTCATCAAGAAATTTTCTTAAAAATGTAAACACTTTAACACTTGTGCCTTCCCAATGTACTTTTTTGCTTCTTCTTCTGCAATTGAAGTTAACTTTTGCAACAGCTTGTCCGATAATGTTTTACTTTTCAATTCAATTAGTATATGTTCATTGGGATACGTTTTAGGAAATTGGATACATGCCACCAAAGCTTTCAGGTTTGTCCTTCTTATTTCAACTCTAACCATAGTTTTAACACAAGATACAAGCCTACTTCCTGATATGAGATGTTCACACAATTTTCTAACCTCTGAAAGCTCATCTTCAATAAAACCCATAAATATCGTAAGCCGCAAACACTATGCGCGTGAGAAATAATTAACAATAAGGCTATAGCTACTGGGTTGGTGCAATTAATTTTTAATACACAAGAATTTGACAGTTAATGTTTAGGGTTAGAACCATCGTTGAACTTAGAACCAAAAGCAGCCAAAAGCAAAGAACACCCTGACACCCATATAACAACTAATAACGGGTCTGTTCGTTATTCGTTAATACAACGCTTTCTACACTGGCTTGGGATTAAACCAGGATAGAAGATTCACTTTTTACTTACCTGAGAAAGATAAAATATGCACCACTAACGCCAACGAACAAACCTATCAAAGGTATAGATAAATCAACTAGCGTTTGCTTGCGTTTAGGAAAAGTTTTTGGTGACCTTTTACCATTTTATTTTGTACTTTGTACACAAAATTAAAAAAATATATACTAAAAAACTTGTTTAAACCCCAAATCATAGAAGAGAAAATAATAAACACAAAGGTCAACCCACGAACGATACAAAACAAAGTGGCGACGAATTTTGGCGAAAGTGATCCTGTCAGTATTTCTATACATTGTATATATGACACTGCTAGAACATGCAAATATGATTGAATAATACGTTAGGTCAAAAACTGCGTAGGTAATCCAATTTTTCAGTAAACCCTGAAATTAAAAAAAATCAAATAATTTAGTGAACAAATGTAAAAAGCTTGCCGTACGATAAATCATTTTACAAAATCTTAATTTTATTTATGGGATGAGATTGAGCGGTCACATCGGATGCATCCAACATGTTTTTAGTCAACAGTTGTTGTGCAACTGCTGCTGTAATGTATGCTGAAGGCAGCCCCTATACTTAACGGTAATTAAAAAAGGAATTTATAAAATTCGCTTTGACACTGTTTTAAAAGTTTTCACCAAACCAAACGGATGGCGTATTACGACTGGTGAAATTTTTCTAGAATTGGCAATACTGGTCCACAATGATTTAGTGGATTTAGGATGCTCAGGGTAATACAGATTGGCGACAGTGGCAAGCGGTATATTTTGACAAGTATTTGACATTACTTGACGTTTTGCAAAGTGAGTGTTTTTAACAACTATTAAATGTGTAATTTACAAATTATGTTATTGATTATTACTTGTACAGGTTAACAGTGGTTTTAGGACAAACAGTGTGCGTGAATTAAATATGCATGCTATTTTATAGATGTTAGATATGAACTATTTTATATTCAATACATACTATTAGTTATATATTTTTTAGTTTTAACGTCAGTGAAATGTCGAATTTAAAACCAGGCGGTCAAAGCGGCCGTAAGAAAGTTCAGGTAATTTTTGGATGTTTTTGTTAGTATTCTTTTTGAAGTATTCCTATTATGTCAGGTGTCCATGGTTATTTGTGAAGCTGAAGAAAAAAGACATAGATCAGGAGTAAATGCCTTACAAGTAGACCCTGTTTTGGATCGGCTATATTCTGCTGGTCGAGATTCCATTGTGAGAGTTTACGAACATGAACGTTATTTGCAAAGTATGGAACATCACACAGATTGGGTCAATGATATTGTTTTGTGTTGTGGTGGAAGGAACTGTAGGTTTTCATGAAGTACAAATATGTAGCCATTGATCTATTACAAATATATTTCCAGTGATATCTGCAAGTTCAGACACAACTGTGAAGGTTTGGAACGCACATAAGGGATTTTGTATGTCTACACTAAGAACTCATAAAGATTATGTTAAAGCACTTGCCTATGCAAAAGATCTTGAGCAAGTTGCATCTGCTGGTTTAGATAAATCTATCTATTTGTGGGATGTTAATACATTAACAGCTTTAACAGCAAGCAATAACACTGTGACAAGTATGTGGTTGTATTTATGCAGTTAATGCAATATGTGACAATTTCATATTCTAGCGTCCAGTTTAAGTGGAAATAAGGAATCAATTTATAGTTTGGCCATGAATCCACCGGGAACAATTATAGTTTGTGGATCAACAGAACGAGCTTTGAGACTGTGGGATCCTAGAACCTGTGCTAAATTGTGTAAGTTGAAAGGTCATACAGATAATGTAAAAGCACTTGTTGTATCTCGAGATGGTTCCCATTGCATATCAGGGAGTAGCGATGGAACCATTAGAGTTTGGAACTTGGGAGCTCAAAGGTTTTCAGAAATCTTGAAATTATATATAAATACTGAATTCATGATTTTAGATGCACCCAAACAATTCGTGTGCATTCAGATTCTGTGTGGGCCCTTCTAGCAACTGAAAATTTCCAATATGTAATATCTGGTGGTCGAGATAAAAAGGTATGAATTTTAGTTTAGTGTTGCGTAAATGTTTTTGCTTCATGTTTGATTTTAATATTCAGGTTATAATGACAGAATTAAAAAATCAAGATAATAGTGTGGTTGTTTGCATTGAAGATGCTCCAATCATAAAAATGTGCTTTACAGCTGACAATCAAGCTGTTTGGGCAAGTATTTATTGATATTATATGTTATTAATTTAATGTAATTATTTTCGTAATATTGATAAAAAAGGGTTATTAATCATAATTTAGGTTTCAACTTCTGAATCTCACATACGTTGTTGGAAGCTACCCACAGAAAGGCATTTTAGAGGAGAATTAAGTATGTCACAGAATCCGATTTCTACTATACTAGGTGGAGCTGCAATTAAGCAGGCAGTAGTATTAAATGATAAAAGACATATAATTACAAAAGACAGTGATAACAATGTTGCTATCTACGATGTATTAAAGGTAAATCATAATTTATTTTCTTTACATGTTTTCAAAGTATTAATACATTATTAATTTAGGCACGAAAAGTAGAGGATTTAGGACCAGTAAATTTCCAAGAAGAAATTAAAAACAGATTTAAAATGGTCTATGTGCCCAATTGGTTCAATGTAGACCTGAAAACTGGTGTAAGTAGTCATATCTTATGCGTCTAATAATTTTTGTAATATTCTAATGAATTAATTGAGCAGTATCATTACGACGTTTTATTGGCCGTTTATTTTCCAAAATTACTGATTTAGCATCACATCATTGCATTATGCTCATATTTACAGATGCTTACTATTCATTTAGGCCAAGATGAAGTAGATTGCTTTGCAGCATGGGTGTCTGCTAGAGATGCGGGTCTCAAAGATTGTCCAGAACCAGATCAGAAAGTAAATTATGGTTAATTGCTTTTGCAAGCGTTGTTAGAACATTGGAGGATGGACACTGATCCAGATAATAGGCCATATTTCAGCATTCCACGCCACATTCCTTTAATATTTAGGTAAGTTATTATATTTACGAGACGTACAATCATATTTTATCCCGAATTATCGCAGATAACAAAAGCACTTTTATTGAAAATGTTTATTACTTACAAGGAGGATACATTAAATGTTACACTTAATTTTGGTCTTGGCTCTATTAGGTGGAAGTAGGGAGTGTTGAAGTACTTTTTCAAAATATTAATGATAGTTGGCTAGGCGTTTATTTTATACCCTAACACGAAACGTATCTATGGTGATATCATTTTTTATTAAATGCATGTCCGTTCATTGTATTAGGTAGTAGGTCTACTCTTATTTTGTTCTGTTAGGGCAAAGAAACAAAAAATATGAAGATATTTCATTCCATGTAAACATCTGGAATTTAAAACTTTTAAAATATATTTTCATTATTGTACCAGTTATCAAGTTATCAATCTTCAACATTGCATAGGTATGGATTATATTTACTATAAATACAGAAAACAAAGATATTTTGTACAATGTGACATTAAATAAGTGAATGTAAATCGCCATTACACTTTCGTTTTGAAGTATGCAATACAAAATACACTTGATGTTGCGGAAAATACATTTGAACGAAATATTTGTGTATCTTACAACCATTGTTTAAATATATCTAGTTAGTGCATTGTCGGAAAAATAAAGTATTGCTCAGGGAAGTGGTGCACTCTATCGGTGAATGTAAATTGATTTGAAAACGCCATAAATATAACATGTATCTCGGTCAGAGAGAGAAACAGATTTCTGTGTTCTATCTATCTGCGGAAACGACGGAATCCCGTTTCGGTGTGATGTGTGATTCACTCGCATTGGTGAGTTGTGAGGCCCAAGGAAAAGGGAGGGCGGATACACGATGACGCTGTGATTGACGCCACCTCGCGTAATCTCGTGGTTTGTTTACATTAGAAGGTTAGTATTCTGGATATTCTTTTATAATATAAAGAAATTGAAAGTATATTGCAAGGCACGTTCTTGTTGACAAAACATTAATTGAACAATTTTCTAAATTGAGGTTTTTTTTAAGAATAAAATATTTAAACTTAAAACAAAAAAATATCACTGAAAAGAGAAAATTTAAATCTAAAGGGACGAAAATTGCCAAAGAAAAAAAAACATTACATAAAACTACGTCTCAATTTTTAGTTTTCTTATTTTTTAAAATTAATAAGTTATTTTGTTAACTTAATTAACTTATGTTTATGATTATGATTATATAATGATCAGAAAATGTTTTTTTATTAAGAAGAATATTTAGTTTGATAATATATAATCGTTATTTTTTTTAAATGTATGTGCACATTTTACTTTACTTTTTGACTTTTTCTTAGTTCTAATTTAGTGTTCTAATCTTAGTTCTAATTTAATGTATACTGTATGTATACAGTTTTTTCTTATATTTACAAAACATTTTTTACTTGATTTACTTATGTTTACTATTACATAATAATCGAAATTCGTTTTTTATTACAATTAATAAATATTTGGTTTGGGAGTATAAATTGCGATTTATGTTTACATATATGCACCATTTTACTTATTAAAAAACACTTCATGATGACGCCTTCGCGCTCTTTCTTTTGATTGGTTAAAAAATTACGAGGTAACCTTTGGGTACTATTGCAATTAAATAATATTTTGCGGACACGTAAGAGGGCCATCTTGTATTTGGAGTCTAACTATAAAGCTTATATTTAAATCGAGATGGACATCAACGGTGTGTCGCCATCTATCGCTGTTGTCCAAAACGTTCAAAAATCCGTTAACTATTTTGTCCATAAGGTTGTCTAACTATAATGTATATAGATAATGTTAAACTCACGAAATAATTTAATCTAACTATTATTCAGTTTTATGAACGAAAATATATCTAATTTTTTAAATATTGTATAAATTCTTTTGCATCTCATAATAATGATAATTATTATTAATTATGATTTAAGAACCGATGCTCCCTAATATTTGTAGAAAGCTGTTGGAGGATGAATTATTGTTGAAAGTAATAAAACAAACTAAAAGGAAAAAAGAATAACAGGATGCTACGGAAACTCGAACCTACAACTTACCGATTACGACACCGAACTCTTTACCGCTAATAATAGTAGTTTATAGATTCGTTGGGTGCATATACTATTGTAGTCTCTAAAAAAATAAACGCCTGGTCGTTTAATAATACGAAAGTACTCCATTGATAAAACCAAGACCAAACAGTTTAACATTTAATGAGCTCTCCTTGTTAGTGTGTACAATGCACACCTATAAATTTTAAATAATTTAAAAGTTTCCACACACTGAGATCAATAGAAGAAAAAAAAACATTAGTTCAGCTAGAGTGGCAATATAATAAGATGCCGTAAAATTTATTTCAGTGAAGTCGGTGGTAGAACGCTATATAGAGTTCCTGTTGGCGACACAGGAGGTGATACAGAAACTGCTCTCTTGAATGAAACAGTTCCTAGTTGGGTGACTAGTAACATAGAAGAAAATTGCTCTGGCAAGTTTATAAAGGTTCAATTCTTTTTGCAACCACATTCAAGCATACCGTCGCATTTATTGAAGCAGGACAGATTGAAAAAGGTAAGCTAAAGCAAATCAAGATTAGGTCATTGCCGTGACAAAGTGTAATATTACTTACGTCCGAATTTTAGCCTGATAGACTAATTGCAAACGATTTCATCCAATGTCGGAAGGTGGCAGAACACATAGTAGAAAAGCTACTTGGTGAAGGAGGTGCAGGTTCACCAGGTGCCGGAGACACAGATGCAACCTTAGCCAATAATGGTACAACAGTCGATCAAATAGAGTTAACATGTAACGATCAGGTTAGCAATAATTCATTCCATAATTGAATAGTGTTATACAGCAGGAAACTAAAAATCTTAATGAATCTATTGATGATTGGTTCCTGTAATACATAACACCATTCAATTCTTTTGTTGTTATACTTTAAGTTTTAGCGTGATATTTACGTTGTTTATTATAAGCAGGTATTGGATCCAGCTATGGATTTACGAACAGTTAAACATTTTATATGGAAATCATCAGCTGATTTAACATTATACTATAAATTATTAAATCCTAAGTGACTTTATTTATTATGTATAAACGACTTTGTTTTTTAGTGAGATATAACTGTATATACAAATTCTTAATAAAGATAAAAAAGTAATAATTTTATGATTACACGTATCCATTTTTTTAGTGCATTTACAGCTTGTGGCAACACCAGTTCCTCTCTCTTCTTTTTCTTGGAATCCTTTGTAGCTAGGCTAATGTGACCTGAATTCTGATTAAAAAACCCTACTTAAAGAATCATTTACCACTTTGCCGAAATAAAATATATTGTGTTTGGATGTTTTCTATTTGAATGGATTAAAAAATCAAATGCAAACAAATATTGCTCATTCCATTCTTAATTATTTAAAATCTATAAAAGGCTATATGTTTCGGCCATCTTCAGGCTCTTATATTGAAAGATGTCATTTAAAAATACAATTACTATTGTCATTAAATTCAACAGAGAAATGGATGTCAAATATATTCTCGCTGTCTCTAGTTATAAGTTTATTCTGGATTCACAGTGTGTATTTGAAGAGCAATTTGTGTGTTGATTGTATCTCGAAAATACAAAAACACTGTAAGTTTGGATAGATTTGAGTTTTCCAATTTTCTTAAAATGTCAAGATTTAGGAAAGTACAACCAAAGTCATAAAAATTGGACACGAATACGTACAGCGCAAAATTATAAGCATGTACCACAGCACCTATTATAAAAAAAAAATAGATCAAGTATGGTTGGGGATTTCGTTGCTCATGAAAAGTATAATGGAGTTGACCAAAAGCGGGTGTTCGACAACTATATTTAACGTTTAAAGTCAAACCGCACTAAACGACGCGACACACTGCCGACCCATGGAAATCAATTAAATTATAGTATTGTGGCTTCAAACTCTTCTTATTTGTCTATTCCTACACTAATCTCGCATACATTTCATCACAACCAGACAACTTATTTATTTATCACCTATTTTTTTTTGATATGTCAAGAAAGTAGGTCTCTTCTTTTTTGAAATGTTATGCAGATGTCGCTACTTACCGGACTTTGGTGTAATACTCAATTCAAATGTAAATTTGAATGATCGGACAGGCTGTATTGTATATGCTTCTGATTAATATCTATAATTATGTCAACAAATAGTACAGTATATAAAATAATGTTGAGGTTTCTTTTTGTTCAGAATTAAAACAATAATTAAATGCTTAATACTATTTATTTTCTTACTGATTTGTTATAAAAATCTGATGTTCTTTTGTACAGAAATGTATCAACACGTGTTTTTCTCTTTTTTTTGTCTAATTTTTTTTACAGAATTGTCTTCAAATTTTTAATATACAATAACAAAAAATGAGAAATAAACTAAATACACAGCACCAATGTATCTTTTGCGATTGAATTATTCCTAAATATAAGAGAAATTAATTAGATACTTTTATAATTTATCGGACTCGATTTTGTACTGAAATATGGGTATTTTCTTGAAAATTAATGTTCCAGTATTAAAATTAAGGTTTTCCATTATTCTGTGTAGTGACAACCAAGTTGAAACAAATTGTGCCATTCCCTCAATTGTATGCCTGAATCTGTCAAGCATTAAAACAGATGGTGTGATACAATCTGCCTTATCTTAGTGATAACACAAAACTACTTTATTAATTTCTTTCTGTAAGATGTAAAAAATATACTACTTCTAGATCACCATCATACACATAATACAGCAAAGGTAATATAATTCTTTATGCTAATAAAACTAACCTGTATTATATGTATGATATCTTTAATAAGTATAAAATAAAAAAAAGTATTTGGATAAAATGTTTACTTAAATTATTTAATGAATTGTTATTTTTATGTATAGTTTCATGAAGAGTTACTGTTATCGCCATTATCCGTGCCATAACTGTTTGCGTTTCCATTTACAGCAAAAGATGTACCCAGTCCATATAAGTGGCCTGAGAACTTCGAGTCATCTATGGTGTCTTCAAAAAACATCTATAAACAATTATTATTCTTTGTTATTTACACTTACAAAAAATCAGACATTAAATAAGAAGGAAATCAATAGACAGAAAGTTCTGTTTGCATGAAATTCAAACATTTTAAGTTAGACATTTTATCATACTGAAATACTACTAAATACTTCAAAAAATTACAGTATACATTAGGATGTGACATTACATGTAAAATAAAATCTAAGACAAAAGAAACAACATATAACTTGTTGTATAACTTACCTCCTTCATTTTAAAAAATGCCATCCCTGTCAGTAGAGAATCTGATCCTGCCTGGTGTTGTGGTCCAATCCTTTCCAGATCTAGCTGTTCCGCAACTTCTTGAAGACCACCTTTTAGATTTTTACATGACTTCATAAGGTACTGTAACAACTGTATGTTTAATAACTCCTGCTTGGTTTAACACATATTTTTGAAACCAAATATGCAACTCACCTTTACATCATAGATGGTGGGAAAATACAATTTAAGAAGTTCAAAAAATTCTGACTCATCCTGTGGTAAATTGTTATCTGTTAATAATTTTATAAGGTAACCAAAATCGTATCCTGAATGGAATGACAGCCACTTAATATTATCCATGAGCACAATACCAGAAGTCATAAGCAGTTCAGCAAAATCCAAAGGCTCTATTCCTTCTTCTTATGCTTTTTAAACTGTATTCCTGAATTCTGTAGTAGCTCGATGCTATCTTGGGCATACATGTCTTCTCTATAAATATGTAAGTTACAATACCACTACTAAACACATATTATAATTATTTACGATAAATTAAATTTAAAATTAAATTGCCAAGTGGTATAAGAACCACCAGGTGTTTTGCCGTTTTCATCTAAAAATGTCAATCCCAGTTGTATTATTCTTAGCAAATCTACATTACATCTGAGGAGTTGATATTGATAATCAGCAGTACTTCTGAATTCTCCAATTGGTCTTGCTACAACTCCCGGAAATTCTGTATCCATCGCAACATAAGGAAATTTTTGGACAATCTACAATGAAATGCATAAATATTGAATGTTTGAAACCATTAGAAATACTTACTTGACGTATCGTTCTGAATTCATCTTCAAGATTGTGCGCCCAAACATCCCGTATACCACATTCTTCATTATTCGGATGTTGGGAGCTACTTATAGTAGCTGCTGGCATATCCGTACCTCTTTCCGTGTTGGTCAATTGTGTCCAAGGGTTCTGTACCCAAATAACATTAGTATGGGAAGTTTCACCTCTTCCACTTGTTTTGTGTATTACTTCAGATATTGACCAAAGTTGATCTTCCTTGGTGTTTACTTGCACCCCACAATGTCATTATCATTCAACAATTTCATTGATGCAATTTTATGTCTGTAAGAACTAATGTTAGTCATACTATTTATGTTTGAGCTTTGAAATCTTGAGGATTGACATCTGTGACAAGAAATTATACAATTTTTTTAATAAATCAAATTTCCAAAAAAAAACTATGGAAAATTAAAAATTAACCTCTGCACTATGTGACACAAAACATCAATTCCAAATACCACTGTTAAACAATTGACTTCTCAATATGCTTTGGGCTGTTATTTGTAAGTAAAATTATGACATTACGTACCCATTATAATATAAAACAATTGTTTAAACTAAACTCAAATATCTCTTAAAAATTAATAAAATTCTAAACGCAAAAACCTGTAATACCATCACTATGCCAGTGACACATACTACATACATACACATATTATGTATACACCATCACAAGGGAAACTCAAAAGTTTCTCATGCGTTCTAAAATGCAGAACCCTGTAGGACGTGCATTAATAAAAAAGAGTAATAAACAACGAAAATCAAATTCTTAAATCAAAATAAACTTAATTAAATTCGATCAAGTGTTCAGTTTTATATAATAACTTGATGATATGTGAAAATTCCAGAAATACAGCACACACCGATGATAGTTCTTGAGCATAGTTATAGATGTCACCAGCAATGTTACCAGCTCCACGTGCGTCAAATACCCGCCATCTGTGATTAAATTACCCAATTTTACCTACATCATATTTAAAATTACCCGAATTTTTACCCATTCTTATTTTGACCGATTCTTGATTTGTTCTAAGTTGCTAAAGGTTTAGTTGGAACATTTGTTATCATATAATTTTCAAAACTAGAACACATTCCAAAAGTAAACATTTTTCAGCAAAACGTTCATGTAATATTAAAACGAACTTTGCATCTGGAATTACATTTTGCGATAGATGCTGATTTATTTATCTTTAATATTTCTCTGAATTAAATAGAAAGTGTGAATTATCTCGTTCTAAAATCTCACTATGCCTATCTAAACTTTTCATATCAATGACTCTAGGTTACAATAAAGCAATCCATTTATAACTACCCTAATAGCCAAATTTTTAAATTTCCCGCAATTATTCTGTAGAACTTCAACGTTGTGTAACATAAAACATACATAAAAAAAAATTTATAACCGTAAAAAAAACTTCAGCAGTGCAACAATATCAACGCTTTTCAATCAATTTGTCAACAAAAGCAAAAAAAATTTCTTAATGTTCTAAATTATTTACCCGAAAGTTAAACAGCACATGTACATATAAAATCCCATAAAAAAATTATTGATTAAATTGGACCTGGTTAAAATTACCAGAATTACCGATTTAGCCCAAGAACCCACCAATACCCACAGTTGGTTAAATTACCCGCATTTCGGGTAATTACCCGCTATCTGGCAACACTGGTCACCAGACACACCGACTTTCACGAGTTTTTGAAATAACGTGCAAATTACAAATTGGAAAATGTGATTTGAAATCACGATCTATGTAGTCAATTTTAAAGTTCTCGCGGCTGAGGTGCGTTGTCATTTCTAGTTTGCTATTAATATTAATCTGGACATCCAAGTAGTAGTGCTTACTTTTAATTTCTTTAACTTATTATTTGTTATTATGGTATTATACCAATTTCGAGTCCGCAGAATATCAACTATTTACTTTCATCATTGCCTTCATGTTACTATGCCGAATAGACCTCAAATAAATGATATTATGAATTTTTATATTAGCTTTGTTCATAGCTCCAATTGGTGATGGTTCAGATTATGCAATTTGTGCGCATGCTTAGTTTGTAACGGATTGCAAATCAAATGTAAGGGGTATACATATAGGAGACGTTATATCATGGTAGAAAAATACGGTATGCATACGCGCATACGAAAGTTACGTCAGATAGGAGCATAAATGGCGCCACATATATAAATATTATTATATTAAAATCGTTTCGACCGTGAGGGTTTTGTTAATGCGAAAGGTAAGTTTAAAAATCCGGACGGGTAACGAAACATATTTTAAAACGTTAGGTGTTTTCACAATTCAATTTTCTAGAAAAACACGAAAAACACTTGTAAACACACACGAAATTCGCTACAATTGTAGAAATAAACACGAGCGCACTAGATGGCGACAAGATAGATAAAGTAAATTTCAACTTAAAACGGCTTTTTTAAAGTAAAGCTGCATTTGAATTACATTAATGGGTAGTTTGATTAATTTTGGATTTTAACAATTTTGCTATTTACCATACATGTATTTTATTGTTTTCGATACGCTCCTTAATTACGTCATCTGACCGAACTTGACGAATTTGAGATTCAAAACGAGCATACCGTATTATTTGTACCGTACGTTATATTATCTTTTATAGCGACAGTTAACTTGTAGTAACACTTTAAGTTTGATATTTCAGCGTTATAATGTTCTAGCAGCGATGGTTGCTAATAATTACCGCAATACGAATTGAGTTAAATGTCATAATGCAAAATCCAGGTAATGAGACTACCGATTAACGATTCTTCTTGTATAGGATCGGAAACTGTGTTGCCTATTTCGTTGCCTACACACCTTAATAAAGTAGTGGTGTAATGTTACTTGAATAATGCGCGTTGAAGATCTTATGTGAATCACTGATGCTGTCACTGTTTAATTATTGTGATGTTTTATATACTTGTCTTTTGATTCTGTGTGATCGTAAAATTCAGAATGTTGAGAATACATGTATAAGACTGTGATGAGTGGTTGCAGCAATTTTTTTCGTAAGGTTATCTGATTTCTTATTTCCCAGAATGAGTGGGTGCCCAGATTAAGGATAAATCATTATTCGTCCCTAATTTAGAGTGTGTTACAGCTCCAGATCAGTTTCAAGTTGCATTTATGCGCCTTTGGTGTCCCTAACCTTTAAACATCGTCTGACTGTGTTGAGGTTTTAATTCATTTTTGTCTGTAGTTTCTATTAAAAAATTCCCCAGCATACATCTCAGTAGCATAGATTTCAGTTGGGAAATCATTGCGTGTTGTCCAAGACTGTAATTCGCCTGACTCTTGGACTGTCACAGAATATGCCTGCGCCCACACTGTCCTCGGTTTTCGAACCGTCCAGAAACCAGCAGGTGTTTGCGTCAGGGTTTTTTCATTGGGTCTCCATTCTTCTCGATTTGGAAAAGAGGAAGTAAAATATGTATAGATCATTGGTCGAGCACACATCATGTCCAAAGACATTCCCAGCATGTGAGAAAAACTTCTAATGTTGATATTTCTAGTCATATAGACGCGTTGAAGCTTAAACTTTAGGGGAAAAAAAACAACTTTATATCTGATTTGACATATATCAGCATTTCAAATGAAGCTATCGCTATTTAAGTCTGAGCTACAAAATAATAATACATGCCATTTTTTAAACTGCCGGATAATGTTCGAAAAATGCAAGCAACATAGTTCTCCTTATATCAAGAAACTACACTCATTATTTGAAGAAAGATTTCTAGATTTTAAGATCGAGAAGATGATTTGTAAAGCAATAAAATAGCATTGAATGCTACTACCTACCTCGCTGTCTACCAGTCAGTCAATTTACAACCCTAGATACTGAGGGTTGCAGTATGTTCTGAGCGGTAATTCATCATCCGATATTTTGGGAAGTGGTTTTATGCTAGCAGCTCTAAGGTTGCCTTTTTTGGCCGAGTCTGTAAATCTCCAATCTAATGTTCGCACCAGGCGCGGCTCGTGCATGCGTCATCCAGGAAGCTACGCTGTAGATCGAATTTCTTGGTATAACTTGGTAACTACCTTCGTAACACAGTATCTTCCACACGATATTATACGACAAACTTCGATCATGTCATAACCTCCTCAATGAGTCATGCACCGGCCGCCGGTAGTTCGCACTGGATCTCTTGAGTATTCTGTAGGTTTCTTCTGTGTCAGGTCTATTTGACAATTTTTAACAGAACTTTCTCCATTACTCTCTCCTTGCTCTTCTATTAATCTCCTTATTACATTCCGTTAGAGTTTGGAGATATTGGTTCCAGCTGTTTTAACCCGATTAAACAAGGTTCGGACTTCTCTTCTGCGGAGCTTGAAGTTATGGTTCTAGTAAGGTGTGCTACCACTATCTCTTTTCATCTTTACTGGATAATTTGTGTGATATGCGGAGAGTAGAGTATTATGGATCTACTCTGATTTCTATTTGATCAGAAATCGTTTGACACTAGACAGCCATGGTCCTGTGTGAGTTCTTTCTATGTATTTGTGTGTTTATGTAGGCCACCCAATGTACAATGACCGGCGATGCAGCAGCAGTTGTGTAAGCTGGTAGATAGTACAAGCGCGCTCATTTGATTTGAAACATCTAAAATTATGCCGGGGAATGTACTTAGCTCTAGGCACTATCTACCCCTCTCTTTCGCACAGTTTCCTGCACCCTTTTCTCGAATGCGCATCTCAGAGGCCATTCTATGTTGGGCGACCTATATGTGTGTGCGTGTGACGGGCCGCATAGCAGATCGAGTTATAATAGAATGTAATTCCTTTCCTTCTAATATATTAATATTATTTATTTATGAAGAAATGAATATACATTATATTTTTACTGTCACTTATCACAAAAAATATAACTACTATTATCGCTATCAAAAAGATTGCTGCTGAGAAATATCCCAAAGCAATAATTTTTACTGACTCGATGACCAGCATGATTAACATCGACAGACGCGCAATAATAAATGCTCTGTCCTTTTAGTTTGGGAAATTAGGGAATATACAGATCAAACAGTTCACCTATAGTCAGGGCATCGAATATGGGAACCATTGAGTAAGAGAAAAATAGGGATGCGTCGGTGATACCTCGTGATACACCGCTTTACTCGACAGCGCGCAGTTGCATTTTGTTGGCGAAATAAAGTAATTCATGCTATCTCCATTCTCGAACAGTTCTGATCTGCGATGCCCCGACTATAGGTCGACTGTTTGATCTGTATATATAACTGTTTCTGTGACAACATTAACATTTTCGTATGTTGAATCCCAGGTAATGTGGGAATTTTGGGAGACGAAAGGGCGGATCGTCTAGCCAGACTGGTAAGACATTGTAATTTTTCGCAGATCAAATTGAATGCGTCTATTTTTTTCATATCTTCAAAAAGGACATGCACATTTAATGGGCAATCATGGTGGAACTCATCCGTAGTGATCAAACGAGCTAGATTACATCGCATAGAGGAATGCGGTCAATTCTGTTCCTTGGCGCTCTGTTCCCAAAATACCATTGGTATGCACTTTATTTATAAAAAATTAAATAATTAAAAATCATCCCAACCCCGTGCTCCACCTAAAAAGGTACTACACGAGGCTACCTATTCTAAGTACTATATGGATGTCATAACAATTGAAATGTTCCTTCCCTAATTAAATAATTTCCCTATGATTGTTAATAACAAAAATATAATGCAGTAGCTTCGCAATTATATGAATATTACTTTATGTAAAATGCTGAAATATGAGAAATGTGATCAGTTCACATAGTCGCGAGTCTACTGTAAATCGGTCAGCTATCAGTTGTTATTAAATGCGCCCATGGAACGGCTTTCGATATCTCCCAGCATTCGCCAAGGACATTGATTATACATAATAATCGCGAAACGCGCTTTGTAGTTATTTATGTAGACAAGCAGCGAACTGGAGCCACGTCTGGATTGGAACAGATTTCAGACGTTTGTAGGTCTCCACGCGGAGCTAGCGGAAGAGGGGGTGATCGCAGTATACGCAAAAATTACATTGAGGTTGGGCCAGCTGCACATAGGAGTATTTCATCAATTTAGGTGGCTCAAAAATCGATTTCCTAAAACTCTGAATACTCTGAAACTGAATAGGTATATAACAAGAGGCAACCCTTCCCTTTACCCAATTGCAAAAGCGCACTCCTTATTAGCATCAGTCGAATTTCTATAGTTGTCGTAAGTGTACGAATTGTGTTTTCGGCGAGCGTTAAAAGCAGTTATTCTAAATGTGTTCTTTCTGAAGAAAATTCTAATGGATTTGAATGTAGCAGGTAAGAGTACATCTATATTAATCAGTTTTATGTAGAACTTTTGAATTATTAATAACACTTTTACGGTTAGAGTACTATACATCAAGTTGCACTATTTTGATTTTTATTTTGACTTTCAAAAAGGTTTTTGTTATACTTTAGAGTTCGTCCCAGTAGATTTTTTGGATTCAAAGTAGAGAATAGTATGGGTACTAAGCGTGCACACAAAAATTGTCCGTAATTTCCCGTGAAAACGTGGTTTTTGAGGCTCTGAACAAAGATAATGCAAAATCAAGCGATTTATATTAATTTACTGTATAAAGTTTTTTCTTTTGTTTTAGTATCCGCGGATACCTCTGGGGCTCGAGTAGTAACCCGTAGATTACTTTTCAATGTATTGCAAGATGCAAGCTTGCCGAATTTTGAAGAAAAATTAAAATATATTATATTTTATCGCAAGAAGAAGATTGTGACGAGCAATTGAAGGAAGTGAAACATAGTTTTTCTTATTTGAAATCCTTATTTTAGAAAAGGTGGGTAGAATCACACAAAAAAGCGGAAATTGTTAAAAAGAGGGAGACGGAAATACAGGCGATATTTTGAGAAAAAACAGGCTTGATCATCGATGTGCCCAAAGCTGAATTTGGACACGCCAACGATGGAAACACAAGTATAAGATTTTTCGCCAATCCAGAGATGGCAGCAGAAATTACGGGTGTCGACTACGACCTCATAAAACAGTTAAAAGTAATTTTAGAAGTCATTTTCAGCGGTCATCAAGTCGACTTAGGGAAATTTGCTAAATATGGATATGAGACTGCCAAACGTTACGTGGAATTATATTCGTGGTATCCCATGACCCCTATCATGCACAAGTTATTGATCCACGGTACAACGATGACAGAAAAGGCTCTGTTGCCTATTGGATTACTGTCCGAAGAAGCAGCAGGGGCACAGAACAAGCATTTTCGTTTATATCGGATGAATTTCGCCAGGAAATTCTCCAGAGAGCATGGACCTCTGACGAAGAGGTTTCCGACTCATCACCTTCGATAATAGGTTTTTTGTATTTTTATACGTTACGATGTATTGACCCTTTACTTGATTTATATTCCTTTAAGACAACTAATCCCATTAAGTAAACTGTAAACAACATTGTAATTAGGGATTCATTTCATTACGTCCAAATCACTATTTACCATAGCAATCAGCAACCAATGTACTCCTTATACTAGGTCTTACAGCTATAAAAATGTATACAAGCTTATTTAAAGTATATAAACACGAAGCAATAATTTTGGCCGCCTAAATTGATGAAATATCCCTACGTGCATCGCATACAGGAATCCATCAATTCTGTTTCCTGGCACTACAGAATGCCATGGGTATCCAGAAAGTTCATCTTCGGCTTCAATAGATTTAGATTAGGTCATAGTTCGACGAAATCACATCTTCATAGAATTGGGGTTCTAGACTTGCGACTTTGTACCTATGGGTTGGATGGCTCAATCAATCATAAATTTTTCGACTGTCCAATACTTAAAACTGCCTCAAACGCACTTATTTGTGAACTAACATCAATGAACCACTCTCCTCCGCTTACCATCGAATAGTTACTGCATTGAGCTTCCTTTCGTACATGTCGTTTGCTTTCTAAATTTCTAAAAATCAACATTATACCACTTCGTTTTAATGCATTCCATACATGCCTGTTTTCTATCAGCTTTTGAAGAATTTACTTTTGTTTTTGATTCTCCTACAATAGTTAATGCATGCTTCGTTTAATTGATTTTTTGTTTATTTGCGTTAAAACCATTAAATCATCTTTAAATAACGCTTGAAAGTATTTGAATTGGCTTGGCTGCATCCCGCCTCCCCCTCTGAATTTAGTGTAACTTCACATTTTTACAATCTGTTGATGGTTTCAGAGAAGTTTCGTAGCTTTCAGCGTGGAACAACAACCAACTCCAAGGAGAAGAATAATTGGATAGATACACAGAAAATAACTAAAACAATCTAGATATAAGAAAAATATAATACAGTCTATAAGAAGTTGCATTCATATCTACGAATGCTGTTAATTGGCTCTATAAAATACCATTAACAAAAATTTTTTGTTGATATTATTAAACCTTATTGTAGAACAGTCTTATAATTAATACTCGAAAACAGCATAGTACTGATATAACTGTATACATATATTCTATTGCAGAAATTGTAGAAATAGTGCTATTGCCTATTTCATTTAAAAAATTTAAATTTTTATTAATTTAAAAAATTAATAAAAATTAATAAATTTTCTTCATAAGGTAAAATTTCTACCATCTAGTAAATTTCACATGCTGATGTGTTTTTTCAAAGATTGTACTGTAAAATTCGTATAATGAACTCTATATTTACCGAACACTGAAGTAATTTTCATATGTATTTTTATAAAGAGAGCAAGCAACTTACCCAATTCTTTTATAACACCTAATAGGTCATACTGAATCGCTCAACCAGGGATCAAGAATGAACACGCTTACGCGAAACCTACGATTGTTTGTGACGTACATGATATCATTGGGCCAATAAGTTCGACAAACGAATAGAATTACCTACGCGCACAGATAAATAATCCAATAACCAATCACATTGCGGTGTATGAATTTCGTATTTTCCATGATATCTATAGTTTTGACCGAAAATTCAAGTAAAAACAAATAAATATAAAAGATCCTCATATTTTTACAGCAAAATTAATAGTTCACTAGTAAAATTACTTTTAAAGTGCACTAAATACCCCAAAAAAATGTCCATTTTACACTTTTAAGTAAATTTTGAGAGTAAATACAAAATTATGCATGATTTTTTCCTGTATTTTACTTTTGAATTTTTGTTACATCTTAAACTTACATGAAAAAGCTATAAATTTTACCGAAATTTCTAGAAATCCTATCCTAGAAAAAACATGTAAAACAAAATTCACATGATTTATTGTGGTAAATTCACAACGTTATTACATGTAATATTCCTGATTTACCATGGCAAAATTACAGTAATTTTTTACAGTGTACAATCAAAGTGTTTTGCGAATGATAGATGGTTTGATTTAATAACAAAAAAATAATTACTTATAAATAAATATATTGGTATAAAAGCCTAGAACTAAGTTACATTATTAAAGTAATAAACGGATACCTTAATATTGTGGCTTTTCAATTATGTCCGTATTCCAATTTAAACGTTAATTGGGAAAAAGGAATTTTCTATACAAAATTTTGAGAGGACACTCATCTAGCGTGTGTAGCTTAAATTGGATTTTGTATTGGATTTTTATATTACAGCTCTTTCATTACAGTGCTGACGTCCATAAACAAATATTATTATTGTTACTGTAATTCAACAAAACGTTGAAAAGAGCTTAAATAATGTATATACATGTGTTTGCAAACTCTCTTTGGAGAATACAAGTTGTTAGCACGCTTGCGTTTATCGGCGGACGCGGTCCTTCACAGCTTTCCTGTATATATATTTTAAGCGTCGCGATGCGCGACTTTTGCCAGTTCATTTCGGAATATCGTGGCCGTTGGACTATTTTTAAGTCGTGCATTGGCTCCGCTAACACGTGATTCGCTATTGCACTAAAAGCAAAATGAAAAAATTCAATTAAAATCATATTTTCGCTATCTCTTTATGATTTACGTTAACGTAATTAAATGACTCGTGGTTCTGCTCTAAAATTTGACTCATTATACCCGTGTTGAGGTAAGCCCCATAGCAAATGTTGTAGTATACTTATTAGCTAATTATATGCGTACTGATATATGTCTATACATAAATATAGTCCAATAAATTGCTGTCGTTTCGCCAATATAAATTTCTTCGGAAAGTACCACTGCTTTTGCCAAGAACTTGCACAGTTACATTCTTCAAAAAAGAAAAAAAATAGTGGTGTTTATATATTAAGAAGTGATAAATTGCAAACTTGATACCAATATTCACTTGCAAATATTTGCTAAATTATATTTAGTCAGAAAAATTACATGCCCTAATTAACTTGAGCTTTAAATGCTTTTCGTTGAATGCTAGAAAAGAATCATTGAGACGAAATTTTGGCAACCAAGACGCATTCTTCTTGCCAAATGGAATATCCTAAACTAACTAAATGGAGCGATTTTATATTCATTTCCCTCAAAATTAATTCCTCAACTTTGCAACGAAATTATACGATCTTCGTGTTTCTTGTTACTGAGTTATAGATTTAAGCGTTGACATGGAATAACGATCTTATTTTGAATGAGCACGTTGAGAACCAAAGCAATAGCCGTGAAGTATAACTGCAGAGTTGTATAAGGTAGTTAAAAGTCATATTATAGTCTGTCCATAGATATAAACGATTTTAATAATGATGTTTACCGGGGATTCATTCAGTACTTGCTATGGCATAACATTTTCTGAAGTTCGAGTGCTAGTGAATAAGTTAAATTGTTACATCAATGGACCGACTATACTTGCCGTAGCAGGTGTGAAAATTTCCCGGTAATGCTCATCAGTCAAATCGTTTGCATCTACGGACAGACTATATCTAAAAGTATAAACAAATACAATTATGAAAAAAATATTCAATTTAGACGGCAATAATTGTTATATTCGGAAAATGACTGAGAATCTACAGACGGAGAAATATAGAGAGTACCCGTATTATGACTTTAAATTTACTTATATTTCGGTAAAATTGAAAGTAATAAAAAAGAAAAATATAGGTAGGTTAGAAAATTACGAATTTACAGTAAATAATACTTTTCGAAATTTAGTAAACAAAATGTAAATAAAAAAAGTTGGGCTGGTACTTGTGGGACACCGATATAGGTAGGTGTGAATATACAGCCTGTGGAAGTAACGCATAATATTCATAATTTGATTATTAGGAATTTCTTTTTTCGGAAAACCTTGCAACAAGTCTATTTTATTTTTATAGAAGGTTTGACGAAAAATGTTTATTTTTCATTTACTGTTTTTTAGCTACAACCTTTTGATTTGTATTGCGGGAAATAGTAATTTTTTCCAACATAAATCAATTTTGCACTACAGTTTTTTTTTTAAAGATTACCTGAAATCAACGATGATTATTATCAACAACAGTGATTTTAAGATAAAAAAAAACGGATCTAGTTTAAACACATCTTGCGATTGTTTAAAAAGAATTTGAATGTTAAAAATTTGACAATTACAAAGAAACGAAAGTTAGTTATTATTTTAGTATCAACCAAAATCCAGCATTTTACTTCAATTGAGCTTAAATTTAAACAAAAAATGGCAATGTGTATTGTACATATTTGAAAAAATTGGTTCTTATCATCTATTACTTATTAAGCACCATTGCCAGTGTGAAACAAAATTATAACCTGTCAAAGTACAATTACTGTTACACAGATTAGTTGATTACAACCTTGTGGACTGGTAGTTATTGTTAAGTATTAATATTTATAGGTATTGATAATAGCAAATAACTATTGAAAAGAAGAAAGAGCTGAAATGTTAGAACAGTGTTTCAGAATTCGAGATTCGAACAAAAAAGGGCTAACTAGGAAGTTAACAATGCAGAATTTCTAAACGAATATGAAAAGTATAAAAAAGTAATAGGTTCGGAATTCATATATATAAATAATCCAAGCAAGCAGACAGTTTTTGTCAGTATCACTGAACGCACATTATATGGCTCAATGTTTGGAATGCCTGTTCCACCTGAAATAATAGGATAACGTACAGAGGAGGCAGGTAATTTTAATTTATTTCGTTTGCCTAATGAAGCTACCACGCATGTGCTCGAAATCTTTTGTTATATATTGCTATGAAGTTATTTCCGAAAGATAGGGCAGTTATGGCATAACCTTTATACGTGCTGTGCCGCTTGCCATCATCAAAACCGACTATTAAAGTAACTACCGACATTTGAAATAGGAATTTACAATGGTTCATAGATAACGTCACTGAAATAATGCAGGTAATGAATTAAGAGAAGTGTCGTCTTTACGATAATTTATGAAATACAATATAATTACAGCATTACACGTAGGTACATGGTACATACATACTACCATAGTATATTGTCAGTTATGCTAATTGTAAGTATTATAAGAAAGAAAATTTTATTGAACATGAAAGGTAATATCTTATTATTATTGGCGACAAAACAAAAAATAATAGATAATTAGCCATCTAAAAGCCATTTTCTTTTTCAAAAGTATTTTTTTAGTTTAACTAAGTAAACTTTTTCTGGCATTTTTCGACTTAAATAAACTGAAAATTTAAAGGGCTTTAAGTTCAATATGTTAAAATGTAGATAACTGAAGACGTGATAGGTAATTCAAGCACTAGATAATAATATAGATTAATACAGGTATATGTAGAAAAGTGAAGGAATGAGAATTGTATTGTAATAGGGTATCCTGTATGACACGTATAAGGAATAACTACACTAAGAAAAATACTGGACGTGATATCAAAAATCTACATTCATTGAATTGTGTGAATTTTCATCGACAGAACGAAATGTGTCATTGATATAATAATATATTATTTACAATCTTTGATTAAGTAATAATAAGATTCATTAGCGAAATAAATTAGTGGTTTCATTATTATAACAAATCATTGGATCATCTTTTCATAAAATTATTCACGGATATGAACCCAATAAAGTATTAAATGATACCTCTTTATAAGTTCAATTTTGCAATTTATTGCAAGAATGAACTTATAGCATACCTTAATGAAAGGTGTACGGCAGTGATTAAGTTACCGACTTACTCCGCGGTCGCTGAGTGAGTGAGAGTTTGGGGTTTAAACCCTGGAGGGCGTGCATCTAAACTCGTGACCTCTTAAGGGGAAATCAAGAATAATACGTGAGACACGATAGTAATGAAAGTGAATTTGTGCTCGAAGGAAAGCTAAAGATGCTTGGTAGGCAGAAACTCAAATTTCTATTCTGCTTATATGGTGATTCTTCCACAATGGATCCTGCCATGGTGGCATTCTTACGGTTAATCGGTTAGGCTTTCTCTTTTGATGTTTTTTGGTAATCACCAATGCTTGATATCAATCTTTTAATTTTTTTAATTTTACTTTTGCTACAATTAAATAAAAGTTCTACGCTTACTCAGCAGTGAATTGAGTGAACGAAATGGAATTATTGCATCAACGAATGAAGTTCATTATTTTAATTAGAAATTTACTCTATAACAATAATTAAAATTTATTAGGATTATGTATCATACATTAAGTCAAACATTTGCGATTAGCATATCAACAAGTAATATTCATTGTATTGATGCCTTTCTTCATTGTTCTCTTGGATTTCATACTTAACATGGATAACTTGCGGTTACTCAGTGAACCAAATAAAGTTGTTAAAACAAAACTGATGTTCGTTACAACAATAATATATGTCATTGAGCCAATCAACCCACCATTTCATTTTCAATGACTTTGGTTTCATTAATACAATAAATGATTTACATATTACTCAATATATGTATAATATAATTCGTCATTTAATAAAATCTATTTCACTGATTTGATGAACTCGTGCTTTGGACCAATTTTAATACGTTATCTCATGTGAACGATGGTTTCTTTCATCGTTTCAGAATCCCTTTTTGATTTAGTATAAATACATTCAAATTAGTTTTGACTTGTGGTTGAGGTAACATAACTTAATTATCCTGGTTCTAAAGTATTTTTTCAAACTATTGGAAATTTAGTTTACTTAATTTATTAATTAAACTAAAAACTATCTATAGATTGCCAAGCTACATGTTTTTAATACTATAGCAATTTTTAATAATCAGAGAAATTGTTTGTCGATTCAACAGTACTATATACAATATTATGCCTTAAATAGTATTCCAGCATCATTAAAGTTAGGTTACACTTATTAGAAGACAAATAGATCCTTTTATCATGTGTTTCTTACATTGGTATACTATAACCGATAAGAGAAACGTTATCGGTTTATTAATAAAATTAATTTCATATCCTTCATAATAAATATTTAGGTTGTTACAGTACTACACACAGAGAAGTAGCTGCATTCAGCTAAACAAAATTTAGTTAATTTAACAATGGTGTTTGGATGTATATGGCGAACTAACGTTTTTTGTTGCAGGAATGAAAAAATTGTTAGGTATTTGTTGTCAGTGCAACAAATTTATGTTGTTATAGTAATCCTAGCAAGAGTACAATCCAATTCTTTAAAACGTATCACGTGAAAAATAATTGTCGAAATAATTTGTGATAACCAAAATTTAAGTCAAATTAACCACATCTTCTTAGTTAGTTCAAATATATATTGTGCTTCAGTTTTTAAAATTTCGAATATTCCTTTTAAATGAATATTTAATTGAAGGAACTATAATCTTTAACCTTGTTTTAAACAATGTACTTATTTGAGGGAGACATGCGGTCGATATTGTAAATACGCTAAGTGTTTGTTCCACATATTGGGGGTTGATCGCGAGGATCACCCGCCACTGTAGTATGCGGTTAAGGAAGTCGGTCTTTCAACAATCGCAGCTCCTATTAGACATTTATCTGGTAAATATAGCAGATTAATATACTATGAACGTGTTTATCGCCTTAGTTATGCTAAATATGTTCTGTTACTGCAGTGAAATAGGAGAAACGCCATCTATAGGTCAATTTCTGTAATATATGTAAGTATTTAACGTATTTGCTGTACTATATAGGGAGAAAACTACTACGAAATAGATGTGCTACTATCGTACTGATATTCTTCAATTTCTATAACCCAAAACGTAATTTGATTTAATGATTCAGATTTGTCTATCTAACCGCATTTTTAATTGAATGGAAAAAAAAACGTGTTAACATTCCAGTAATATTAAAGGAACCATTTTCATTGTAAATTGGAACAAGGGCAAACTGTAATTTAACTAAACCGATTCAAGCTAAATTCTTTCTTTATAGAACCCGAGAAATTTCTTTGTTTTAACTCAAATTTTGGTCATAATAACCAAAAAAAAAAAATCAACAAAGACTATTTTGTTAATTCAACACAGTAACTTTTCTGAGTGTACCAAATTATATAAGCCTTTAAAAATAGAACATGTTCAACAACATAATTGAATAAGCTATGGCAAAGGTTTAAATTTTCTTAAATTCTTTGAAATTGATGCTGGGGAATATTTTCTTTCATCTACAGTTTTCTTTTAATTTATAATTTTATAGGAATCATAAAATAGCTTTATCCTTATTTTTTTGTTTTATGAATCCAAACCACGGCATGACACATTTGAATAAGATAGGATTAGGGAAGCAGAACAAGTGGTAATAAATTACACTGGTGTAAAAATGATACAAAATATTTTAGCCGTAAATGTGTATTTTGAAACGTTACTTATCTTACATTGTTTACCTAATATAAAACTGTCGATGCATGCTTTCTTCAAAAACTTGGCTTGCCTACTTTTTCTTTTAAATATTAACGCATATTGAAGGCAGGCGGATATTTGAAACCCTACTTGATGTCTACGTTGAGTTTTACACCTAGTCATAATACATTTAATCTGTCGGCTGGAAACTGAGCTCTTACAGGAAAGCTTCTAAGCGGATAGCGGAAAATAGAATGACACTTTACAGAACTTGCGAAAATGTGTTTTTAGTTAAAAATAATTTGATTAGTTTTAAAATAGAAGTATCGCATTTTAAAATATTTAATGCTTAAAGTTTTGGGTCTTACAAAAATTAAAGTATTTTACTGCGTGAAGCGGTAGGTATATTATTATTATATTGCGCCGGTAATTCGGAATTATTGCAACTCCTATGGAGTTTTTCGGACTTTCAGAGCGGAGATGGTTGGACATTTTCCATTTCTCCCATCTATCTACAATTTCTTACTCCTTCTTGCTTCTTTCATGATTCTTTCCGCTTCTCTATCTTTCACCGTCTTTAATCTATTTTTGTAGCTCTGTTTATCTCCCGTCTATTCCTAACATTTTATGGGTTGTATTAACCCAATTTATTGTTGTTTCTATACAACCTAATTTGGTGTTGAATTAACAAATTTTTTATTAGTGCATGATAAATAAAATTAAAATTTACTAATTCATTTTTAATCGGAAAACGGTTATTTGACACGATTATTCTTATAAATAAACGTTCCTCCATATGTCACTCATCTTAAATGGAGCTTGAGATATTTTTATAACCCCTCGAGTGATATAAATTACCGCCTTCTATTTTGGCGAAATCTCACGTTTGAGTTAAAATTTATCCTTGAAATTTCGATGATGTTTGGTTTATTACGTTGTGTAGCTTTGCATGAAGAAAAAAAGCTCTATGTCACTAGATTTCGCCTTTATTGAAGTTTTTTTTTTTTTTTTTTTAATGTTAGGTATTTGCTGTTAGCACAACAACTTTATATTGTTATGATAACTCTAATAAGGGGTCCATCGAAGCCTTTGAAACGTATAACACGGAAAATTATATTTAGATAGTTACCAAAACTCTCTTTGTACACACAAAGAAAACAATTTGGTTGCCAAATTATTAAAAGCCCAGAATATTGGGGATTGATCACAAGGATCACTCTGGTATACATACCAGATTAATAATTTATAATCGTATTTACCTTGCTATTTCTGCAAAATATGTTCTGTTACTGGAATGAAATACGAAAAGCGCCATCTATGAGACAATTTCTGTAATACATGTAAGTATTTAATGTGTTTGCTGTATTATATAGGTAGAAAACTGCTACAAAATAGATGTGCTACTAACGTACAATTCTTCAGTTTCTATAGCCCAAAACGTAATTTGATTTAATGCTTCAGATTTGTCCATCTAACCGTATTTTTAATTGAATGAAAAAAAAAACGTGTTAACATTCTAGTAATATTAAAGGAATCATTTTCATTGTTTATTAGAACAAGTTGACACTTTAATTTAACTAAACAGATTCAAGCTAAATTCTTTCTTTATAGAACCCGAGAAATTGTTTTGGTTTAACTCAAATTTTGTTGATACTAATCAAAAAAAATCAACAAAGAGCATTTTGTTGATTCAACACAGTAACTTTCTGAGTGCAGTATAATTTGTAGTATGAGTATAAGTCTCGAAGTAATATCCAGTTTATATTTTCGATGTTTCTAAACCCAAAATGGGAGACGTAAGCCAAAGCACTAATAAGAAGATTATCGGGGGTTAAAATGATCTGACAAAGACTCTAGACCACCAATGCTAAGCTCAAAGAAGTTACTAAAAGTTTTAGCGAGGCTGTGTCTGCATTACAGATGCTGATAACAGACAAGTGTCATCTGGATGAAACAATGAATCAAGAGCAGATGGAATTTAAAAATGGCTCGTGATTGCGACGTGCGCTTGCTCCGACTCGGAGCATCAATTTCATGCAATTTACGAAAAAATTCACTGAAAGAGTATTGTACATGACCTTTCACAGCCTGGTTCAAAGAGCAAGCATACTAACCTTGAATCCAGGGCAAGGTAAGGAGACTAGGCTATCGAATGTAAGCTGGTTTATAGTTGAACCGCCGAAGTACCCAGAAATGCCTAAAAATACTGGCGTTAATAATCTTTAGTGGCAGACAAAATAAACTATGGAACAAGAATGTCTCGAAAGGTTTAATTATAGCATATTTAACTTGATGACTATAGCCTACCACAAACCGAGGACTAACTAGGGAGCTTATGTTTGTAGCAGACCTAGATTTCAGCCTAGAGGGCTTCAAAATCGGCAAATTATAAACAAAACAAAAAAAATCAGTGTTTCCAAAGACTCTACCAAATGTTCACCAAGCAAAAAAATATTTTCCAAGTGATGGTAAAAATGTTACTAGTAAGGGTAAATTAATGTATCTTTTAATTGAAACACAGGAAAATTAAAACGCAATTTTTGCTTAGATACTCATGTTCATTTCTCTAGAAATCAGTTAAATCGCTTTGAAAGAATAGTAGAATGCACATTGCATTGGTATTTTTAATTTATATCTTTGTTTACATAACAATATAATTATGTTTATTGTCATTATAAATCTCGGTACAGCCTTCAATTTTCTTTTCTTAAATACAATACTCCATTATTATTACACTTATTACATCTTTGGAAATATTAATAAATTTTGAACAAATAAAATACATGGTCAAAAAATTTAACGCCTTTTTGATTTGAAAATATTACTAATCACATGTTAATACTATCTGATCAAGACACTTTATTATGAAAAGCTAAATAATTACAAATCATCCTAACTCCGTGCTCCAGTTAAAGGTACAACACGAAGCCACCTATTCTGAGTACAATATGGATTCCATAACAATTCAAATGTTCTTACTGTAACTAAATAATTTGTCTATGATTGTTAATAACAAAAATATAATACAGTAGCCTCGCAATTATGTGAATACTACTTTACGTGTAATGCTGAAATATTTGAAATGTGACTAGTTCACATAATCGGGAGTTTACGGTAAGCTATTAGTTATTTGTGCCTATGGAACGATTTTAGTTACCTCCCAGCATTTTCCAAGGAGCAAGGGAAAACCATGGCAAAAACGTGAGTCTGGGCGGTTCTAGACAGAGCCGTTTTCTAAAATGAATGCAGTCTATTGTGCGATTTAATTCTCTTTTGCAGATTATTATTTTTTCGGTATTTTGCTAGTATAGTTACTACTTACCGGTTTCTGAATATTTTTCGAACTAGGTACGAGGGGACAAATCCACAACTACTTACAGCCAAATTTGCAATTTGTCTAGATTGGACTATTTCTTTAGTTAACTTAGTACAGTATTTTATATGATTTTAATTTTTTTTAATGCACTGTTCGTTTCTTATGACTATAATAAGCTCTCTTGGAGGCGTTTTCTATTTTATAAATAGATAGAAAATAGAACCACTCATTTAGAAGTTTTCTTTTCTATTAAGTGCCAATTTTATAACAGTTTTTTCTTTAGAAAATCATTATAAAATATGTATAAATATATATTATAAATAAAATTATAAAATTATATTATTTGAGTTGCATCTGAATTTATTGGGTAGTTAGATGTTTGTAATATATTTACACTGGAATTAATAAACATTAAATTTTTGTAATACCTTTGTGGCACACCATATTTACACATATATTAATTTTTAATTTCATTCCCGACTTTTTCAATAACTTTACCAAATGTGACATTATTTTCTATTTAATGAACATTATAATGACTCTGCCTTTCTATTTAATGAACATTACTTTTTGGTATCCGCCAAACTAGTTAATTTCCAAAATATCTTTGATTTTCCTTAAATTATGTCACTTGTGTGAGAAACGTGATAATAATCTGGTTACTACTTAGAATAAGTGAATCACATTTTAAAATATCTTAGTACATATAAACCTATTTACACTTTCAGATGTATGTATTTATACCTCAAGCTTAATATGTGGGTGTTCGCCATTAAGGTATAAGTTCATTTTAATTTTTTAATCATTGAATTCTCTATCCCTTTTTCTTTTCGAGTTATTAATTTAAATTATTTTTTTATTTATTTTAATTGTATTTATAAATGTAGTAGGTGACGGTTCTCAAAACGAAGATAAAAAATAAATTTACCATAAAAATTCAAATAAATAAACAGATCTTGAACACTGTTGGATAACGTGTAAGAAAACTAATGAAAACACGAGATTTTCGATCTAAGTACCATTTTATCTAACTTACAGTGGTAATCTACATCTAAAAATTGTATTTAGATACATTCAACAACATTTCTCACGGATACTGTTAACTACTAATGCAATTCTAGTTATCATCTGCAGCTATTTGTGTGCATTTAAGAAAAGAAAATTGAAGGTTTTATCAAGGCTACGAGACACTTTGTACAAATGTCGATAATTTTAAATATAGAATCTGTAAGATTATTTGTAAGACTGTAAGCATAGAGCTGTAAGCATGTATGGATGCTTACAGCTCTATAGGGGCTGCAAATATGCACAGAATCTCACCATAAATTATAGAAGGACCATAATCCTACAACAATTTATAAAAGCTTTCTGTTTGTTACCGTTAAGCGTTATTGACTATAGAGGAATTTGCCTCCAGTGATAGACCCTGTATAATGTTAGTTATTTTCACTGGAGTTTTTTATTCTTAGCACTTATTGCTTTAACCTACAATGAAACATAATTTACGTTCATTTTTCGACTCAAACACTAGGATAAAAGTACATAGAGATACACATATTACATCTGTTGGGACAGTTTGAAAGTTTCTGTGGCTTCTCTCAGTCGTTTGACTATTTCATTTTTCTTTTTAATGCAATTACTACACGGAATCTATGACGTCCAGTTTAAATCTCATTTAATATTTAATTAGATTTTCTTAAACAACTGTAGTTAAAAATCCATACAAAAAAACTCTCTATAATTTATATAAGCTTAAGGCTCTTGGGCAATGACAATTATCGTAACAATTCATGCGTACATACAACGTAACAATAGAGTAAAAAATGAAATATATCTTATATTATATTGCGAAATGTAGGCATATAGAACAAGCATTTATTCGTCCAACCCGCCAGGAAATCACCCAGACCCCACACGCCTACTGTAAAGTCGGTTTGTTTGACAAAACTAAAAATTGCTTGTTACTAGATGGTAGAGTTAAATATGGGCAACCAAATATTTAATTACCTGAGACAAATTTTCTCTTCATTTAACCTCTTTAACCTTGGTTTATTTGAACTAACAAAATATATTGCTGAATTAATTACATTGTTCTTGTCAACATATTTTTGGTCGTTGGAAATAAATTTTACAAAGGCATTTGTAGAATTCATTTAGTGCTATAATCATATCACTGCTTTCCGTTTGTGTCAAAGCTTACGTTTAAGGGATTAATTCTACCCTTGCATTTTAGATAATTTTTAGTTTTAGTATTTTTTGCGATCCACAGCTTTCATATGACGAAAAGAATGTTAAGCTATATATTCATCTTTTATAGGTTTATCGAATTACCGTAGATGAGATTTTTCTGAGCTGCGGCGTATTTTAGAAAAAATGCGTGGCTAACTAGATATCTAATACATTTTTATATTCTTTTGCTTATGATGTAAATCAAAAATCGCGAAAATCGCTTTCAAAGTTAGATTATACTCCCTGGAGGTGAGCTTTTGACACTAACGAAAACCAGTAATTTACAACACCAATAACCTCTACAAATAGCCCAAATTTCATTTGGTGATAGACAGCCTTGGTGGTTCTCTTGTCAGTCAATACGTGGTAAAATATTTTTACAAATTATGCTAAATACGTCTTTAAAGCTCGATCGATTCTTTAAATCTTAAAATGTCGTCGGATGTAGCTAGGGGTACGTCATTTCTAACATTTTTAAGCAATAAACACCAGTTTCTTATTCAGTTTAGCAAGCCCTAATAAAAGCGAAACGGCGCAATAAAACAGAGAAATAAAAAAGATAAACTAAATTGCGCTGACGTTGAGCAATAAATATTCTCCAGGTATAATATTATAGCCACATCAGTCAAAATAAGCATTACAACACCACAACGTTTAAACAAGATTCATTGTTACTAATTTGGTAAAATTGCCATGAATGAGTTTAATTAATCTTCGCGATGGAAAACAGCAGAGAGCGTCCAAATGCCAAATCAGAATACTGATATAGTTTCGGGAAATGGACAATTTTATATTGGGCAAATGCTGTTTTAAATGAGTTAATCTACAGAAACATGTAATGTTTGTTTAACGATTGCAGGTGTAATTTAAAACAAATGATCTTTTAATGGCATTTTCAAAGCAACTATGTTTTGTTGTTTTATTGATTGTATTTGAGTCAGTGAAGCTATATTTCTTATTTTAATAACCCTATACTTTTTGTGAAATAAAAATCATTAAAGACCCACTCTCACGGGAATTTATCACTTAAGATTATATTCTTAAAATACATTAAGTACAAAAACAGTATAAAGTAAAATCTATGAAATGAACTTAATTGAATACACTAGCAGTCAGTATATATATATATATATATATATATATATATATATCTATATCCAAATCAAGATGTGTACACATGCAAATAGCTATATGTTATTTCTGTGTACTTATGCAAAACATATTCATACAACTATTGACATTATAATCTGGGGTTTTAGCGGATGTAACTCGGCGAAGATGATGGGCTGCAGTGGTTCAAAGAAAACTTGCGGGTGTTTCGGTCTCCAAAAACGGAAAGTTAGCTATGACGAGGAGTATTCGAGTTCGAGCTGCCGTTCCTCCGATGCGGATGTTCAATTTAAGGGTTGTCCCGTCCGCAAGGGCGACACCGCCAGTGGGATTCTACATCTCCTGGTCCCTAGAAATTTGTTACGCGGTTTGGAGAAGGAATCACGATATCAGCATGACAAAGATAGAGATAAGTAAGTAAAACGTAGAAGCGATAATGGTGTATTATGTTTAATATCAATTTACGTTTTCGCATCCGTAAACTTAATATTTTCCCTCCACTATTATGAGGAAAATAAGTTATATGCAAATTTTGGTGGAGGCGCCGGGAATATTTATTCTATTCACACTTAAGATAGGCAAATCTCATTATTAAGAACTTCTATTAGGAAATACTCCTTATCTTGTACTAATCTCTTTGTATAAACAGTTTCACTTCATGAACAAACGCTATCTAAAAAGTTATTTCATTTTTGTTTGCGTTTTATATAGCGAGAAATATTTATAAAATCCATATTTGACTCTGTGTGAGTTGTTAATATAGGGGAAAAAAGAAATCAAACAAGGTCTAGACCCTCACAAAATTCTTTAATATCACACGACCGGTTTCGCTCTATCCCTATTTAGGCCAGCTAAAGAAGTATCAAATTGAGTGTGCAACAATTATTAACAAAACAGTATTGTATAATGTTATTTTTCTTTTTTTTTAATTTAAATGAGGGAGTAAAGCAAAATGGTAAAAACATATTTAAAAGATACTTACAATCTAAAATCAATTAAGAATGGTCAACATTTAAAAATAAAATAAAATTAGAAAAAAAATTTTATACTTATGTTCCCGACAAGTGATTAACTCCAATATTTTCTCCTTAAAGTTTTTACTAGCTAAATCAATCAAATACAGGGTAATTATAGGAATAATCCATAAGTACTGTGGGCATTTACCAAGTAATAGTGTACCTAGCAGTGATAAGGGTATTGAAATGTTATTATATCTACTCAGTAAAAAAAGAAAACAAAGTTCTACTGCTGTTAGTTACGTTAGTTAAAAAGTAAACAAGAACTATTAAAAGAAATGAATTTTATTTTAAATATTGCTTACATGAGTATAGAAATAGTATATTTCAAACCACGCGAGGAAAGTGCTCTATTGCAGCAATAGCACTTTCCTCACGTGGTTAGAATACTATTTTTTTTCCCAGCGAGTCCAATTTTAACTAAATGTCTAAAAATAATAAAGATATACCTATGAGTAACATGATAGGTAGTAGGTTTAATCTGTCAAATATTTTTTGAGAACTGTCAAATTAGCATCGTTTTAAAAATGCTTAATAATAGTTTAATTGAAATTTAATACCTAATAATTTACCAATTATCTCATAAATGGGCTCCAACTGGGTCGAATGTACTAATGTCATCTATCAATAATGTCACATATTATAAGATATACAGTTTCATTATGCCAATGTCATTTACTTTTCCTCCCTAGGCAGGAAAATTATAACTTTCCTCCCTGTTGGGAAAAAAAAGTTTATTTACTCTGGTTTGTAAATCCGTCATTATGTGGTGTTTTGCAATTTCTAAACTTTAAGGTTAGAAGTACCGCTATTGTTAGCAGTGTAAAATGGTTATAAAGAATTTAGGGTTGTACCTTCAAGTAAAATATTAGGTTGGTGTTTTGATTATACATGATTTAACGCACAGTTATTGCGAGAGATTTAAATTCCTTTCTAAATCAATTTAAATTTAATAATGCAAAATATAGTGGATAAGTATTTGAATAATATTGATGTAAATATTTAAAATAAGTGAACTCACTTGAGAGTAAGAGTCCAACTGTTTCTTCACAATGTTATTATATTATCAATGAACAATAAATTGTACATGTCATTTGTAAAAATACTGTCTTTATTGATATCAAAGTAGATAATACATTAAACAATTTAAATGAAGGTGTAAACACGTTATTTTAAATAAATAAATGTTCGACATTATACAAATATATATGTAGTGGGAGAAGCTTTTCGAATGACTCACCCGGCAACTTATTAGTTACTACTGGGAAATATGATTGGTCTGCAAGAGATGAAATTACTAATGCGCATGGTCTGTAGATATTTCTGAGTATTTAACCATCTAATGAAAAAAGATTTCCTCACAGTATTAAAAGGTTAAAGGAAGGTTTTTGTCGAATAAAAAGATTAGATAGCGGTAGTGAGGTGTATTACCACAACTTGGTTTCCCTGGTATCGATATCTATTTGTGGACAGAGACTTAATGTAATTCGTAATAAAATAAATGATAAAGGGAGCATTGAGACTATAATCAACATAGTTTCAATACTCCCTTTATCTCCGGATTTATCTATCTTTATTTTGGTGTCCGTTTGTTGTTGGAGTACCTGTCACAGGAGTTTACAGGAAGTTCCCTTTCTGATGCTCGTGGTCGAGATTGTAGAGGAAGCTTTTTCTGAACGTGTATGGATTATATCTGCGTGGGGCTTTGTTTTAAGATATCTTCGAATGTGTCTTGACAAGAATCGGAAGAAATTTTGTATGATTCATGTTGAAATTTGATGTTAGAGATACTATTGTCTTAAAGCTTAAAGTGGTTCTAAAGGTATTTAGGTTGGTATTTTGATGGGCATGATTTATAATAATAAAAATTCATGCCTTAGCCCCATCCCCCAACAGCTTTCGCCAATTACAGGGGGCATCGGCGGCCATGAGTTATTATTATGCCTGCGCCCGTGGAGCGACTTAAGATGTTCATCTCTCAGCATTCGCCAAGGAGTGAGGAAAACCACGAGAACCTCACTCTGAGAGCAGCAGTCCGTCGGGTTCGAACCGAGGACCCCGCGACTGACAGCCGAGCGTGCAAGCCACTCGACCATCAGCCGGCCTAAACATTTAACATGTAGTAATAGGGGAAAATTCAAATTCCGTTTTCATTAAATTTAAATTTAATAATCCAAATTATACTGGATTCGAATGTAATAATTTTGTGAGAGATCAATAAATTGTTATTGGTATAAATATTGTCTTTACTGATATAAAAGCAGATATTACATTAAATAATTTAAATTAAGCCATAAATTCATCATTTTAACAAAATAGAAGTTCTATATTATATAAATTCATAGCAGGAGAAGTTTTTCTATCTTATTCGACTCTTTCTAAAAAAATACGATAACATATATTCTAACGTTTTCGGGGTTTAAATAATCACATGGGCGATATATTTAATAAAAAGTATTTATTTCTACGCTTACAGTCTTAGAAATATAGCAACACTATCGACGTTTCGTTATTAACCTACCGATACAAAACTGAATCGTTCCGCTCGCGCTTGACTCTGGATTTAGCTAGAGGTTTCCTGAAGCTTCGAGTAAATTCGCGCCTCAATGAGCAGTTTTGTGATCTCCACTCTAAGGAGATGGCTCCATCTGCTAGCGCAGCAGGAAACTTAAATTTCAATTTAAAAATGGGCGCGCGGGTGCGCGCTACGATATACATGTTGCGCCCATGGCGCAACATAAGATGTTTATGTCTAGAGTGGTCCGACGTGTCTGCTTACATGGACCGCACTCGCCTCGGGCTATGCAGAACGTTTAGCCACAGTATATCTTCGAGATATTAAAATCACTCCTTCCGATTCGTGTGTCTAGTATCTAGTTATCAGTTATTAGTCGAGCCTTGACAATTCCTCGTTAACGTTTTACGCATTGTAAATGTAATGCAATTATGGTGGTGCCAAAATACTTTGTACAGTGGCGATGAACAGTTATTGTGCTGCCACAAATCGGACTACACACTAGTGGTAGCGCCTCTGATCCGCGTTGATTACATCCGTAGATGTTGAAAGGTCTTTTTCAAAATATAAAATGTTTTATCATCGCGACGAAAGCGAGTTAGTGAGAAAAATCTTGAAACACTTAATGCTACAAACTTTTCAGCAATCCTACACCATTTCTGCTACTTAAATAAGGCAAGGTGCTTATAGATAATATTTATAGTTATATAAATAAATAATTTTGCTGTTTCCCGACACTGTATTGTATACTTGTGTTAAACGTTAATGTCACATATATGAAACTTAGTACTGACCCGGCGCCCAGAAGAAAGTTGACCACTGTATTTATCTCTCATCATCGTCCATGGTGTTAGAAAAGAAACCGTTTTCAAGATTTTTGCTCAAACTAAGTTTCCAAGTAAAGGTGGTTAAAATGAATTAAGCTTCTTTTATCAAATCCGAGCTTTTACTAGCTACTTTTTATATTGAACCCTAACGAGTATGGTCTATGCTTCCCCTCTTCTTGAGCACATCTTTTGTTTGCGTTGGTTTATGTTACGTTACTGAACGAAAGCGTAAATGCAAAAATATTAGTGTACTAATTGATTAAATACAAAATCTGCATATGGCTAGTAAAATGAAAACAGGTTAAACCACTAGAAAACATAACACCATAACAATGTGTGTTAGCACACAGAAAACATAATTTCTATTCTGTTATCTACGTAAAAACACAAAATGGCAGCTAAAAATGTGATTTTATTGGTTTATTCGTTGAAACCGGACGGCTGTGCATAAAGTTTCTCGAGGCGTATAGAATATATTAATATCTGAATGATTTAGAAAATATATTTAAACATAAATATTTCTTTAATATACTATAGATATTAAAATAATATTTTATTTTAGCTAAACTTGCCAAATGTATAAAAATTAATACGTATTACTATTTCAAAAGCTCAAGAAAAAAGAACTACTTCAGACCTAACTTTGTAACATAATAGATATGATTAAAATATTTAAATCTAAATGATTTATAACTTTTTATATATTATCTTCCAATAAGTTATACTAAAAAAACTTTGGGTAAATATTAGTTATATATCATATGCTACTTGAATTACCTCATACACTTTGTATTAATGCTCAGCATAATTTAGAGTGACTTTATTGATTGATCGATTAGGTACTTAGTATATAGCACAGGCTGATTTGCGAATATGTGGATATACGTGTGTCCATATTTGCTAATAAAACGGCAATAGATAAGATCAACACTTACATATCTATTTGTTTATAGATTGCATGAATGCACGCATACATTAATACAAACGGGACGCAACATGTCACGAAATTTATTCCATCCAGTCTCTTGGATTTTCTAGCGCTGTTTAGAAAAGAAAAATTCGATAGAGAAACTGTGAGAAACTGAAGGGATGTTCCCAATTTTATTTCAGAGTGAACACGAGTTTAAAACAGTACAAAACTTCAAATATTTCGGGACAATTTTATTACTAGTAGAATGAAAATAGTAGAAAATAGTAATTTCATAACGGCTACAGGCGGAACTACCTACTAGTGATTTACCGGTCATTCGGTAAATGAAAATTAAAATACCGGTTTGCCGGTAAATTAATCATTTTTTCATGTGTGACATTAATTGGGATTCCCTAAGAAAATAAGGTTAGAAGTTAGGCTAGAATAATACATATTTTGCACAATCTTAAGGCATAATATTAAAATGTTGTAATAAATATTTGTATTTAATTATTTTAGACAGTTGTTAGAAGTAAAAAAAATATTTAAGGTTCAAATTTTAAGGTTATTTTACAATAATGTTGCATTAATGTTCTCTCATAATGTGGTGTATTCAAAATTGCTATTAATTTAAATAGGTGAAATGTTGTTCTTATATATTATTATTTTAAATATTAAAAAATGAGACATTTACTTCTTCTTTAAGAAAAGCGATTTTAAACTTTTAAAAATCTTAAAAACTGCAGTGCACAAATCACATATTTTATAACTTCACTTTTTTCGAAAGATAAATAAAATCCACACAAAAAACCACAAAATGAGAGAATTGAAATTGAACTGTTGACAAGACAGGTAGAAAACGTGGAGTGTTTTGCTTCCTACCGTCCTACCGTCCTAGCAACAAATGAACATTAATCTCGCTTTTGTTGCGTTGTTTTTCGTTATCTATCTCGTTTCAGACTTGTTTTCTTTCAATTTCTACACGACTTTTTTTGAATTTTTGCTTTTTTGTTGAGAATTGTTTGCTTCCTTCTCTTTCTGACTAACTCTGTGGAATGGAGGTTATACGTTTCTAATCAAAAGTTTTTGTTTAGTTTTTTCCTATTTGTTCTATTCTAGGGCATTTACAGCGGCTTCTCAATTTAAGAAAGTTTAAATATAAATTAAACATAAAAAACATCTCCCATAAATTAATAATTCGGTATATGGTACTTTTAACACTTGTTTTTTTTTTTATTTGCAATGTCCCTTTAACACCTTGTAAATATCTAAAGGACAATATGTGCGTTACATAAAAATTTCGGGATGGATATTTCATTAACCAATTTACCGGTAAATTTTGTAATTAAGTTACGAACATTCTTTGGTATAATTGACCGGTGTTAAAACCGGGATACAATCGCTTACTATCCTATTACTATATTATAAAGCCATAATAAAAAGTAATAGTATAAATTTAATGTATTGGAAAATTATAAGTAATTATAAGGCCAGTAGCAACATACAAGTGTGTAGTAGAAACTAGATGCCGCACTAGTAAATGAGAAAAAAGTAATAAGGAGATAAAGCGTTGGACATAATAAAAGAAATAATGAATACAAGTATGTCGAATAAAGTTTAAAATTGTGGAATAGAATGGAAGAAAAAAATATGAAAAACTAAAACTGCAAAATGAAGAAGTAAAAAATACGAAACATTGGCGTTGATAATTGCGGATAAATTGAGCCAAGGGTGAGAAGAGAAGAATAGATCACAGAACATCTACTTTCTTTACTTAACAAAAAATTGAAACATTGAACATATATCAAACACATATTAACATTGAATTACCACAAAAGACTTCTCAAAGCAAGCAAACTATTTGTAAAAGATCTCCGAAAGTATATAGAAGGTGCAAAGTCGGTTAAATAAGGAAAAAAAGTTGGTGTACTTGTAGCAGAAAGAACATATAAAAAAAGTACAACAAATTATTATATTTAAAGAACATCCTTTCTAGAGCGTTTCTCTTAGCCGCTTCTTTACACTGAGAGAAGAAAATTCCATTAACCAAAAATATTTTGTTGGAAAAATTATAATGAAATTTTAGTTCATCTCACAAGAAAAACGTGTGGTGAGGGACCTACTTTTATTAATTGAAGGAACAATGAATTCACAGGAGTTAAATTCTTCTGCAATGGCAAATGCGTAAATAATATGTACTTTAAAAAATCCGTTATTTTACACTAGCAAATGACGCACATTGGTCCATAAGCACAACCGCAGAGTTAAAAATAGTAATTTCATAGAATCTTAAGAAACATGACAATAAAACTTATTACCACCACCGCATTTAGTAGTATTAAAAGATCTAGCAGAACGTATGAAAAAATATATAATACGTATTTTTAAAAAAATAATGATAACGATTTTTCGCCGAAACTTTTATTAAAATCTGATTCAGCAATTTCTAGCAAGTTTTTTAAATATACAAAGTTTTATACATTTATTTCATATTCTAAACTCAGAAAACTCATCTTTACAAAATGTTTCAATGCCTGTACATTTAAATTAGAAATTTATTTTAAATTACTTTTACTAATACGTACAATTTCTTTTATTATAAGATTATTGCTTTAGTAGCAAACACTTAAACATATTCTACATACAAAAATGCCGGTGAAGATGACGCGTTTTGATTTCACTAAAACTACTTTCCTATCTTATAAGTTTCTAATGATGGCAATGTACTAATTTTCACGCATCGCCCTTTACACGCTTCCTTTTATATTTTGTACAATAATTCATGTTTATTTATACATGGCCCTTTACACCTACTGCCGTGTTTTTTGTTATTACTCTTACTCTTTAAACCTTTTTTAACTTCATTTTATTTATACACATTGCATATGCTTGTGTTCTATTGACAAGGGCCCTTTACACCCACATTAGCTTTTCCTTTTATTAATAGATTTAGCCGACAACGGCTCTCTAACTCCCGACTTTTTCATACTTTTTAATACCGATCTTTATACTCCTGCATCCACGTCTATAACAAAAACAAAAAAAAAAAAAAAAAAAATCACCTGGATTGACTTAATGTAATTATAACTTTTCTGATTTCACTAAAACACTTGTTGTATATAACACCGTATCCGTTACAATATAAGTTAATAAAAAAAAAAAACGATGGAATCATAATCTGATTAACGTAATAACACTACTTACATAGTAGGAAGCTAATGCATCGAACAATTGTCATACAAAAAAAAAAAAAAAAAATCCTAATGTACATCGCTATTTTTCATGCCTCACACTTTTTGTTGATATCTATTTCGTCCTCCTGGACATTTTAAGATTTGATAAACGTTTGTTGCAAAAAAGAAAAGAAAAAAAAAAAACCAATTAGTTTAAAAGACACCACAACGCAAAGGGTGTTACACAACTAGCGCTGAGGAGCGGAGATATAACCAATATCAAAAAAAAAAAAAAAAATAACGCTATGTGACTTCGCTTCTCTTCCACGGGAGAATACACTCAGAAAGTAAAAAGAACTTGACACATCTC